>CM029598.1:37271373-37695906 GCA_017311375.1 Mytilus coruscus
AACATGCTTTCCGTTTTTCTCGGAAGTAAACGTGTAACATTAGAACATTGGGTAGCATAGGATGCAGGTCAACTTGAAGCGCTTTCCGATGACCAACTTTCAGCACTGATAAGAACTGCAGTTACTGGGCAAATGTATGTTCCGTGAACAATACTTTAATCGATCGAATCATAAAGAAGGAAGTTTGATAAGGGCCATTTTGTTTTCATGCTTTCTCAAATGTTTGTCATCATCAGCAACTTAATAAGTATATAAAAGATGTGTTTCAAATTTACGGACTTTGGCTCACAGAATCTCGACCGTTTGACAAACACACTTCGTAGAGAAGTGTTGTTGACAATTTCTAGGCCACCAGGTTTAACGTCGTCGAATTATAAATTAATGGGAAATTGCATCATTGCAATCACTTGATTAAGATATAAACCAAAGACCATTTATTCAAGGATGATCATTGTACTTTTCATATCTTACTCTTATTATAAAGTTTTTATTAATTTGACGTCTGAAAGTTGAAACGTTATCAATTAAAGTTTTTCAAAATATTTCAATATCAGAAGTAAAAGTTGCACTGTTTAACATCGCTTTAAAGCTTTTTTAATGACCTTGCCAGTAAGAAATTTCACTGATTTGATACAGGAAATTTCAAAGGGGTGCATACAATTTTTTTATTATTATCAAATTTTGATTTCATAGTTTTTCTGGAAAAGGAATTAATTGAGTGTTATCCTCATTGGTAACATAGATTTTTTTCTGTAATCAAATTATACAAATGTCTTATTTAGGCGAAAGACAATACAGAAGGAAAAGAGACATACACATTATATTGCATTTTTCATATGTTAAACTCAACAATGAACAATATACTATTTTGCAATTTTGATAATTGTCTCACGGCAGGTAAATCGCGAATAATGTTCAAATTAATATTGATTATATACCTATAAGGTGGTATATCTTTTCAAAACGATAGGTCATTCTTTGAAGGAACCATCCCAGGCGATACCAAGTTTCAATGAAATGTGCTTTAAGGCATAAAATAGGCCCTATTTATCTGAAACTTTCGACAAAAATAATGTGAAGTTCGTTCGCTTCAATAAAGGGACTTTATTTGCTATCAAATTATGATATATTCTATTCTGATTCACAATGGTTTAGACAAAAATATACTGCCAGGCAAAAAAAAGGCAAAAATATACTGCCAGGCAAAAGAAAGGCAAAAATATACTGCCAGGCAAAAGAAAGGCAAAAATATACTGCCAGGCAAAAGAAAGGCAAAAATATACTGTCAGGCAAAAGAAAGGTAAAAGAAAGGCAAAAATATACTGCCAGGCAAACGAAAGGCAAAAATATACTAAGAAAAAAAAGAAAACAAGTATTCTGAATAAGTTCCTTATAAATTGTTAAAAAAAGGATTGGCTTTTCCGCGGTAAAAATTTCAGAAAACCAGAGATAAAACATAAGGTGAATATATTATTTATATATATTCCTCATATACCAAAACAAATGTTTTGTTTCATGCTTCATGCAGTTACAGTAACATTTTCATTTAACTGGACAATGATTAATAACATTTATATATAGAATAGTTAGTTTTATTTCACCTTATAATTGAGCCATCGGGCGTTTTATACCTAAACGACTAATAAAAGAATATCCCACTTTGATGTAGTCAATCGAACGGAATACAATTTCCTGCAAATCTTTGATGAAAATAATTTTTTTTTTTTGACGTAACATAAGTCAGATAATGCATATTTTGAGGTCTTTCATTCGAACAATCCTGAAGATCCCTCGTTGTGTTATACGACAAGAAACACTTAAGATATGCATTACATGAAACATAATTAGTGGTCATTATTGCCCTTTGTAACCTCGTATTTCTTTTTTATCCTACAGAAATGTTCATTTTATTTTTCTTTAGAAAAAATCATTAAGAATTAAGGTCTTTCGACTCCTAATGCACCTATTTTGATAAAAAACAATATCAACATCCGGTTTAAAAAATCATTTTCGATGTAAAATGGTAGCTTACTGTACGAATATTATTACAAAGATTCCAAAAATATATTGTTCTAAATACTTTTGCTTGAATTACGGATATAAGTTGCTACTTCCGTTTGAAAATGTCACTTCCGGCTCTATATGATAGGTTACTTGACATTGATTCCAAAAATATATGATTCTAGTAGTTTTACATGAAATAAGACAAAAAGCTTATTTCGGTTTACAGAAGGTCACTTTTGGTTGACCTTTTTCAAGATCATATGTCTGCAACTTAATTCAAAAGACTCTTTTACATTATAGTGTACCTATAAGAAGTTACAGCAAAGGTAGAAATTTAGTATGTCAAATTCAACATTGACGTTGAACTCAGTATTGAAAATCATAAAGCAAGAATCTCAAATAAATGGACCCTTGGTCTCTACTATATATGGTTAAAGAAGTTTATCAATATACAGCTAATTTCAAATATTAGTGGGAAGAAAACCTTCGTGTTATGTCAACGCACCCTTTTAACTAAAATCTATGTGTTATGACATGTCTCAACTAACAATTTAGAAAACATATTTTGTGGATATCTTCTATAGTTACTGAGAAGAAATAATAATAGGCATAATTCAAAATTTAAAACATGACCTTGACCTGTGAACTTGACCTCGTTTCTTTTCGGTGGACCAATGACCTCAAATCAAAAGATCCTTGGCCTCTGACGCTTATGGTTTGCCAGTCACAAATCATTGCACTTATATAGATTCTCAAGGGGAAATAACTCTCATATGGAGTCTCCAGATCCCTTCAGTAAAAATATTTTGGAGTATGCCGAGAATGTGACGATTAATTGAGAAAAAATGTTGCTTTCTTATACGCTTGAAAAGGAGAAGCAATAACAAAAATAACCCGTTTGGAGAAATAACTCTTACAAAGATAATTTGTTTGTTCAGCAAGGTTAACTTTAAAAGCAATTAAACTGTACGATATCACAAGCCAAATATCTAGTTAAGCGAAATGTTGCGAAACAAAAATTACAAGCAAGAAGAAAATTTTGGAAAAATCAGAACAAAATCAAAGGTCTTTCCACGGAAAATTGGAAAGACCTAATAAACCTTAGCCCTTCATCCTTGAGACATAGTTTGCACAGTTTTTGTTGCTGTAAAAGGCAATTAAGTATTTTCAGGACACGTAAAAAGTTATTGGTAACGCCAAATCTACTAGAAGTGTCAAATCCTTTCGTGCAGCTATCCCTCTTGGTGTGAAATGTTAAGGCATTATGATATATACTTAGTTTTGTATTTAATATAAAGTCGTAAGTTAAGTGTGTGCAGTAAAGCCCTCAACTTTTTTGTAAAGGTCACTCGCCAATGTTGATTAGTTTACGTTGGTTATGGAATATACAGCCCTTGGATGGTGTAAACTTCCCCCAAAAAAACAAAAAAACGTGTATGGTGTAATGGTGTATGGCATATGGTGCAATGGTAGAAGGTGTATGGTGCTATGGTGTATGGTGTAAGGGGAATGGTGTAACGTACGATCGGGAATGGTGTGAATGAATGATGTTTTGACATTTAAAACTATGCAAAATATTGATTTTTAATTTTATACATTAATTTACAATATTGTGATCAAAATTCGTTTTTTAAAATAAATAAATAACTTTGTAGTCGCACGCTTTCTTTGAAATTAAATTGCATTATGGTGTAGTGTAAGGTGTATGGTGCAAAGGTGTAACGTGTATGGTGTAATGGCACAGGGTGTATGGTGTAATGGTGTATGGTGAATGGTGTAATGGTGTATGGTGTTAGTGGGAAGTTTACACCATCCAGGGACTGTAATGATGGTCGTATTCATGTAATATCGTTATAAAAAGAATAAGAAGATGTCCCATAATTGCTAATGAGACACGTCTCTACATGATACCAAACGACAACGAAGTTAACAACTATAGGTTCCCCACAGCCTTCAACAATGATCAAAAATATACAGTATAGTAAGCTATAAAAGGCCTCGAAATGACAAATGTAAAACAATTCAATTGAGAAAACAAAGGCATGATTTATGTAGAAAACAATAAACGAAAAATAAATATGATGTAAAGCAACAAACGACAACCACAGAATTACAGGATCCTGACTTACAGAACTTGATGGGATTAAGGTAGCAGTCCACAGTTGGGTTTGTGATTTCGCATTTTAGCCCCTGTAGATTTGTTCAAATATGAAGGCTTGTGTGCCATAAAATTCATTTTTGAAAAGCTGAAGATTAATATAGCCTTTCAAATTGGTTTATATGAACATCAAAAATATTGTGTAATGTATGTATTATGGGCTGTTTTCTGTAAGCCAGATAGTATTTTCATATCCATACCAGACATTGTTCCATAAAGTATTGTAATTTATTTCCCCATATATTTGTCGTCCGAACTTTTGATTCAAATTTACGAAACAACGAGTCGAAAAACACCCAATTTGTTTTTCATAATTTGAAAGAGCAAAAGAGCAATGTTAATAGTTTCAGAAAAGGTATCACCTAACGGGATTGGAATTCTAGTTTGAACCAAATTTTGGAGGAATATGTGACATTGTCATGCCCTTTAGCTTTTTGTAATATTTTATGGTAAATATCTGCAAAATGTTGCCATGGATACACATAAGAGGAATTATATTTCACCGTTTTTACAATTGAAAATCAAATCTTCGGAAGATATCGATTACATACATATGGAGATGAATGACACTAAAAGTTGGCTTAATGTATTAGAAAGCCAGGAATAGAAGATGATTAAACATTTTGTGTGTCACTTCTTATTTCATTTCTTAACTATAGAGTGCTTCCTTAACTTGTTTGCTGGCCCCAAGCACTCCCCCTTATCTGGTACAAAGAAAGACGAAAGATGCTAAAGAGACATTCAAACTCGAAAATAAACTGACAACAAAATGGCTAAGAGAGAAAAGAGCAACAGACAAACAATAGTAAACAAGCAGTACACAAAACACAACATAGAATACTAAAGACTGAGCAACACGAACCCCACCACAAACTGGGGATGATCCCAGGTGCTCCGGAATGGTACGCAGATCCTGCTACACGTGTGGCACCCGTCGTGTTGCTGATGTTACAACATCAGAACAAAAAACTATAAAAATCAGTTGAAAGGGCCTCAGTATCAGATCGACATAATCACTTATAAACCCTAACAAAAAAGACACAGAGTACAGATCTGAAAGAACTCGAAGTTACTGAAAGCTAGCTCAAAGCCAATAACAACTAATCAAGAATCATGTGTCTAAGGCTAAAATATAAAACAAATTCACATCCAACATCAAACAGATTTAATGTAAAGACGTCATTTATAGTCAGAGAAAAAAGTTCTTCGGAAGATACGAAGACCTTGTTGATAAATATTCCGCATCAACTTCACAAATAATGCATAATGGTCTTTACGTATAGATTCTAGGTACTGACGTTGTTTATCATCTTAATTACGTGTTATAGTGTTCTTTTATTTGTCTTTGTAAATTATGACCATTATTGTTTAGTCCATTTTTTGTAATATCCCTTTGGCGTGGCTCGGTACTTATACATCCCGTCATTGTGTTATTGTGCTCTGGTCAATTTTTGTATTCTTGTCTTTCATTTTTGCTTATGTGCTTTGTCTATATGCCATTTTGTTTTTCTTAGTTGACATATTTGTTTGCTTTCATAGTTATTAAGATTATAACACAATGTTGACTGCTATACCCCTATTTCTGACATTTGTACCTATTATGTCTGTTCGTTTTGTGCACACCTTGTTGTCAATATAATGGAATTTTATTCGACTGTCATACAAGTGAGAGGTTTAGCTTGCTATAAAACCAGGTTTAATCCATCATTTTCTACATAAGGAAATGCCTGTACCAGGTCAGGAATATGACAGTTGTTTTCCATTCATTTGACGTTTTGAGCTTTTAAATTTGCCATTTGATAAGGTAATATCTATACCGACGAAAACAATACTTTACTTAAAAACGCTGTAAGGCGTTCAAAATGTCTTTTTGTATATTTTCCCATCTCCAATTCATAACACGACTCTTTCCGAACACAGATAGGTAATTAGTAACAAGTTAAAGATTTGAATGTTCAATCTTATTTATTTTGATGCCTTCAAGCTTTCTGAAAAGGTAAATTGAGAAGGTAAATACTTCTAATAAACTTCTCAAATAGGAAAAGTATTTACTTTTTGGTTGAATGTCATTACTATCAATGAAAAACCACAACTTGGAAATTTATGTACTTTGATCAAATTATTAACTATTATCTCTGAAAATAACGTCGGTTATCACAGAAAAGTTTGCGAAACATTGCATGCACAGCAGATTTTTCTTTCTTCCGTGTTTAATTATAATCACAACGGCAAAAGGGAGTACTTTTTTAATTACCAACCCCTCATCATCACACGACTATTCTATATTGCTCATCATGCATTACAAAATCATACATAATAAATAATAAAAAAATACTTTAAAAAACATATTTACCGAAAGATCCTCCTATAAAACTGAACATGTACATGGCAGCAAATACAAACACAGGGAATACTTTCCATTGTAGCATTTTGAAGTTAAGTTTCTGAAATAAATTTATGGATTCATTAAAGAATGAAAACCAATTTCTTTTAATCAAAATAACTTTTTTTATGAGACAGTATATCAATACAATGGTCAAGCAACAGTGCAAGTCTATCATAACAACGGTCTAAAATACGTGTCAGTATTATGTTTGAGTCAGTTCAATTTCACCTTTTGATAAGAGATTACATACGACTTACCAGTTACACATCGTCATGTAAAGTGGTGCAACAATAAATTTCTGAAAATTATATACATGTTAAATATATAGTACCAAGGCTCCGGTAGATACAACTATCATTTTGAAAGCCGGATGATTTTTAGTCATTAATGATGTCCGGATTTGTGTTACCACATCCTATTTACTGTTTTGTTTACTCGCTGAACTTTATTTCATTTACATCTTTAACTAAAATTCAAAACGGAAAGTCCCTTAACAATTGGCAAAATCAAAAGCTCAAACACATCAAACAATGAAATAATAATACATCAAAAGTCATACTTGTTAAAATTACTTGTCATAATCAGATTTGATTGATGCAGTTTATAGTTGTAAACAACACTTGTTTTTTGTTGAATAAGCTTATATCTCTCCTTTTCCTTTTTATTAATTTAAAATTTGTATTAGAATATTCCCTCAAAATACTCTTTCCATTTGCTCCTGAAAGCTGCAATGCATTTAAAACTCTTAAGCTTGACTAGAAGTGGTTGAACCAATTACACATCCATATTTATTATGAGCATGCCAATCACAATACTACCACCTTGGTCTTGAACGTTTGAACTCTTAAATTTCCCCTTACGAAAGAGTTCTGCTTGCATGCCGATAGACTAACAAGGGGATATGGGGTTTCATCCAAATAAATAATTCTGTGATTTTTTAAAAAGTTCATGGGATTTTACAATTAATTTCATCCAAGATAGATAGGTCCATGTCTGTTGAAACAAGGATCGGGGATGACGATGGTTCTAACAAATATTGATGTGATTGTGGTCATCTAACGACATATTTTTTTATT
The DNA here is from genome assembly GCA_017311375.1 of Mytilus coruscus. Taxonomy (NCBI): domain Eukaryota; kingdom Metazoa; phylum Mollusca; class Bivalvia; order Mytilida; family Mytilidae; genus Mytilus; species Mytilus coruscus. The sequence goes on from CM029598.1 coordinate 37,278,998, forward strand.
GTTGCCTCCTAAAAGAGGTCTTCAAAGGTAAAACGAGATGCATTTCAGATAACTGTGTGTTCAATAACTTCTTGTTCACGGCAATGAGCTGACACAACTGCTTGTTGGCATCTCGATTTTTAACCTTTTATTTACAAATCGATTTATCACACGTGCGTTTGAATCGATCGGAGCAATATATGCAATAGAAAAACGTCTATGTGAGAAAATAAATTCAAGGAGAAACTAATTTTGGAGCGACATGCGGACAAAAAATTTCCGGAAGCGGTAGTTATTTTTTTATTGAAAAGTCAATTTCTCCAAAACAGGAGCGGGAAAATCCAAAGAACTATTAATCAAATTGGTGTGGCCTTACAGGCTGATTTTAAAATCCAAACAAACATACAAACAAATCTGACAAAGACGTCAACAAAAAAAAAAAAAAAAGGTTTTTCTGGCTGATAGTATATACAGTATTATAAAACATATTTTCGTATACACTTTCCCAATAACTTATATTCTAAACCTAAATAAATTGTCTTCATGAAATTTTTATGATAGTACAGTCCTTAGATGGAGTAAACTTCCCACTAACACCATACACCATTACACCATTCACCATACACCATTACACCATTCACCATACACCATTACACCATACACCCTGTGCCATTAAACCATACACGTTACACCTTTGCACCATACACTTTACATTACACCATAATTAGGCGAGTGACTTTAACCATAAAATTAAATTTTTAATGCACCCACCTAACACACGGCTAAATTATATATCATTTGAAAGCTACATATCTGTACTATCTGTTTTGCCCGGTCGTAAAAAAATCGTACGGTGCAATTTCCGTCAAATCAAGATCAAAGGCCAAGGACGAATAAATGCATATTTTCTAAGATTTCAGCTTGATTGCATAATATGACTTTATATACTAAATTCACATATGCAAACCATTTAAACTTTTAGCAGAGATTAACGGTCATTAATCAAATGCATTTTAAAATATTTAAAACGTGTTTTTGATAGACAGCACATGTTTCCTGAAATTCGAGTAAAAGTTAACAAAATGTGTGAAAACCCAAATTTTTCTTTCTGATGCAACTGCTAATCACTTAAAACTAAGTAAAACCTTGTAATAACTATCAAAGAAGTTTTTGACATCATAAATTTCCTAAAATTATGCTTACTTCTAATCAAACAGCAAATCATAACAACTCATGCAGTTGCCCAAAATACCGCCATCTGCGAAAAAAACAGCTTTTAAGCATTTCTTCCTATATAAACATTGTATGTGGTCAATATAAGATTTATTAAACAAATTCGTAAGAATCTGAAAAATTTAAAGTAAAAAAACATGTGTGCGAATCATACTTTTGCTTGAAATAAAGGGGGAGAAACTAAGAGATTGCAATCTGCATTGTAACTACCAGACTGAAATAAACATCTTTTGACTTTTCTAATTGTTTGATTTGTAGCTTCATTATAAACATTGATGTAGTGAAAAGACCTTTTATTTATTTAATGGGAACCATAAAAATAAATTGAAAATTTAGACAAAATAAATAAAAATAAATTGATGAAAATTGAAATTTAAAAGAATTTAAAACCAGTAAACACATTTTAAAACTTGACTTCTTGATTGCTTAAATTGCGTTGATCATTGTTTAAATGCATTAATTCATCAAATAAGAATAATTTTGAAGAAAAAATCTGAATAGCTTGAATGACTAGTTCCTTTTCATACGAGGATGACTTCATGCAAGAGCTTCTGCTGAAGACTGAAAAGAAGCTACCATTATCTTGAAACTTCACTTTCCACTATATAGATGATGTCATCTCGCTGAATAGTGCCAAATTTGTCACAATGTTGGATTCGTATTTTCCATTGAAATTAAAAAAATCTCAACAGATATAGTTTACTCTACCACTTATCTTGAAATCGACGATGAGGGTTGGTTGAGAACAAGTTTTACGACAAAAGAGATGAGCATAAATCAACCCATAAAAACACTCCATACTAACCAATTATAAACTTTTCATTTCTATGTAGCAACATTATAGCAACACCTGCATATCTATACTATTAAAGGAGGAGACCGATTTCATTGAGCCTCAACTCCTCTGAAACAATAACAAGTCGGAATATTTATGATATGACGTATAAATGTAGGGTTTTGCATTTCCTAAATTTGTCTTTGCATGCTCAGTCGACGTACTGCCCGCAAAATTAAATAAAACTCTTTATTTAAACACTTGCCCAATTGTAACGCGATTTCGCGGCATCTTCTTGTGGAGTATATATCTCCAAGTTGATACAATATTCCAGAGCTTGCATTTACTTTCACGATTGTCGTGATAGTGCGTAACTGCTCACAATGAAGATATTAAATAAAGGCAACTACAGTATACCGCTATTCAATAGTCATCAATCGATTTACTAGTAACTGAAACAAATCCGGGTCACAAACCAAAACCGTGGGAAACGCATCAACTATAAGAGGAACACAACGGAATAACAGAAACACTGAACTGCTACAAAAACAAACATTAACATACAAAGAAACAGATTATTCGATACCAACTGCCATATGCCTGACTTGGTACAGGACATTTGAAGAAAAATGGTGGTTTGAACATGGTTTTAAACCAGAGTTCAAATGCAAAGTTGAAATCATCCCTTTGAAAATTTTATGGACGCCACTACGAGTTGGTTGACAATTATGAAATATCTGTTTTGCCAGATGCCGACTGATAAGTTCCAAACGACGTAACCAAAATACCGTCATTTCTGCCTTGAATGTCACCTACCGAATAAGGCTTGGCACCGAGGGTGTCACATGTGGAACATGATCTGCTTACCCTTTTGGAGCCCCTGAGTTCACCCCAAATATTTTTGGGGGGTTTGTGTTACTCAATCTGTAGTTTTATATGTTGTGTTTTGTATACTGTTGCTTGTCTTGTTCGTTTTTTGCCCGGCTTTGTCAGTTCGTTTTCAATTATGAGTTTGATGTCCCTTTGATATATTTCGTCACTCTTCAAGTAGTAAAAGTTTTAAAAATTGTAGATCATTGTAGTTAAATGTATCATGATAACGATTTGGTTCTATATATATATCACCGTGAGCAAATTAAGTTATTTTCGCGGATATTTGTCTTATTGCGTTAATCTTCTTCACTTTACTTTGAGGCGATTTTTTGGCCGATTTTCATTACTGCAAGTTAATATCTTTAAAGTGAAATAATACCAAAGGGACAATCAACATCTCAAACCATGAATCAAATAAACTTAATTAAAACCATGAACAAAATAAAATTAAAGTCCAAGAGACGAGCAACAGTCCACAAAACACAGCACAGCATGAAAACGATCACTGCCTAAAACAGCGAATGATTTTATGAGGTCAGGAAGGTATTCAACTTTTTAATTTTTTCTATTTCACAACTGCTTATAGTGTTTTACATACACAATGACCTGCATTTGTATTTTAAAAGCTTATGTTGAAAATACTCAATCCTATCTCTATACCTTTGAAATTTGGTTTGTGAGAATAAAGATATATAGAAGCATCTTTTATTCAAATAATTAAAGAGATTAAACTTCTAAACACATTTAATATGTCTAACACGATTTTAAACTAAATAAGAAGCAGCAGCATTATATGTAGTTCGTTTACATCCCGCTTTAGACAACCAAGTGTTTCTAAACAAGGTTACTTATTTCAATGTTGCCTACGATTTAGTCGCAAAGTCATGTTTGCATTTAAACATGATTAAAAAAAGTAAATAAGTTTGACTTCGTAAAATACATATTTTTACCTCAATAAGCTCGTATATATTCTTTTCGAACTTTAAATACCCCTTCTTTTATTATGGAAAATCATTCTCCTCCCTGATATTGACAATTAGCGATGTGCTATCTTAACATAGAATAACAAAATGATCGCTATTTGCAGATGGCAGATTTTTGGGCAACTGCAAACACTTCAATAGAAGGCTGTTCTATGAACAATAATTAATAATTGCATCTTAAAATTACAAAACAAATATTCCTTGACCTAAAACATATTATTTATCTATTTTTTTTAGCATACAAATATCGATCCCCCAAGATATATTTTGCTTTTGGAACAATTTTTCATTTTTTTAGGATTTGTGATGAATTTCAATTTTCGGGAAATATTGCGCATATAACCTCTTATTTTTGTTTGATTTGGAAATAATATATTATGTTACATAAAGTTCATATGATCTTTTGAAAAATTTTATGGTACAAGAATTAGAAAATGGCTTTTGTTTAGTAATCGCAAAATTGGAATGTTTTTTCATGACCTTTGACCTTGATTTAACAGAAAATGCACCGTACGATTTTTTTACGACCGGACAAAATAGAAAGTACAGATTATTAGCTTTCGAATGATATATAATACAGCCGTGTGTTAGGTGGGTGCATTAAAGTCGTTAACTAAGCGTCTTTTGAAATAAGTCACTCGCCTAAATGCAATTTAATTTCAAAGAAAGCGTGCAACTACAAAATTATTTATTTATTTTAAAAACGAATTTTGATCACAATATTGTAAATTAATGTATAAAATTAAACCATTCATTCACACCATTCCGAATCGCACGTTACACCATGACACCATTCCCCTTACACTATACACCATAGCACCATACACCTTCTACCATTGCACCATATGCCATACACCATTACACCATTACACCATACACGTTTTTTTGGGAAGTTTACACCATCCAAGGGCTGTAAGTGTTTACACGTAATCGTTTTAAATTCATAGTCTACTGATTCTAAAGATAATTTTAAACATTGATTTACACTAAAAGGTATATATTTTTCTCATAAACGAGTATAAGGCTTAATGTTCGCAGAAAAAAAAAAAAAAAAAAAAATCTGACAAATTAATCTTCAGAGATTTGTAAGGCAAATCCATGCGAATCCAAAATCAGTCAAAATTGGGTAGTGAATAGTACACAATCGGTAAATGTCTCGATCAAACAAATTTATTAGCATTTTAAAACAAGAAAAAAAGTCTTTCGTGAATTGAGACACGGACATGTCGTATCGGCCAATCAATTCTTGTGATTGTGGTCGTCAATTGTATGCAGTGTTGAGTCGTTTTTCCTCTTGACTTTAGGGGGATTCCAATACACAGACATTATACAGCAAAGATACCAGAGTACATAATACGGATATTTCTCATTCAACTTACAACATTCTTTATGTCCCTGTCCCAAGTCAGGAGCCTGCAGTTCAGTGGTTGTCGTTGGTTCATGTGTGTCATATTTGTTTTTCGTAAATTGTTTTGTTATAAATTAGGCCGTGAGTCTTCTCGATTTAATTGTTTCATATTTTTCATGTCAAGGCCCTTTATAGCCGACTATACGGTAAGGATTTTTCTCCTGGTTGAAGGCCGTACGGTTGCCTATAATTGCTTACATCCACTTCATTTGAACTTTGGTGGATAGTTATCTCATTGACAATCATACAACATCTCCTTATTCTTATACTTACTACATATGAGAAACAGACGTTATTTTTATTCCTGTTTAGGGCTTTGTCTTCTTTATTTTATACCACTGGACGTTAAGCAACCAACAATCAATCAATCAATCTTTATTTTCGAAGACATCTAGAAAAATCTTTACAATAAATTATCAGTCAGATAACGACTTGAATTACTAGAAAAAGTCTGCTGCTTACATCAGAAATTATATGTTTTGATTTGACAGTGCCTAAATGTCAGTCAAACAACTATTGGCAAGCAGAAGAAAAGACAGCAATAGTTCAATGTAAGAACATTATAATGTTCTATCATAAACAGTAAAAGAATATAAATGATAGTTGTGATTTTGAGCCTCCTTGAAACGACAGAATTATTGAAGGCAGCAACCAGTTTATTGTATTCCCATGATCAAAAGCGGAGTGGGGTTAGGGATTAAGGTTAAAGTGAGGTTTAAACACTACACCATACCTTATATGGAAATATTATTCAACAATGTATCATGTTTAGGAAAAAAAGCTCAAAATATTTCTTTTTGGCTAGATATACTTATTGAATAACACTTTTATGGTATCTTGCATTTTGGGAATTAATAAATTATATAAATAAGTATCCGCTATCCGTTTACTTCAGTTACAATTAAACATAAGTTTCATTTTGGTCAGAAAGCACCTGTTTTATGCAGATACTTTTTATATTAAATATAGTTTCATCATTTTTAGATTAGTGTTATTATAGCAATCATGACATAAAAAGGGTACTGGAAACAGCTCTCTTATTCTTAGGGATGTATCTAAAATGCAGGAACCATGTATGTTTTAGTTATTGAAATAGAAGCAATCATATTATACCATATCATAAGTGATGAACCGAAGGATTTCACTAATGTGATATGTTTACACCAGTAAGATCAGAAGAAAATGAAAATCTTCTTTTTAATTGATATTTTTCCTTTCTTCAATCTAACAACAAAAAGAACAGTCAAAAAAAAAAAAAAAAAAAAAAAAAAAAAAAAAAACTACAGTCTTATTTTCCAAATGTTTTTTTCTTTTCTTTTATTTATCCTTATCAATTACCATTGAGGTTCTGTCTTCAGGCATATCCATCTTGGATTTTGTGCTACTTTTGTAAATGCTATCATATTTTTGGCGCCACAATTACAGCGGTTTGATCCATCAAGGCATTGAAACCCAGAACCAACTTGAAACGGTTCCTCCATAATTGCAAGTTCCTATTCAATGAAATGAATATAAAAAATAAATAGATAAAATAATGTAACGAAAGTCAACTGTACTTACAGTCATAAGACCTGAAGAAAATAATCACAAAGAAATACCATCATTACATTACTTATACACAACATGTGAAAATACCATAGTTAAAATTTCCCATGCATGCATAATTTACCACCTTGAAGCGATCTAAAGCAAATTAAGACATACAAATACAAATACAAATTCAGGATCACATGCTTAATGAATCTTGCATTATCGTCGTTTTTGGGTATATTGATCGTATATATTCTATCGTGAATTAAAAACAGAGCGAGAGATGAAGAATCAAAGAGGGCAAAATAAAAACAAAAGACTTTAGGTTGCACTTCTGTAAATATTAACAATGCAATTTCCCATAGGAACTCCTCTAATGGCTAAAACTGTGCCACTTGTATATGAAGTTTCGTAAAAAATTATATCCTAGAATGGAAAGTTCATATGCAATGCTATTTTTTATTTCAAAAATCAAATCATAGGGCTGAGCTGAATATTTTCAACATTTATATCCTCGATATTCTAAGAGTTTAAATTTTTACTAAAATTCTGTACAACCCCTCTCTTCACTTTGGGTCTTCCTCAGAATTTAATTTGGCCGCTATCCATGTGTATTTATATTGGTAAAATTCCCAAGTTGTGTCTCAACGAGATGAAACATAGAGATCATATCTGGAAACCAGTCGGTAAACAAAACAAAATATCTATGAATATTATATATCTCCCCAAAAGAGGCGTGGTTTGTGAAACAGCTGTATTTACAAAGTGCAACCTATAGGACAAACAACAATCGACAAAACATTACACAGAAAACTTAACTTGAGAAACATAAAACCATGAATAACAGAGGTTTAAATTCAGGTTCATATTCAAGAGGATTAAACATTCCTCCACTAGTGCCATCCATCTTGTTGCTCATGGAAACTAAATATTTCTAGATTTTGATCAAGACATGAAGCAGACTCCCTAATCTGTGTCTGTGGTATTTATATATAAAAATTAATATAATATTGTTTGTGAGGACACTTATATAAATTGAAATCGTGTAGAGTGAAGGAGGACTCAGTTTTTTTTGTTGCGATTTCAAGGAAACATAAACAGATATAGGAAGATGTGGTGTGAGTGCCAATGAGACAACTCCATCCAAATAACAATTTATAAAAGTAAACCATTATAGGTCAATGTACGGCCTTCAACACGGAGCCTTGGCTCACACCGAACAACAAGCTATAAAGGGCCCCAAAAGTACTAGTGTAAAACCATTCAAACGGTAAAACCAACGGTCTAGTATATATAAAAACGAGAAACGAGAAACACGTATAATTTACATAAACAAACGACAACTACTGTACATCAGATTCCTGACTTAGGACAGGTGCAAACATTTGCAGCGGGATTAAACGTTTTAATGGTACCAAACCTTCTCCCTTTTCTGAAACAATAGTATAACATCACAACATAGAAAAACACACGATAAAACATCAATTGGAAGGCTTAACTCAATCAAAACGTAAATTAACACACTATGAACGAATAAATTCGATCTTTGATACCTGAAAGTAAATACATAGTTAATAAAATATTAGGGACAAACATTCAAGGCCAAAAAGCAAACAAACAAGTCCAAATAAAGCCATGGCAAAACACTACCGCGAAATATTAAACCCTTAGAAAATAATCACTTTTGAAAAACCGGTTTTCATAATATATACAGGTAAATGAAAAATAACTTTGTCGTTTTAGGTATATTTTTCTGTCTATATAAAATCTTTAATAGCAGATTTATCCCTGCATTGCTATGAATCTGTTTATGACCAAACTAAGTAAAGACACGTCATTGTTACATTTGGTTGATACATTCAACAATACCTTCCGTTATCTAGATGATATTTTTTCGTTAAATAATCCAGAGTTCTCAAAATATACTACCGAAATTTACCCAATATAACTTACTTTAACTAAATCTAACATAAACAGCAGTAGTTGTCCTTTTCTGGATTTGGACATTTCAATCTCTAAAGGAAAACTCCATACGAAAATTTACAACAAAAGAGACGATTTTTCATTCCCTATTGTTAATTTTCCTTTTTTAGACGGCGATGTTCCTTTGGCTCCATCATACGGTGTTTATATATCCCAACTCGTTCGTTATGCCCGTGTGTGTAGTGATGTCATAGATTTTAACGAACGTAATCAATGCATCACTGGTAAATTATTAAGTCAGGGATTTCGTTACCAAAATTACGTAAAACTTCTTCCATAGATACAAAGATTTGATTAGTAAATTTGGCTGTACCTGTAGAAAACTGATTAAAACGGTATTTCACATCCTAAATTTTACGGTAATATTGTACTTAAAGCGCAGAAATCACTATGTGATCCGTGTAAACTCATCGAACCTTTAGGTAAACTTATTAGTAAAGGTTATCTTACCAATGTTGTAATTAGATCTTTGAATATAGTTTACATTGGCACTAATATCGATTTTGTCATCAGCAAATTAAAACATAACTAAATTTGTATTCTTTTCAAACGGGATGTATAAAGACACACCCACGTTCATTTTGATCTATAAAGAGGTTAAACTCTAACTATCCTACTGTCTGTCGATACATTTATTTTTGGCATTGCACAAGTCATGTCTTCTTTGACGTTAAAATACTAAATCCCTGGGATGTGTTTTAGTTGATTTTAGTCTCTGAAGCATGATTTTTTTATTATTAATTGCTTTGGCTTTTAACTAGCTGTCAGTAACTGCGAGTACTCTCAAATCGTACTTTCTTGTTTATTTGACCTGTTGATACTAATTGTAATGCTTTTTTGTTATTTAATGTTATTCAGGGTCATATCTGGTCTATATACCAGCTTTGATAAGTGTTTGGTACTACTATAACTTTTCACTTGGTACTATGAACATCAAAATTATTTATTTTGTAAAATATTTCCTTTCTCTATTGGAACTGTACACGTATACCTAACAACAAAATTATTTTCATATACCTGTGTTTAAAGTTATTGCAAATGGCTGATATTTTTGTTCAAGTATATTGTTTTTCTTAAATTGTTTAACATTTCATACCAATATAACATGTTACTTTTATTATTCTTCCTTAGTTTATTTATTTTGTATTTCATTGTCTCATAGGTCAAATTTATTTGTTCAGTGTATGTTAACTGGTGTTAATATGTCCTTTGATTGAGTTAAGCTATTTCAGTTGATATTTTATAGTGTGTCTTTCTATGTTGTGATGTTACACTATTGTTTCAGAAAAAGGGTGAAGGTTTGGTACCATTAAAACGTTTAAACCCCTGCATTTGTTTGCACCTGTCCTAAGTCAGGAATCTGATGTTCAGTAGTTGTCGTTTGTTGATGTGGTTCATAAGTGTTTCTCGTTTCTTGGTTTTTATATAGATTAGACCGTTGGTTTTCCCGTTTGAATGGTTTTACACTAGTAATTTTTAGGCCCTTTATAGCTTACTGTTCGGTGTGAGCCAAGGCTCCGTGTTGAAGACCGTACTTTGACCTATAATGGTTTACTTTTATAAATTTCGACTTGGATGGAGAGTTGTCGCATTGGCACTCATACCACATCTTCTTATATTTATATGATTATCAAGGATTTACTTTTACTAAGTGTCGTTGAAGTCCATTTTTGGGTTCTAAAATGATCTTTCGATACCGGATTCCCTCACCAAACACTTTATATAAAGTTGTCTTTATTTTACTCATTACGTTAAATGTTCGGATGACATTATATCATTTTGATAATGAGGTGGATGTGAACACAGGAGAAACATTTAGCTATTAATTATAGTTAACAAAATAATGCTGGAATAGACTGGATATCTGTTCATTGTTTTTATAACTTTGTTATGATTTTAAAAGTATGAACGGTCAAGTTATCAGATTTTGAAACAGTAAGTCTCTAAACTTCAGTAACCCATACAGTTACACTTGAAAAACACATTATGAATTGATTGTTTAATCGTCAACAGGGTCTTGGTATTTGTACTGATTTCTCTTGCATATTCTTTTGATTTCCCTTATTTTAGCACATTGATCGAGAATATACAAGAAAAGGGTTGAGATCTACAAAAAATGTCAATCCCTTTGTATGATTATGTACTTGTCACAGGCCAGAAACTCGATATGACTGTCTTTTGTTTAAATCTTTAATGATTTTTTATTATGTGGAGAATTGACTGTTGATGGTAGATCTGAGATGATCTTTGTAAAAACTTATTTCAACTTAGGGACTTTTTATTTTATATACAGACACCTGTCGTCCTGAACACTATACATGTATTTTGATCTCTTGTTGACTTTCTGGCTATATATGTCGTTTGGTTGATGTCTTATTTGCGTTTAATTCACACTTCTTTTTATTTATATCCATTTTTGAATACAATACAATTAAGATATAGACCACATGTCGGAAATCTGAATTAGAAACTGAGCGATAATATATGGAAGTTTGAACTGACCTTCACAATATAGACATTTATCATTCTTGGGAACTAATGGTTGCTCACATGCAGTTTGAGGACACTTAAATTCCTTACGATACACATATCTCTTTTCTTTTAAACAAATAAAGGCAACAGTAGTATACCACTGTTCGAAACTCATAAATCGATGGAGATAAAAACAAATCCGGGTTACAAACTAAAACTGAAAACGCATCAAATATAAGAGGAGAACAACGACACAGCAAAAACACAACATTAAAATGTTACACACACAGAAACGAACTATAATATAACAATGGCCATTTTCCTGACTTTGTACAGAATATTTTAAGAAAAAATGGTGGGTTGAACCTGGTTTTGTGGCATGCCAAACCTCCCGCTTTTATGGCAACGTCAAACACAACACCAAAATGACAACATTACATGACAGGACTGCAATACAAATAAACGGGAGAACATATAGGACAAAGAAACACACGAATAATAGCTAACAAAAGGTACTAGGTTTAAAATTTAATGCGCCAGACGCGCGTCTCGTCCACACAAGACTAACCAGTGACGCTCAGATGAAAAAAGTTTGAAAGCCAAAACAAGTACAAAGCTGAAGAGCACCGAGGACCAAAACTTCCAAAACGTTGCGCCTAACACGGCCAGGGTTTTCTGCCTGGGACAAGAACATCCTTATTATTTAGAATAATTTATAATTTTGCAAACAGTAAATTTTTAAAAGTACTATATAATAGATAAACATGATAAAACCGAAGTGGGGACTAACTACAGAATAAAAACGGATACATTACATAAAACAACTTAATCCATACATAAAAATACACAGCCGAGTTAGCCAAAGCCTCAACGCACAATCTGACGTCACATTTGAAATTCTAAAAAACACACAAAGTGACGTCACATTTGAATTTGTAAAAATATTTCCCAAAAATAAGATAGGATTAGGATTATTTCAAGATTAGATTTGTAATACTGACATTACATTTATTAATAACTATGAAAATTACAATACTTATTAATATCAAATTGTGGTAGTAATTAGATAATAAATTGTATTATCTAGCTATGTCGGTGTTTCTTCTGAATCAAACTGTAAACCAAATATATCGTATAAATTTCGTTGAACCAAACTAAAATCTAATAAATTAAGGGGTGATTAATTACCTTTTCCATAACACACGAATAAAACACGTTAAGACATTTGACAAAATCCGACGAGAATAACAAATATAACATCAAAATTAAATACATGAATTTGGGATAGAAAAGTATCGTGACACGTCTTATAGCAATGCGGTTTCACACTCAGCAAAACAGTCACAATCGGGAATAAGTCACGTTCGGTATTTAAAAGATCAGACGACGTAATGACAAACCACAATCTAACATGTCGTAAAATGTCCTTAGTTAGTTTGGACAAAGACACATCGTACGGATCAACCATTTCGTGATGGTGTCCGTAAAATTTACAGAGTGTCATTTTAATCTGTCCTCCTCATAACTTTGTTGGAGCAGTTTCTGCGTAAGGAGCACACTCCTGTATATGAAGTCCGTATAGTGTGAACAAGCATGAGAAAAACGTATCAATTGAGATATGTAAACACCATACAAAGGGGCAGACTGGGTAGGTTACTGCTGAGAAATGGGAAATTGATAATTGGGAAGTTGAAATCGTCCCGTTTATCATAGATTTTCGTGTGAAGTCGTCCATCTGTGTCAATATTGAGGGAAAGATCAAGGTATGAAGCAGTCCTTCTAGTATCAGTAGTATCCTTAATTTCAAGTTTACTGGGTTATACGAGATGTAAGTATTGGCTGAAATATGGGTTATTCAATGATAGAACATCATCAATATATCGGAAAGTAAAATTAAAGAATTTCGCAAGGTGCTTTTTCTTTTGTCTTTAGAAGGTTTTGTATGAATTATGCTTCATACGAGTAGAAAAACAAGTCGGCCAGTAGTAGTACCCATTGGAATACCGACTTTCTGTTGAAATATCAATCCTCCAAACTCAACAAATATATTGTCGATCAAAAGTCCAGCATTTTGATAATATCCTCTTCAGTATATTTTCTGGTAGATTCAGTGTGGTTTTTTCACAAAATATGAATTATTGTAACCCAAAACAAGAAATTTGTATCTACTATTCCCATTTTATAGAAAAAGCTCTGTTTAATGAAATGGTGAAGTCGATCTTTCAGCTGAGCATGGGGAATAGTAGTGTAAAGCGTAGAAAAATCAAAAGTCTTTATGTTGCTGCAAAACCGGTCACCATTTGATAAAACAGGTTTGATTTCCCCAATTGCATACTTTTTACAGTCTCCATATTTTTCACTTCCTAAAAAATACATTGATTAAATCATGTAAGTAAAAACGTGAAGAATGAAATACATAAAAACGCATAACCATACACTATCAGAAACAATGATATAAGACACAGTTAAAGTTTAGTTACCAAGTTTGATGGATTGTTCGATGATGGCAATCACTTTCTTACAGTCACAGGGTGTTATAGGGTCTAAAATACAAGCCATTGATGTTTGAATTGAAATCAAAATTATAAATTCAAGACTTAAGTTACCCCAAGAAAAAAAGCCATTATTTCATTGTATTTTAAATTAAAACCCATATACGTCATGTGTACACTAATAATTAGTTTCCCAGATAAAGTCCTTTTAGGATCAAGATATATGGAAGATTCATCAAAATCTTGCCTAGAAAATATACGTTTACGGTTTAAACTAAATTTCTACTGATATGATGCCACGAATAAATGGTTAAGACACAATAACATTGACATTTCCGCATAGTAGATTAAAGTTGTTAGAATTTCGTGATAATTTAAAAACATTTTGACAAAGTAGTTGGCATAAAGATAACGTAGTAACAAGGGAAACGTTTCGACATTTAAAGAATTTCTATGCATAGAAATTTAATGTTGCAAATAAAAACCCAACGAGTGGAAAAATAACATATAACTTCACAATAGCTCATAGGTCTTAGGTTTATAATCAGTTTTTTCGGACACCAGTTTCATATTCTTCGTTATTTAAATTCTCGGATTAGTAATTTTTAAATTAAATTCTATTTTAAGGTTTATAACAATATGCAAAAAGTAAAATAACAAAAAATACCGAACTCTAAGGGAAATTCAAACGGAAAGTCCTTTATAAAATGGCAAATTCAAACGCTCAAACACATCTAACGAATGGAAAACAACTGACATATTCCTGACTTGGTACAGGCATTTCCTTATGTCGAAAGTATTGTATGTATTTTTCTACGAGTACTAATTTTGTTTTGATTCAGAAGAAATAGTAAAGACTATTCGGCCTACTACGAGCTGTTCAAATGTGAACATGCACGGTAAAAAATGGAAACAGCTTGTCGGTCGAGTGCATAGCCTATGATGATGTTATGCTAACTAATATAATTAGAAATGTACGTTTTGTCATTGGATGTTCAGCAGCTATCATTTAATGAAGCAACGCTTGGAATTAACTTATTCAATATGTTATAAAAAGAAAATACCGAACTCCAAGGAAAATTCTAAACGGGAAGTCCCTTATAAGTTTAATGTTGATGTTAGATAGTTGAATCTTGTCATTATTAATAGAATATAATTGTTATCTGATTTAATGCATTACTCAAATGTGACATCACCGTATATATTTGCCTTGAGCGAAATGACGATTCCATATGTAGAGCATTCTACTTTTACTCATCATGCATCACAATAGCATACATTAACGATAATGGATATCAAGGCAAAAAAAATAAAAAGCAACATATTTACCGGAAGCTCTTCCCATAATACAGAACATGTATATTACAGCAAGTACATACACAGGAGATACTCTTCTTTGTAACATTTCAAATTTGACCTTCTGAAAAATTATCAAGAAATTCTATTGAAAACCCTCATTTATTTCAACCAAATTTATCTTAAGAGGCAAGTAGTGTCATGTCCATACTCACTGCAACAATTATATTCAAAGTACTGAGAGTCAGATATTGTCAGGAGTCATGTGCTGCCATTTTCGAACAGACTGGTCATGGGGAAGTTATTGCCATGTCATGTCTTATTGAGACAATTACAACCAAATTTGAAGCGACTCATATTATAAGAACTTTAGCACTGCCATGTCCTGATTGACGTACAACCTTTGGCACAGAGCAGGGCTAGGTGGAATACAAAATTATCCCCGATTTCATTAACATTAAGCATGATGCATGATGCATAGCTTAATCACATTGGTTTTGTCATTTCAACTTTCTCATTAAACATGGTTACAAATAAAAGTTCCGACATCAAACCTGTCTATAAAACATTTAAAGACATAATAGAAAATTGGACATACAGCTCATAATATGGCAGATTTGGGAGTTCAAGATTTCCTCCCTTTGTATCTGTTTTCTTTATGTGTCAGTTCAGTGTTAACATACGCAAAAATACATTTGTTATTAGAATCGCGAGTTTATTGACAGACAATTCGTTCTTGTGCGTATTGCTGTGTGTTTGTTAATTCTACATTGGCTAGAGGTATAGCGGGAGGGTTGAGATCTCACAAAACATGTTTAACCCCGCCGCATTTTTGCACCTGTCCCAAGTCAGGAGCCTCTTGGCTTTGTTAGTCTTATATGTTTTCTTTAATTTTAGTTCATTTATACGTTTCGGAGTTTAGTATGACGTTCATTTTCACTGAACTAGTACACATTTTTGTTTAGGGGCCTGCTGAAGCCCGCCTGCGGGTGCAGGATTTTCTCTCTGTGTTGAAGACCCATTGGTGGCCTTGGACTGTCTTCTGCTCTTTGGTCGGGTTGTTGTCTCTTTGACACATCCCAATTCCATTCTCAATATTATTTTATTGCCAAAAATTTTAGCATTGTTAACCGCAAGTTGTCGACATAAGGTCACTATAACAAGTTTACCACAAATGATCTGTACAAGTTTAAATTACTCTTCTTTCTATTATTGAGGAGTTGTTTCTTAGAAGATTCGATACCATAAACTTATAGAAGGTATTAACATTCATGTTTACACTTCACATTCATCAAGGTCCATAGTCTGTGGAATATAATTGATATTAATATTTCTATCAATTACACTTGAAAATCTTAAGTTGATTATGCATATTGTTACACAATATATTATCAGTAAAATTTCTGAATCAAAAGTAATAACTATACAAATAGTCGTGTTTTTTGGTCGGAAAAACATAAAAATGTATGGATGAATACTACAATTTAGGGCACATATTACCTGTTTCTCAGATATGAAGTTCCTGATTTGGTGTTTCCAAAGTTCCAATAACCAGTGCGGTCTGATGTGTAAATAATGGCATATTCATCCCGTCCGCTATAGATGTTTGAAAGTGAAAGGAATGGGGACAAGAATAGGTAGTGTGCCTCGTGTTAAAATTTTAGTATACAAAATGGCCTAAAATTGAATGATGTGTCACACATAAGAGAAGTTATTTAAAAAATAAATACACCATAACTTTAAAAATAACATATTTTACAAAAATCGATTCACACTAAACGGCAGATACTTTGCATAAACGAGTAGTTAGGTTAATATTTGTTGAAAACAGAAAACAGAAAATCTGATTTACTATACTTCAGAGATTTGTGAGGCAAAAAAGTACTTCGTCAATGTTCCAAAAATGCTTATCAGAAAGCCGAAGTAAAAATTAAAAAATTCGAATTAGACAAACAAAAAGTAACAAGACAAACAGAACAGACAGGTAAGGACAGTGAATGATTACCCACCAATCGTGCTTGCATTTAACTAGGATACGGTTGTGCTCATTGGTTCCTTTTGATATTTTGAATTCCGTTTTGGTATTAGAAGCTACAATCGTAATGTGCATGGTATTCCACTTAAGAAACTGGCATGGTTTATGAAAAAAAAAAACATTTTAATATGCAAATTACGAGAAAAACAGAGCGAATAACTACAAACGGAACAGGACCGGGTGCGTCGACTGTGTAATCTTCTACTATTATATGCATCACCCGTCATGCAAATTCAAACGCTGTCAGAATTGGATAGTGAAAAGTATCTAATCGATTAATCGGCAGATCAAACGGCTTTTCTTACATTTTATGATCTAGTATAAGGAAAAAGTTTGTCCTGAGTCGAGACACAGACATATCGTATCGGTCAATCAATTCTTGATTGTGGTCGTCAAATGTGTGTAGTATTGATTTGAGTTGTTCTTACTCGTGACTTTTGTTGGTATTAACATTCCAATAAACAGCCAAAATACCAGAAAGATACCAACGTACATAAAACGGATATTTCTTCCAAACCTACTTTACTACATACGCCAAACAAGCTTTAGTTTTATTTCTACATAAAGATGTTGCTGGTCCTGTTTTTGACTTTTTGTTAAATATTCTGAATCCTCTGGTCGTATCCAAGTAGTGCAAATAACAAATTTTGCCTGCTTACCCCTTTTTTCTTTTCATAATTTTATTACATATAGTCTAAAATCTCGGATCCTTGATATGTTTTCATAGTTTTTGAAAGAAAAAAGGTAAAATTGAAAATTCGAGAGAAATACATTTCCCGCCAAATTTTCAATTCATAAAAGTTATTTTAAAAGCTTTTTTTTTTACAGAGTAGCGAACATCCTTAAGGCCTAATTTTCTTTATATTTGAAGCCCATGTAGAAAAATCTTTAGTACAAATTAACAGTCTGAAAACGACCTGAATTACTAGAAATAGTGTGCTGCAAACATGAAAAACTAGATGTTTGTGACTAACAGTGCCTTAATGTCAGTCAAACAAATATTGGAAAGCAAAAGAAGAGACTGAAAACATTTCAATGTAAGAACATTATAATGTTCTATTATATACAGTAAAAGAATATAAAGGATAATTGTGTATTTTAGCATCCGTGAAACGATCATCATATCGAAGCCAGTAACTTATTTTATTCCCCTTATCAAAAGTTGAGTAGGGTAAGAGGGTAAGGGTTGAACACTACACCAAGCTTTATATGATAATATCATTCAAAAAGGTAAAAGGTTTAAGAAATTATTCCAAAATGTTTCTTTCTGGCCTGATATACTTCTTGAATATAACTTTTACTGCCATCCTGAATTTTGGGGACTTATTAATTACATGAAAAAGTAACTGTTTTCCTCTAATTGCACTAACAATTAAATAAAAGTATGTTTTTGATTTTATACACAGAGCATCTGTACACTGCAGAGACTTTTCAAATTAAATGCAGTCTCACCAGTCACGTTTTAGACCTGCGTAATCAGAGCTATCATGACATTAGTAGGGTAATGGAAACACCGTTCTTATTTTTTTAGAGAATTTATACAATTCTAATAGTAATTATGTATTTTTTAGTTACTGAAATAAAAACGATCATATACCAAAAGAGCTGTTTCTATGATGAAACGGAGGAATTCACAAATGAAATATGTTTACACCAATAAGATCAACAAAGACATATGCGTCTTCATTTTAATAGATTGATTTTCTTTCATTCATTCCAACAATAAAAAGAAAAGTCAAGCAAAAAAGTCTTCTTTTCCAAAGATTTCTTTTTTTTTATTTATCCTAATTCATTATCTTTAAGGTTTTATCTACAGGCACATCGATCTTGAATTTTGGGCTATTTTTGTAGATGCTATCCTATTTTTGGCGCCACAATTACAGCGGTTTACTCCATCAAGGCATTGAAATCCGGAACCAACTTGATAAACGGTTCCTCCATAGCTGCAAGTTCCTATTTAATGAAAAAAATATACATCAAAAACAAATAAATAACGTAATTTAACGAAAGTCAACAGCACTTACAGTCTTAAGACTAGAAAACAATAGTCATGAAGAAATACCAGCATTACAAGAAATTAACAAGAGGAAAAACATTATTTTATTACTAATACACAACGCTTGAAAAGAGTTAGAATTGCATACGAATGCATAATTTACCACCTATGCTAAATGAATCAAGCATTATCTTCGTTTTAAGCAATATGTATCGTATATATTTATTTTTGAATTAAAGAATGAGAGAGAGAGAGAGAGAGAGAGAAGAAGAAGAAGAAGAAGAAGACGCAACAAAGAGGGTAAAACGAAAACAAAAGACTAAAGGCCAATCAACAATCGACAAAATATTACACAGAAAAGTAAAACTTGCAAAACATAAACCCAAGAAAAACAGGTGTTGAAATTCAGGTGCACAAGAGGAATAAGCCTCCCTCTACTAATGTCAACCATCTTGCTGTTCATGGCAACTAAAAATTTCTAGATTTTAGTCAAGACATGAAGCAGACTTTACTTCCTTAAATGTGTCTGTGGTATTTATATATAAAAATCAATATAGTATTGTTTCTAAGGACACTTATATAAATTGAAAATCTGGTAGAGTAAAGGAGATCTTTTTTGGTTGAGATTTCAAGAAAACATCAACAGATATATGATTATCAAGGATTAACGTTTTACTAAGTGTCTTTGAAGTATATTTTTGTGTTCTAAATGATCTATTAATACCTGATTCCCTCATCAAACAGTTTATATAATGCTGTCTTGATTTTACTCATTACGTTAAATGTTCGGATGACATTATATCATTTGAGAACGAGGTGGAAGTGGACACAGGAGATACATGAAGCTATTAAATACATAACAAAATAAAGCCGAAATAGACTTGGTATCTTTTCATCGCTTCAATAACTTTGTTTTGATTTTAAAAGTATGAACTTTCAATTGATGAGATTTAAAGCCTCTTAACTTGTACATAATGTAACACTAAATAAATGCATCATGAATTGATTGTTAAATCTTCAATTGGGTCTTGTTACATATATAATTAAACATACAAAACGTGTTCTTTTGTTATCTATTATACCGTGCTTAGAAATGTAAGTGCTTTTCATGTACACATTGTTTTGCATATTCTTTTATGTACCTTTTTTAGACCATTGATCGAGATTATAAATGGGGAAGGTTGGGTCTACAAATATGAGAAACCCCTCTGTATGACTATGGACTTATCCGAGGCCAGAAACCTCAACATGGTTGTCTTTTGTTGAAATCTTTATTTTTTTTTTATTATTTGAACAATTGATTGTTGATGGTAGATCATTCATAATATTTGTGAACATTTATATACAACTGTCTTAAACTAAGGGTCTTTTGACTTTTTATACAGACACCTGTCGTTATGAAGAGTGTTTGTTGACCTCTACGTGACTTTTTGGTAATCCTGTGTCGTTTGGTTGAAGTCTTCTTGACATTTGATGTACACTTCTTTTTATTTATATCCATTGTTTAATACAATACAGTTAAGATATAGACCACAGGTTGGAAATCTGAATTAGAAACTTAGCGATAATATATGGAAGTTTGAACTGACCTTCACAATATAGACATTCATAATTCTCGGGAACTAATGGTTGTTCACATGCAGTTGGAGGACACGTAAATTCCTTACAATACACAAATTCCTTTTCTTGTAAACAAAACCGGTCACCATTTGATAACACAGGTTTGATTTCCCCAACTGCATACTTTATACAATCCCCATATGTTTCACTTCCTGAAAAAATACATAAATTAACGCATGTAAGTATAAAAGGGAAGAATGAAATACATAAAAACGCATAACCATACACTATCACAAACAATGATATAATACACAGTTGTAGTGTAGTTACCCAGTTCGATGGATTGTTCGATTATGGTAATTACTTAAAATCACAGGGTGTTGAATGATCTAAAATGCAAGCCATTGATATTTGAATTGAAATCAAAATAATAAATTCAAGACTTAACCTACCACAAAAGAGCCTTTATTTCATTGTATTTTTTATTTAAACCCAAGTAAGTTTTGTGTTTACCAATATCTTGTTTCTTAAGTAAAGTCCCTTTAGGATCCAAATATCTGGAAGGTCCATCAAAATCTCCCCTCGAAACTATACGTTTACGGTTTAAACTAATCAAAATTCTACTGATATGCCACGAGTAAATGGTTAAGACACAATAACATTGATGTTTCTTGATAATTAAAACACATTTTGTAAAAGTAGTTGGCATATGGATATTATAGTAACAGACAAAACAAGGGAACATTTTGATATTGATGGAATTTCTATGCATAGAAATTTTCTGCTGCAAATAAAACAAAACCAGTGAACAAATAACACATAAATTCGCAATAGCTCGTAGGGCATAAGTTTATAATCAGTGTTTTGGACACCAGTTTCATATGTTTTGTTACTTGAATTCTCGGATTAGTAATTTTTAAATTATGTTGTATTGTAAGGCTGATAACAATATTCAAGGGATTTTATATAAATTTTATGAGTTCTCATTTTATTTTAATTTAAATGAAATAGAAAAGACTATTCGGCTCGGCCTACTACGAGCTGTTAAATATAATTAGAAATGTAAGTTTTGTCATTGGATGTTCAGCAGCTATCTTTCAATGAATCAACGCTTATAATTAACTTATTTAATATATTATAAGTTTAACGTTGATGTTAGATAGTTAAATCTTGTCATTTTTAATATAATATAATTGTTATCTGACTTAATGCATTACTCAAATGTGACATCACAGAATATATTTGCCTTGAGCAAAATGACTATTCCATATGTAGAGTATTCTATTGTACTCATCATGTATCACAATAGCATACATAAACGATAATAGATATAAAGAAAAAAAATAAAAATAAAATCGAGTGCATAGCCTATGATGATGTTATGCTAACTAATATAATTAGAAATGTACGTTTTGTCATTGGATGTTCAGCAGCTATCATTTAATGAAGCAACGCTTGGAATTAATTTATTCAATATGTTATAAAAAGAAAATACCGAACTCGAAGGAAATTCAAAACGTAAAGTCCCTTATAAGTTTAATGTTGATGTTAGATAGTTGAATCTTGTCATTATAAATAAAATATAATTGTTATCTGATTTAATGCATTACTCAAACGTGACATCACCGTATATATTTGCCTTGAGCGAAATGACGATTCCATATGTAGAGCATTCTATTTTACTCATCATGCATCACAATAGCATACATTAACGATAATGGATATAAAGGCAAAAAAAGAATAAAAAGCAACGTATTTACCGGAAGCTCTTCCCATAATACCGAACATGTATATTACAGCAAGTACATACACAGGAGATACTCTTCTCTGTAACATTTTCATTTTGACCTTCTGAAAAATAAACAAGAAATTCTTTTGCAAATCCTCATTTATTTCAACCAAATCTATTTTAAGTGGCAAGTAGTGTATCCATATGCACTGCAAAAATTACATTCAGAGTAATGAGAGTCAGATATTTTCAGGAGTCATGTGCTGCCATTTCGGAACAGACTAGTCATGGGGAAGTTACAGTCATGTCATGTCTTGCTGAGACAATTGCAACAAAATTTGAAGCGCATGGATACTGTTATAATAAGAAGTGTAGCACTGCCATGTCCGGATTGACATAGAACATTTGACTCAAAGCAAGGATAAAGCTATTTGCTTGCCGTAAATTTGTACTTGGGTTAGGTGGAATACAAAATTATCCCCTATTTAGTTAACATTATAATTATGCATGATACATAGCTTGATAACATTGGTTTTGTCACTTCAAAAGAGAGGCGAAAGATACCAAAGGGACATTCAAACTCATAAGTAGAAAATAAACTGACAATGCCATGACTAAAAAAAAAAGACTAAAAAACAAACAATAGTACACAAAACACAACATAGAAAGACTGAGCAACACGACTCCAACCAAAACTGGGGTTGATCTGAGGTGCTCCGGAAAGGTAAGCAGATCCTGCTCCACATGTGGCACCCGTCGTCTTGCTCGTGTTAAATACAAAACCGGTAATAATTCTGTAGGTCACATTCGGGATAAGGGGACGGGATTGTAGTTACGACATTCAACATTCTCGTCAGTTAAACATGGTTACAAATACAAGTTACGACATCAAACCTGTCTATAAAATATTTTAAGACATAAAAATATAAAATTGGATACACAGCTAATAATATAGAAGATTTGGGAGTTCTAGATTTGCTCCGTTTATATCTCTTCTC
Source organism: Mytilus coruscus (assembly GCA_017311375.1). Lineage (NCBI taxonomy): Eukaryota > Metazoa > Mollusca > Bivalvia > Mytilida > Mytilidae > Mytilus > Mytilus coruscus. The sequence goes on from CM029598.1 coordinate 37,302,340, forward strand.
TTTTTGTGCCAGTTTTACGCTAAAATACATTTGTTATTAGAATCGCAATTGTAGTGCCGTTGCATTTATTGGCTGGCAATTTGTTCTTGCCAAACATTTTAGCATTGTTAACTGCAAGTTGTCGATAACATAAGGTCAATATAACAAATGTACAACAAATGGTGTGTACAGGTTTAAATGTCTCTTCTATATAATATTGAGGAGTTGTTTCTCAGATGTTTCGATACCACAAACTTATAGAATGTTTACACTTCCACATTCTTCAAGGTTCGTAGTCTGTAGAATGTAATTTATATTAATATTTCTATCAATTACACTTGAAACTATTAATTTAATTAAACATATTGTTACACAATGTATCATCAGTAAATTGATCGAATCAAAAGTAATAACTATACAAATAGTCTTGTTTTTTGGTCGGAGATGCTTCTGAAATTTTACCCTTACATTTGTTAATCTGTTAAATGAGACGTGCTGTATGTTATATTTAAGTTTTTTTTTCCGTTTTTAACATGAAATATCGAATAAGAAAATATTGAGACATTTGCTCAGTTTGATTGAAAATTAAACTACATGCAAAAATCAAATACAGAAAATTGTTATAAACCTACACAGCCTAATGATAATAAATTTCACGTTAATTTAACTTGGTTTGGTACATTATTACCTTGAAAACGCAGTTTTCATATGAGATATAATTTTATATTTGACTAGACAATTAACCAGTATAATAGACGTGTTACAAAAAAGTATATACTCGGCGCTGAGGTTGACAATTTAGACTTTAAATGTAGGGACTGTGTCAAAACATTGATTATCGATTAAAACCCGCGAAATTTAAATCCTATGCGTGTTGTTGACCAGCTATCCTACACTTAAATCATTAATTTAGAATATCTTGTTTTTCGTCAAACATGTGATTTTTTCATGATAACATTGCTCTTGATTATACAGCAGGAAAGGTGTACGGCTGTGTGTATGTGCGAGGGGATAATCTACATATTGTACGGCTGTGTGTATGTGCGAGGGGATAAACTACATATTGAATTTATAAATACTTAAACGTATATCTAAATAACAAAAAGTCCAAAAGAAACAATGAACAACTTATGAGCTCTCTACAATGTATCAACATTTCTGACAAATTTTAAACCAGATGCCACCTTATTATCGATCAAGATGACCTCCGAAAACGCGTGCAATCGGATTTTATTAAGGTCTGCTTGATGTCTTGTTGTAGGTTAAAAATAGATTTACATTATCGTTTTACATGTATAAGAATGATTTTTGTAGGTCGGATCAGTCACCATGATGGTCATTTACGGTGGCTCCCTTATTCCACTTTTCAATGTTTTCTTTTAAATGAATAAACCACATAATGGACACATTTGCACAATCTGCACTAAAGGTCAAATTTAAAGGTTTCATGAATACGGATGCAAATGAGTTGAATTATTGACTTGCAGGCCAATACTATATCATTGATATTTTTTAAGCTTATTTAGACAAAATTGAACCAAATTGATTGCATATAACGGATTATTATCTCTATAATCCGCTAGATAAAAAGTAAAATAACAAAAATACCAAACTCAAATAACATTCAAAACTGATATATATTTGAAGAAAAAAAATCTTATTTTAATCTGTTTGTTTTAATCGTATTTAATGTACCTTTAATAAACTATTAAAATGTGTGTACTTACCTGGAAATAGACAGGCGATAAAAATAATGTAGTTTATTAATTGAAGGTTACTTTGCAATTGACTACAAATGCGACAAAATATACCAAAGTCATGTGACTTTTGTTTCTAGGTGAGGCACAAAACAGGTTTATTACTTTATTTGACAAAGATCAAAATAGTTGCGACCCCTTAACAATCCTCAAGCCATTTGAGATCACAAAAATCTGTCGCATGATTTTTACGTTGCATAATCGCTTATTGAAATGACTGAGGGTTAATCTTGTTACGTAAGAAAAGCTTGAGAACTAAGTAACTATTTTTTATTTATCAAAAGTATTATTTTAAAACAAATTTCCGTCTTTGTGAACATACATTGACACATAATAGTTATTTACAACACAAAAAGATTTGCATACAAAAATCTGTATATTTTAATAAAATCAAGATATTTATTTCTTAAATCGATTTGTCATTAAATTATTAAATTTATCCTTTGCCCATAAGTTTATTTGTAAATTGTATAAGTTAGATGAAAAGAAGTGACGCAAAAAGTTACCCTTTAACCGTTGATCTGTCGTAGACATATAGGATGACAGCATGTCATCATGATCAGTCATGGATGTTTCTTGATAAAAGTGTTCATATGGCGTGCAAGGCGATTGACATCTTAAACTGTGGCAGTTCCAAATACAATTTTTGAAATGGAACCAATTACAACTTAAGCTTTGTATCTTTGATTCAATATGAAGATTATCTCTTGGAACAAGTTGGTGAATTGTATCAATAGTGCTATTTACATTGAATGATACATGTGCCCGTACTGTAGATAGTGAGGATATCTCATGATTGAGAATATTGCAGTGCCATATTGTCTGATCCAATCTTTTATCGACATTATTTTAAGTTTTTCTTCATAGTTATTAAATGATCGAAAGGTACCACCACGTGATGCATCCCACATTAAAGTAAAAATATATCAAAAGTCTTACTTGTTAAAATTACTTGTCATGATCAGATTTGATTGATGCAGTTTATTGTTGTAAACAACGCTTGTCAGGAAACAATGTGTTTTTGTTGAATAAGCGTATACCTCTACTTTTCCTTTAAAATTTTAAATTATAAACACAATTAAGTATGTTTTCCTTATTTGTTAACCTTGATGGTTCATCAATATAATTGCATATTTCATAACATTCAAGCATTAGCTGGGTAATAGGTTCATTTGGTCACATAGCTCCCGTCTTCCGATACTTATATATCATCGCCTTTCAAATTGTTGGTTTTAAACGTTCTTGATGGTAAATCCAGAAAAACTTTTGACGAACGAAATTTATTACAAGTGTAATTTTCAATTTTGTTATCCTCTTATTAAAACAAATACAAGGACTTTATTATTTGCATTGCAATGAAGTAATAACAAATAATAACGACGAAAACAATACCTTTAATTGTACATTAATTCTAATGTCAATAATCTATTTAATTACATGGTTATGCATAACGAAATTGCACGCATGTGTACGAAGCCACACAGAGATATTTTAAACAAACTGCATTTGAAATGATAAGAGAATTTGTAAGCTCTTGTCGAAAATGTTTTATGTGAATATATCTTCTTACAAATTCCACCATTTACATGTGTTATTTCTTAATGTAAACGAGGCTAGAATGTGATGCATTTTGTAATGGTAAAGACTACTGTATAATATAATTTAGGAATGTTTTATCTAATAACCCCATGTAACCCCTAAGGATGTATTCTTCTGATGTTTCAGTCTCGTTGAAATCTCGTTCTGGATTTATTTCCAAAACATGTTATACAAGTGGAAAATATCAAGAATTTAAAAAAATATTATAATCAAACTAAACTCTGTGATAAAATTGTGTTCTTACAAGGAGTAGTTTTTGAGAAATAAAATTTTCAGATTTTATAACCGATCCGGTCAGCGACATCAGCCAAAATGCTGAGAAAATGGATGAGGGGTACAAAGGAATGATTTTACCAACAATATGTACATCCCATATCATTTTTTTTCTTTTAAAAATTCTTAGATATGTTTTTTTCAATCAAGAAGTTGAAATGATATGAAATCCAAAATTACAAAATTGACAGCATGGTCATTTTGACACGAAAAAGCAACAAAATCTTATAAAACTTTCTAATATTAACACCAACTTATAGTTTTTTTTAGAGTAAATTTATTCAGATTGATTCACTTCATCTTTCGTGAAAGTATGAAAAAAGTTTAATTGTGAAACTACGATTTTTTTCTTGATTAATAGCCCCAAAACGGGTAAACATCGATTAAAATGGGAAAATCATTAGAAATGCAGTACTTTCAAATGTCCGTAGCATCAAAACAAGTGCACCACAATATGATTTTTTCTTCATCAATTACTTTCCTACGGTCATATAAACCCAAAATTCAGGTTAAGAAAAAAGTTTAATTCTAGACATTTTTGACTCCTCAGATGTATACATCTTTAATTCTACTCGAGTTATTTAACAGCAATTACATACATTGGCATTATTTTGATAAGATAACACAACGCGAAGTTTATAAATACAATTAAGTTTATTTTTTGAACGGAGTTTTGAATATTACTTTTCTTAATTGATTTCATTTGACTTGAAATATTTTTCTTTTTTTTTTTTTAATTTGAACTAAACTTTTGAATTACTATTCTTATGTCATTCTATGTGTGACTTGATTGTTGTACATTTGTAATCAAATTTAAAAGTTCTATTTGATTTATGTGTCTGTTCAGTAAATATCTGATATCAGGTATCCCGGTGATCGAATAGGGATGAAGTACTAGCCACTATACGTCCCAGGAGCTGTCGACACTGACCCCGCATATTACAATTGTAAAACATTAATTCATATAACCTTTCCCGATTCAGTACAAATTAAGTAAAATATGAATACAAGGGTAAATAGAATGAAAATAAACTCATCATAGATACCAGGATTAAATTTTGTATTTACGCCAGACGCGCGTTTCGTCTATTAAAGACTCATCAGTGACGCTCGAACCCAAAAAAGTTAAAAAGGCCAAATAAAAGCAACACTGTAAAAAACACATGCGTCCGAATCGAACATCTGAACCAGCTCGCATCAGAAACGCTCATAGCCAAAATCCCGATAGCTGGATGCACAAATACCGAGTCACGTCATTACGAACAAAAAGAACATAAAAGTAAGTTAAATGGTAATAAAAAGCAAAGATACAACCCTCTTCGTAATTTGAAACGAATGCAATTGGTTAATTGACATTTAAACACTAAACACGAAATTTGTCCGCGTTAAGATAATTTCAAGAAATAATTATCGTTACGACTTAATATTATACGTTTATTTCCAGTGTTTGAGGAAGATATAAAGATTTGTTCACCCTAGAAAATCATATTTCCCAAGGGCATCGAGGGTGAACAAATCTTCATTTCTCCCTAAGCCAAGGGAAATGAATGTTTTATTCCACTACCTATACTTTTTATAACTTGTCGAACTTAACTATTAATTTCCATACAATGTTTCATGTCCGCTTTTATACTAAACACTACATAAACATTGATAAGCAATACCAATCAAAAGTTCATCATATATTCTATGACAAGCTAAATTTTTTCACTATTTTGTTTTACGTCTGAAATAGTTTTGAACACAATAATGACTATACTATCGTTTTTAAAAAGAAAACGTTCAAAACGCTAATTATATTAACTGCGCGTAACGTTGCACGAGGCAGTCCCGACATTTCAGAGGAGAATATGATACTCAGAGAGGAATATGAAGTTTTGTTCTATGTCACGTGGGATAGTCTCAACCAATCAAATGTTGATTTCGTTAGCAATATTTACACACAGTGGAATAATATGTCTTATATTCCTAAATCGAAATAAATTTTTATCGGGAAATTGTTTTGATATTATATGTTTACACTCTCTCTCTCTCTTTAAAGCAAAGCCTTCTCACTCTTAACTACTTAAAAACATCGATTCACACTTAAACGGCAGTTCTGCATAAAAGAGAGACGAAAGATATCAATGGGACATTCAAACTCATAAGTAGAAAATAAACTGACAACGCCATGGCTAAAAAAAAAAGACAAACAGACAAACAATAGTACACAAAACACAACATAGAAAACTAAAGACTGAGCAACACGTTCCCAACTAATAACTGGGGGTGATTTCAGGTGCTCCAGAAGAGTAAGCAGATCCTGCTCCACATGTGGCACCCGTCGTGTTGCTCATGTTAGTACAAACCCGGTAATAAGTCTAATTCGGTAGGTCACATTCGGGAAAAGGGGACGGGATTGTAGCTACAAAATTAGGAACATATCCGCTATCATCTGTGAAACGGATAGTTCATAAACGAGTTGTTTGGTTAATGTTCCCCGAAAACTGAAATAGAAAATCTGACTAACTTTACTTCAGAGATTTGTGGGGCAAAAAATACTAGGTCAACGTTTCAAAAATGCTTATCAGAAAGCCGAACTAAGAATTAAAACTTTCGAACGAGACAAGGCAAACCAAACAGGTACAACACCAACATAACAGACAGATACTGACAGTGCATAATTACCCACCCATCATGCTTGTATTAAACCAGAATATGGTTGAGCTCATTAGTTCCTTGTGGTATTTTTAACTACTTTTCGGCATTAGAAGATAAATTGTATGTGCTCCACTTCAGAAACTGGTATGTTTGGTGAAAGTCCATTTTAATATGCAAATCATGAACGAATAACTCTTATCGGAGCAGAACCAGGTACGTCGATAGGGAACTTCTAATACTATATGCATCACCCGTCAAGCGAATCCAAACGCAGTCAAAATTGAATAGTGAATAGTCGGTAGATTTGCAGATCAGACGATTTTTTTAGAATTCTTAAATCAGGAAAATGTCTCTCATGAGTAGAGACAGGGACATGTTGTATCGGTCAATCGTTTCTTGATTGTGGTCGTCGAATGTGTGTAGTCTCGATTCCCTTGTGACTACTGGTGTTAGGGCATTCCAATATTCATACAATAATAACATCAAGAATACCAACGTACATTATACGGATATTTCTTCCATACTTACGTAACTATATACGAGAAACAGGTGATAGTTTTAGTCCTGTTAAAGGCTTTATCTTTTTTATTTTTAAAGCCATTTAACAAATTATTAGTCAAATAACGACTTGAATTACTAGAAATAGTGTGCTACATACATGGAAAACTATATTTTTTATGCAATAAGGGCCTAAATTTCAGTCAAACAACTATTGGAAAGCAAACGAAAAGTCAGTAAACAATTTAATGTAAGAATATTATAAAGTTCTATTATAAACAGTAAAAGAATATAAAGGAAAGTTGTGATTTGTAACTTCTTTAAAACGACAGCATTATTGATGCCAGCAACCAATTTAAGATAGTCTCTTTTATTTCTATGATCAAAAGCGGAGTGGGGTTAGGGGTTAAGGTTAGGGTTAGGGTTAGGATTAAACATTATACCAAGCCTTATATGGAAATACTATTCAGCAATGTATCATGTTTAGGAAATTAACTCAAAATATTTCTTTATGATATTATATACTGATTGAATAAACCTTTTATGGTATCTTTCATTCTAAGGAATTTATAAATTACACGAGTAAGTATCCGCTATCCATTTATTGCACTTACAATCAAACATGAGTCTGATTTTGATCAGAGAGCATCTGTCTTATGCAGATACTTTTCATATTAAATTTAGTTTCATCAGACACGTTTTAGATTAATGTTATTAAAGCATTCATGACATTGAAGGGTATGAAAAACAGCTTTCTTATTTTTAGGGATGTATCTACAATGTACGACCCTTTTTTTCAATTTACTGAAATACAACCAATCATATAATAGTTGAAAGTGATCAACCGGATGAAGTCTCTCATATTATATATTTTCACCAATAAGATCAGAAAAAACATGAGAGTCTTCTTTTGTAATTGATTGTTGTCCTTTTCAACATCTAACAACAAAACGGAACGGCCAAGATAAATAAATTCTTTCCAACGAATTCTTTTCTTTTATTTATCCTAATTCATTAAGGTTTTGTCTTCAAGCACATCCAACTTGCATATTGGGCTACTTTTGTAGATGTAATCATATTTTTGCCACCACATCTACAGCGGTTTGATCCATCAATGCAACCAAACCATGAACCAACTTGATAAACAGTTCCTCCATAACTGCAAGTGCCTATCAAATGAAATGGATATAAATCAAAAACAAATAAATATGAAATAAGGTACTAACAGTTCAATTAGAACCCAAATATATACTCCAAAGACAATTGGTAAAAAGTAAATATTGGCAATCATATTATCTGTTGATGGTTCCTGGAAATTATCTCATATAATGTTTTTTTTTCTGTTTTATTCATCACGTTAAAAGTACGGATGGCATTTTATCATTTGAGAACAAGGTGAATGCCAACACAGGAGATGCATGTAGCTATTAACTTTATAACAAAAAAGCCAGAATAGATTGGATATCTTGTTATCGTTTTAATAAATTTGTTTTGATTTTAAAAGTATGAATGGTCAAGTTATGAGATGTTTTTGGGACAATTAGACACAAAGCTTCAGTAACGCATACAGTTACACTAAACACACACATTTTGATTTAATTGTTTAATTGTCATCAGTGTCTTGTTATATAGTTAATAAACACAGACAAAATTTGTAATTTGTTGTCAGTTATACCGTTCTTAGAAAATTAAGTGCTTTTCTTGAACTGATTGTTCTTGCATATTCTTTTGAGTACCCTATTTTAGTTCATTGATCGAGAACAAACATGAATAGGATTGAGATCTACAAACAATGTAAGTCCCTATGTATGATTATGTATTTGTCATAGGCCAGAAGACTGTACATGTATGTTGACTTCTTGTTGACTTTTATGCTAACTATGTCGATGGGTTGATGTCTTATTTGCGCTTAATGCGCACTTTTTTAATTGATATCCATTAATCAATATACTATATTTAAGATATCGACCAAATGTCGGAAATCTGAATTAGAAACTGAGCGAGAATATATTGTTTGCACTGACCTTCACAATATAGACATTTGTCATTCTTAGAAACTAATGGTTGTTTACATGGCGTTGGAGGACACTTAAATTCCTTACAATACACATATCCTTTTTCTTGTAAACAAAACCGGTCACCATTTGAGAGCACAGGTTTGCGTTCCCCAACTGCATATTTTATACAGTCTCCATATTTTTTACTTCCTAAAGAAAAACATTTCTAAATTAATGCATGTAAGTCTACAATAGAAATATAAAATACATGAAAACATGTATAAACATACAATATTAGAACAACAATGATATACGATACAATTGCAGTTTCGTTCTGCAAATCTATTAACTGTGCGATGATAATAATAATAATTGTCTTTATGTAAAAGATTTTTGATGAATTTAAAGTATAATCAATTGATGTTTGATTGAAATTAAAATAAAATATTCAAGACTTTTAGTAACTTAAACTCATATAAAAACCATGATTTCATTGCTATTTAAATCAAAACCTTTGTACGTTATGTGTATACTAGTATTCAGATAAATATTTGAAATCAGTTTTCATTACATTTCCACAATAATCAAAACGGGAGAAGGACGATACCAAATGAGGTATTCCAACTCATGTCTACGTAAAACCGACAACGAAAAACGACTTAAAGTTAACAGTCTACAAAACAAATTGAAGTCTCAGCAACACAAACCTCACCAAAAACTAATCAAAAGTATACACATATGTGTAACGACTGTTGCTGTATGAAATCTGCTCGGAAGCACAATCGATATTTAAGATTGTTAAAGCATTTTAGTTATTTTGATCATTTCTTAAATGATACTATTTTTATCATTGTTCACTTTGCTTGGGACTGTTATACCGACATGATAGTAAAACAATCATAAACAAGTTTATGTCAGTTAAGAATTGTTTATGCATATTTTAATCAAGCAAGTCTTTTCCGGTTACTCAAAACTTAGATAAACTCTGGCGATTTATAATTTATAAATAATTTGTGTTGCAACTTATGACCTGTCTTCCTTCTGTGTTGTTGGATTGGTTGATATTTCATTCACATTTTGCACGCCAGATACGAGTTTATTCTGTAAAAGACTCATAAGTGACGCTCGAATGAAAAACGTTAAACACCAAATGGATTTCGTTCTTTTGAGCCAACGTCTGGGTATTTGTATAAAGATATCTCTTTTTAAGGCTTTGAATGTATCGGAGAGGTCCAGTACTGAGAAACAATTTTCGGCGCTTGAAAGCTCATGAATGTTTACTTTCTGTCGATAATGAATTTCATAATTACCATTCTAGAAAATGATTTATGTGTTCAAATCCATTTGCGGCTCTCAGTGTGTCCTTATTCTTATCGCTTATCCTTTCCAACTTCATAACCATCATACGATTTGTTATGCACGCATAAAAGGCATTAAGTACTAGTTAAAGGTTTTCTATACGTAACATTAAATACATTGAGTATTAAATGTGTTATCATCGACCCCTTTGAAAAGTACAATACTTCCTAATAATTCTCAACTAGTCGAAAAATTTATATTTAGGTCGAAAGTATCTTTCACAAAGTAAAAGAAAATTACTGAACGAGTAGGGGAAGACAAAAAAGGCATACATATAGTTCGATTAAACCAGTAGTTATTATCACAGCATAACCAACGATGTTGGGCGCGATGGATTTTCACAAATAAATATGATAAACACTAGTATTCGTTCATGCGCATGTGTCTTCGTGTATACTATTAGAAAGAGAGGATCTTCTCTGCAAGGATTCCATCATATCCATTCTATTCTAATCCTATTTTCATAACAATATCGTACGTTTACGATAATGAATATAAAGGCAAACATGTTAAAAAAACTACATATTTACCGGAAGTTCTTCCTAAAATACTGAACATGTATATTACAGCAAGTACATACACAAGAGATACTCTTCTTTGTAACATGTTTTATTTCCTTTTCTGAAATATAATCAAGATTTGATAAGGAAATGAACAGATTCCAATATTGTATTTACATAAAAAAAAAAAAAAAAAAAAAAAAAAAAAAACAGTGTGCGGTGACAGATATGTTAAAAGCCGTTTACTTTCACGTCAACACTGACTGCAAACATTCTGTCAAATGCACTGAGAGTCTGATATTATAAGAAGTGTAGTTCTGCAATGTACGAAATGACTAGGAAAATTACAAATTTGTAAATGCAATGAAACCTAAATTGTAAGGAGTCATGTACTTTTATCATGTCCGAACTGACTGGTTATGGGGAAATTGCATTCAAATAAAAAATGCACAGATACCGATATTGTAAGGAGTCATGTACTGCCGTGTAATGTTTTATTGGTACACTTACACCCAAATTTGAAGCGCATAGATACTTATATAGTAAGGCATGTAGCGTGGCCATGCAACGACTGACTGAGAACCTTTTACTCTAACAACATGAACAAGGAGAAAGCTTTTTGCTTGCCATGACAAATTTCGATATATCATTGGCTTAAGTGGTATACAAAATTACCCGCAACTTTATTTGAATTCTTGTGCACAGTTGAATAACACTGGTTTTGATGCAAAAGTACATTTCAACCTTCTCATAATTCACACAGGGATACAATCAAGATCATGACATCAAACCTGTCTATAAATTCTTTTTAGACATACAAATACCAAATTGGTGCTTACAGTTTCTAATATGGCAGATTTTGGAGTTCTAGATTTGCCCCTCGGTGTCTTCTTTCTCTTTCAGTGCCAATTCAAAGTTCACATGCGCAAAAATACATTTGATATCATATTTGTGAGTACAATGATGTTCCATTTATTGACCGGCAATTTGTTCTTGTCAAAAGTTTAAGCCACAAGTTGTTAAATACCAAAATAAAAGTTTAAAAACCACAAAGAATTAAATAATTTGTTTATGTTTAAATAACTCTTCTATCAAATCTTTTAGGTTTTTAGACGATTTGTTACTACTAACATAAATCTTATCGAAGGTATTAACACCCATGTGTCCATAAACACCTTGGCCAAGATCCACAGTCTGTAGAATACATTTAATCTTAGTCTTTCTATTCATTATAATTGTAAATATTAATCAAATTTAGTATTATTTTATACAATGTAGTATCACTCGAGTATTTTAATCTGGCGTATTATTTTCTAATCGAAAAGTGATAAATATACAAATACTAGTGAAATATACCGTTACGTGTGTTGATCTCTTGAATGAGCTATTGATAGTTTTTGACATGAGATATTGTAAAAGACATGATTGAGACATTTGTTCAGTTTGATTGAAAAATAAACTAAGAATAGAATACAGAAAATTATCATAAGATGGCATTTCGAAACCTAGTAGATGTAATGATTGTGTTCCTCGATGAAAGATTTAATGTCTCCTTCTTTTCAAATTATATATAGGCAACATAGCAAATAGTTGACTGTTTTCCATTATCATTAATTAAGTAACAATTAAAATGTAATGACTATGATCACTGCTTTATAAGATATGAAGATGTCGTTTGAAAGGATGAGACAACTATCCAATTAAGGGGGATTTAGGCAACTATAGGTCACCGGGCGGCCTTAAACAACCAATAACCCTTTTACCGTATATTCACGACACCGACATGATAAAATGTGAAACAGCTGAATTGAAAAACTGGCCTGATTTAAGACAATACAATAAATTACGAGCTCTCACAAACACGTTTAACCCCGTCACATTCTTTATGTGCCTGTCCCAAGTCAGGAGCCTGTAGTTCAGTGATTGTCGTTGGTTCATGTCTGTCATATTTTTTTTTCGTAAATTGTTTTGTTATAAATTAAGGCGTTAGTTTTCTCAATTGAATTGTTTCATATTTTTCATGTCGGGGCCTTTAATAGCCGACCATAAGGTATGGGTTTTTCTCATTGTTGAAGGACGTACGGTTGTCTATAATTGTTTATATCCACTTCATTTGAACTTTGGTGGATAGTTGTCTCATTGGCAATCATACCACATCTCCTTATTTTTATATTAACACAAATATGACAGAAAACAAACAACGATAAACACTCATTCCCTTACATGGGACAGTGGTTGGACATCACAACATATAAAAACAAAAAGTAAAATTCAGTAGGAATTTGCGTGACTCATCAGATTTTAAAGTAAGCACAAAAAACAACTAACATTACAAAGACACAAATTACCGAACGTAGAGTACTCCGGGAATTGATAGCTTATTCAAAGCCAATAATAACTAATACATAAATCATGTTTTCCCAGACTAAAGTGTATGTAATAGCTTCAATAGTTAGTATATTTAATAGCGAGGTAGTTAACTGTATGAAAAACAGGTTTTGAAACGAGATACCAAAATGAAAAAAGAAGAAAAAAAAGAAATTATGGCACGTTTAGAAAGACACAACAGCCCATTGTAATTATAGAACTATCAATACATTTATTTACTAAATAATACTTAACGCATATCATTAAGAAACAACATGTAACATATATTACTATAAATCTGAGTACACTCCCATCAGCTAATAAATTATGGATTATTTCACAGTCCGATTTTCGAAATTTACAAAAATTCGAAGAAGAAAAATACACAGAAACAAATCTAACTTTTACTCTTTAGGTAATCGATATCATGATATTTTTCATTCGAGATTTCGTCAACGACACAGTAAGCTAATATCAGATCAAATTATTAATGCTACTAGGAGTGTTTAACGACCTTGACTACCCACGAGTGTCTCGCACGGTCGGTATTTCTTCCTAACCAATATAAATACCGGGATTTAAGTGAACATACATTACGAATGACTATATTTGAAATTAGAACACGTGGAAATTAATAAATTATAACGTGTATATGTAAATACACTGTATACGCAAAAAAAGAAATTCTCTCAGTTTTTAATATTTTTATATTTTTTAAATATGTTGAAGAAAAAGAAATCATTTTTCTTTTTAAATTTTAAGCAGGAAAGCAAACTCAACTTACCTTGTACAAATTGTAGTGTTAAATAGTACTACCCTTACTTCAGTCATTTATAGTATATGTTAAATATAGTGTCAAGGCTAACGTAGATACATATTTCAATTAGAGCGATGTTTTTATTTTTAAATTTAAATTTGTGATGTCCAGAATTTGCAACAACATCCTGTTAACATTTCTGTTTCAGCGAATTGTAATATATTTATTCTTAACATGTTGCAAAATTTATCTCATCCAATGGACGTTTCCTGTTTATGAGCTGAACTTCATCTATCATCAAGATACATGTAATAAGCGTGAAATGATAATTGTCTGGTGACATAGATGACTTTCGATACTTTTACTGAACATTAAATATCCATGCAACTTGTATCTGCATATTTCTTTACCGAACACGTTGCAAATATCATACTTTTACGGATAGCAATGATGAATTTACTACTATTATTTCCCTTCTTTTGAATTGAAAGTAAACATAGTTGGGCGATATAAGTGACTTTTATCAATTTCTGTGTGGATATGGAACTTCATTTGAATAGGGAAAAATAATATATGTAGCATTTATACATCCAGTGATGCAATCTGAAATATATCTTAAAATGTATGTAATGTCCAGAAAAAACGGTGAAGCCTTTTCTACTCAAAATTGCATATCTTCTGAAAATTCGTCCACAAAATTTATTCAAAATTTAATGTTATTGCTACAAATCAAAGATTTCCGTTTCAGTGATTTTAAAATGAATAGAGTGTTACCGGATTTGTTTTTAGTAGCAATCAATTGTTCTCGATATGTAGCTTGAAAAATAGAGTCCAAGTACAAAATAAACGTAACTTCGTGACGATGTCAACCCCGGTTTTAGTTAGGTCCGTGTAGGTCAGTCTTTTGTTTTCTATGTTGTGTTTTGTATACTGTTGTTTGTCTTTTGGTCTTTTTCTTTTTTGCCATGGCGTTGTCAGTTTATTTTCGACTTATGAGTTTGAATGTCCTTTTGGTATTATGCATCTCTATTAAAGTAAAAATGTTATTTTTTTCTAAAACTTTATTACAAATAATAAAAAAGCATTTTGTCATTACAAAAATCGAATGAAATTAGAACGGGAAGCAGAAATATACTTGTATTTATATTTTACATAATTTGTATTTTTTTTTGGGAAAATAGGTATGTTTCACTATGTTTTATTATAGTATACACTCAACTTCCAAAATGTTTTTGTTGGATTTAGTTTCCTTTGGTTTCCTTTAATTTGTTTTAATTCAGTTGTGTTGTATATTTATTACGTATGTTTACAGAATTGTGGCTGATGGACCAATTATGTCTGTCTTGGGTTGCAATTTTGTCAGTATAACGGGACTATAAACAACTGTCATACAAAGGGATTGTTAGCTAGCTATATAGAGCCAGGTTGAAGGTAAAAAAAATTTCAAAATGTCTATTCGAAGTCACGATTGTAACAGTTGTTCCGTGGGTTGATATAATCGAGTGTATTTTTTGTTTGTTTGTCAGGTTTTTAGGACTTCACCTTTTTGAATTTAAATTGGACTTCGTTTTTTGTTGTTTATACATTGTAGTCGATACATGTATAGATCAATGTAACCCATTTTTGACTGATTAGATCTCTTGAAGTGGAAATGGCACATATATCCTTTATCAATATTCAGATGCAGTTATTACGGATATTTCTCCTTACTGAAATTTAGTAACAATAATTCAAAGTTATCAAGTATTCATTTTTGACAGTTATTTCATTCAATTAACAAAGAAAACACTGCTTTAAATAGACACATTTATATATAAATAAGGGATTAACTAGCTTTTAAAAACTTAAATCTGCCTTCCTTTGCTCTATTTTGGTCTATATTTGCTCTATGTTATCAGCTTGCCATTGTACAAGTGTAATTTATTGACGAACAAAATGTCCTTTATTGACAATAGGGTTTGTCTTTCATTCCAGTATTTTCAACGCCAAACTGTGTCGTTTTATTAGTGCAAAATAGTTAATTATAAGGAATATTCCCATGTGTATGCCATATCTATTTGATTTATCTAGTTCAAAGAGCTCTAAATGCACACAAAATATTAAAAAGTACCACTGAAATTACGTTTTCGTTGTATTATTTTTAGTAGAAAAATTCGTAGTTATACGTAGTATTGAGTTTGAATGTCCTGTAAAATACCAGAGGGCGTTCAGTATCACCAAGCAATTTTCAATGCACGTCTATTACATGCATTATAATTGATAAATGAAATTCAGTGCATAAGGAGGAAACGTCCGTTGTATTTCGAAGAAGTTTTGCAACGTGTAAACATAGAATATATTACAATTAACAGAAACAGAAAACATCAACAGGATGTGAAGGACATCACTAATTAAAAATTTAAAGAGACCATCGTTCTTATTAAATAATGTTTATAAGTTAGCCTTGCTACTATATTTGACATATTCAAGAGGCTATATAAATGACAGAGCCAAGTGTTATACTACAAAACATTACACTTTGTCAAAGGTAAGAAGTGCTTGCTATTTAAAAAAAAATCAATTGAAATGTTGTTTTTTGGAAAGGCTCAAATAGACATGTTACGAAAAGGTATATAATCGACGCTGAGGTTGACAAATTAGACTTTAAATGTGGGGACTGTGTCAAAACATTGATTATCGACTTAAACCGGCAAAATCTAAATCCTATGCGTGTTATTGCAGTTGATCAGCTACAATGTATCCTACCTATGATTATACCAATTTAGAAGATCTTGTTTTACATCGAACATATTTTTTTAATAGCATTGCTCGTTAGTTAGGGCGGGAAAGGTGAAGGTTTCTGTGTATGTGGGGGCGGGGAATGGGGGATTGGTGATGCAAGCATCCACTTGATAAAATGTACATAGTAAGTCAGTTTAAAATGTTTTATTAAAGTTTTTGGAAAAGTTAAATCTGTCGCTCCACTATACCCGCACATAGCACTACAGTCTGCCTGATTTTTTTTCTATCATATTTCTCCTGAGACTTCCAATTTTCGTATAAATTGTTTCACATTTTTCACGTCGGGACCTTTTATAAGTTTTATTGTTAAAAGTTTTGCGATGACCTTTAATCGCTCAAATAAGCTTCATTTGGACAGTTGTCGCATTGGAAACCATACCACATCTCCTAGTTTTATATATAAAAAAAAAATGAAAATGACAGGATATGGCTTCTTCCACTTTTTGAACGCATACGTAAGGGCTCAGGATGGCCAACCCAGGGCAGATAGGTTAGAGAAAAAGGCTTAAAACAAATGTCGGTCAAGAAGAAGGGGTGTTAAGAAATAAGAACAATCCCAGAAATAAACAAAGACAATTCCACACTGAAACTAGAGACAGATGAAAAAAACTGACCTTGTAAAAACTGGAACAGACATTCTCATATAACCTCTGAAACTGCAATGCTCCAAGTTTGAGATCACGTAAATCCTGGAATGGACGTTCTAAAATTTCCTTTGCAATGCACCATATTTCACGTTTAAACTGGATAAAAAATAGGTAAAGTAGGTCCTTAAACCTAAGTATAGATGCTAGCAGAGATCAAATTTACATATAATCAATTCTTTCATGTATACTATATCAACATTTGTAGTTAATGGAAAAAAACATGGCAGATATATTCCCGAGTATGTATTTAACAGTTTATTATACTTTAGATCATTTACAAGGTCCAACAAGGACTCGCGGGCCACAGAGTTGTCATATTGGCCATATGTTTATTTTTGCCGAAAAATCACGAGGTATCAACCTCTTGAAAATCTAAAAAACATATCCCGAATGAATCAAGTAAAGGTGGGGCATGCATTTTCTATGAATATACTAGTACATACATTGTGCAAAAGTTTGAAAGCCAATAGATAAAAACTGTTGAAGGAGTTTATAACACAAAATGGTTACCCTCTTTTATCGCTCGCCTGAATGTATATCGGCCCACCCGCAAGATCTACTTTCATCATAATATATAATTAGTGTTGCATTTTGTGCAACCCGTCCAAAAGTTCTGATTTCAAGTTAACCCCTAATAAGATTAAAAGGTCCGCCGAAATTAATTTGGAAAACGTCAACATTAAAAATAAAACGTATATATAGTTCTGGTTTACAAGGTTGGGCAGGGGGTTTGTTTCTGTCATCCCCGACCCTTTTCTGTCAACTTAACTTCTATTCCTCATTAAAGGATCCATTTCCTTTCTGCAATCCGCTTGCCCCCTGTCAGTGTTCCAAATGGATGAAATATTTTGAAATTTCTAATATGTATCCTCACGACATAAATGTCATGGAATGATCTTTCCATAACGGATATTTATAATGAAATTGACTTTAATTACGTTTTAAATGGAATATCTGTAATAATAACTATACGTTGATATCAGTACACTCTACTATGCAGTTAAAACACGAGATTCAATTTGAACGCAGGTAATTTAAATCCGTAAATCACTTTTCTGTTTTGAGACGATACCCACATTTAAAGTCTAGTTTGTCAACCTCAGCGTCGAGAATATACCTTTTCGTAACACGTCTAATAATAAAAATAAATTTAAAAACAGAAATTTGATAGAGGTCCAATGATTTACTCTTTTATACAGTGTATTTTTGATGAGACCTTTGTATTTTTTCCATGTCGTATTAATCATAAATGTAGTTATTTAAAACGTATGTTTTTTAAAATATCGGTATATAAATTGTTGGGAAATTGCTATGTTAAATATTATCAGTTGTGTCCTAATCTTTCTATTAGATATGCTTAATCTTATCTCCTTCTCGTGATCGATCCGCTTTTGAAATTTAACCAAGAGCTATTCGTCTATATATGTATTTCCTACTACCATAGTGAAACCAACAATCGAAAAAGAAAATACGGCACTGCTACATTTTATGTTTTGGTTCTATTCATCACGAGAAGAGGTAAGCTCTTGGTAATAAATTAAAGAAATGATGATCGTGTTTTATGTCAGATTCAGCATAGGCGTGTTCGTACGCCTTATAGTCCGTAACAACATTGATTGATTGGTGTTTAACGTCATTTCATGGTCGTCAGACCACTCTGTATTGCTGCCGGATTCTCGTATGTGAAATATTATGATATCGATTACCAATAGAATAAAAGGGGGATTCGTTTATGAGTATCTTTTATCTTCCAATGTTTGTACATTCCGAAAACCTGACGGTAAAATGATTCATAATTTAAAAGCTGATGGAGGAAATAAGTAAAATTTTACTGGTCAAAATATATAATTGCAATGGATCGTTATTGGTGTGTTTTTACAAAACATGCCAGTTTGTTTTATTGTAAAGATTCATAAGTCGTCTCAAAATGTGGAGATTTAAACCGCTCGGTAAGTCACTTGTACAAAAAAAACCAAAGAATAAGAAGCCTGTTAATTGAATGTTATCAATAACATAAATGGTTTTAGTTGTACACTCAGTTAGATTCCTCTTTTGCTAGGTTTCGATTAGAAAATTACAGATTCAAAAACCTGACTTATGCTTAATTGTGTGAAATCATTTTTAAAAGATTTTAGAGCATAATAAATACAAATCTTAAGATCATATCAAATGCATTCTACATACTGTGGGCATTTATCACTGTGTACATGGAAACACTAATGTCAATACATTCCAGATTTAATGGTAACGAACCGTCTGAGGAATGCCCAAATATATACCTAATATACTTGACAGACGTTTTCGTTTTTATACGTGAAAGTTCTTAATCAATTTCGACAGCATTGGGTTAAATTATAACAAAGAACAAATTCCATGCCAATAAATGCAACGTCGCTATATCCACGAATCTGATTTGAAATGCAATCTAGCATACGGGAACCATAAGTCGGTGCAAAAAAGAGAAGTGGACAAATCTAGTATGCCCATATTTGTCGCATTATAAACTTTCTGCAAACAATTTAGTTATTATGTCTCAACATATTTTAAAGACAGGTTCATGTCATGATCATTATTGGTAACACCATTTGTACCAAGCTAATGAGAATGTTTAAATGTGCTATTACGATAGAATTTAAGTTAGTCTATTATGCATACGAATTAAGGAGAAAGTGTAGATAATTTTTATGCCATTTAAGACAAGTACATGACGGGAGGTTGTTAGGGTAAGCAAACAAGATACTTCCAGCACGTGATTTGGGTCCAAGGTCAGCTCGGACATGCCAGTAATTAACTTTTACAATACCGGTTTCCATCTATATTAAATGTTGACAAAATTTTCCCAATAAGTTTTGACATGGAAGTATTGATTCTTTGCAATATCGCTCTTCGAGCACTTTTAGTAAAGATGTACTTTTCCGTGGTCAAACAGTTTTTTTTTCTTCTTTTATACTTCCAACTGTTGTAATGATAGACTTATGCTATTGTTAGACATTCAAAGATAAAAACTCAATTACAAATAATTCAAGTTGGGTTTTTGTCTATAAACATTCTTGTTTATATTTCAGAAAGTAAAACAAAATGTTACAAAAGTTGATATTCCCAGCGTATGT
Organism: Mytilus coruscus; assembly: GCA_017311375.1. Taxonomy (NCBI): domain Eukaryota; kingdom Metazoa; phylum Mollusca; class Bivalvia; order Mytilida; family Mytilidae; genus Mytilus; species Mytilus coruscus. The sequence goes on from CM029598.1 coordinate 37,322,604, forward strand.
GTTTGCAGCAATTTACATGTTCAGTGTTATTTGAAGATCTTTCGGTAAATATATTGTTCTTTAATACATCCTTGGCTCTCAAATATTCGGCTTTGAGCGTTCCTGATGACGGTAAATTCTGGATAGCGCTTCGGACGCATGAACCTTATAACATGTTGTTTTCATTTTTTAATACTTTTTTTCTCATTTATATCCATTAATGGCAATTTTTGTTATTGTGATGCATAGTGCGTAATATCGAATAGATGTTGGGGCGATTAGCAAGGAAAGTCCTCTCATTGGTCTTTAGTACAATAATGCATTATAACACATGTGTTCGAACGATCGTATATGCTTGTAATTATTGCAATGTTTCCTGTGAAAATCCATCGTGGCCAACATCATTTATCTTTGCTGAGAAGATAGCTTCTAGATATATAATATCTTACAAATTATTCTTATCAAGTGCTTCTTGAAACATACATTTGTCCTAAAATAAACAATTAATTTAGAAGAGTACTAGTATTAGGAAATTATTTACTTTCAAAAGGCACGATGCCATCAAATTTTATACTTAATGTACAAATGAAAAATATACGATAAGATAATTACATTCGTAAAGCCGCACATCGATTTAAACAAATAGTTATACTATTCCATGGATGGGATTCTACGAAAAACACCAAAAGAGAGAAGGTAAAAATTGCCTAGTCGTCAGGCAAAGATATCAGAACTGGACATAATATATCAGTTTCATTATACCGTATATCAGTTCAGAAGTTAGGACGGTTAAAATTCACTTGCCTTGCTTTTATTACTACCGAGATATTATAAAAAAAACCGCTTCATTTAAAAGCAAACTCATTTTGGGAAATAATACAGTACCGACAGAAAGAGTTTGAAAAGAGATGTCCTTTAGCAAATACCAAAGGCAGTGGTCAATAAGAACAAAAAGTATCTAATAAAATAAAATGCATGAAAATAAATTAGCTATCAAACAATCAAAATCAAGGATATTTATATTTAGTCTGATTAATTTGCCTTAATCTGAATGTGTGTGCTAATTTAACATTTAAATGTGCTTTTTGTGCATGTGCTATTTTATTTGAAGCGTATGCATGCTTAATTTTTCCTTTTCCTTGTTTGGATGTTGAAGTCTTGTCAATTTTATTTTGATTCTATTACTTGGACTTCATAAATTCAAAAAAATCTATTTATTTAGGTAGTGAAAAATATGGAGACTGTAAAAAGTATAGAGTTGGGGAAAGCCAACCTGTGCTAACAAATGGTGACCGGGAGTGTTTAACAGGCCAATAAATTAAATATATGGTACTCCTGAATGAATATAAATTATAAGAAGTGTAGATAGAACGCCAATAATATAGCAACCCAACGATACATATAACAGTGATATAATGGTCAACATGCAGTTTTCAACAATCAAATGGACAAATGTTTCTGTACAAAAAGATCAAGAGTCCCAGAGTACAAAAGAGTTATCAAAGATATACCACCAACAGTCAATTCTCCAAATAACATAAAAGAATTTTTACGAATTGAAAAACGACAACCAAGTTCTAATTTCTCACATATTCATATGACGTGACTAAATTATATTAGAGAATTCAACATTCCCTCTTTAATCTCGAACTTTGAACTAGAAACGATACAATAAACGATACAATAAACGGTTTTACGAGTTATTGTTATCATTCTTCCCTTAGTTTATTTATTTTGTATTTACATTGTATCATAGGTCAAATTTATTTGTTCAGTGTATGTTAACTGGTGTTAATATTGTAACGCCTCTGGTATAGCATTACGAAGCTTAATATTTTGTCTGTGTGTATATTTATTTATTTTACATGAGATAAAAATCAACCTTGGTAGCAGGCCTTTCAATAACTTTCACTGGTAATTGTGAAACTGCAACGGTAACTTGCAAAACTTGGTAGCTGGACTGAGCACTCTAAGACACTGGTTTCTTATTCTTAATAAGATAGAATATAACAAAAACAGTTATAAGTTTAACAATGACTATTTAATCAGTCATAATTCAATATATATATGTGTATAAATAAATAACCCCAGAGCGAAAACAGTACAGAGACCCCCTTCGGACGTTATTCGTCGTGCGTAAACATGGGAAAAGTTGTAGTATTATAGTAAATAATCTAGGCCACTTGGTCAGGTCATGAATATATATATATAATCGGGGTAAACATTAACTTGGTAATGGTTTGAAGATGATAGTTCACAGGTGGTTCGCTCTGGTTATATGGTATGTGGAACAAAATGGTCAAGGTTCCTTGAACTGTGAACTAACTGGAATCGTCTGCTACAACCGTTTATATAGTACCGGAAGTCCGCGGACACAGAAAGTGTGTCCGTTACTATAGGGATAAGTGTGTCCGGCGAAATAACGTAGTGATTGGTTATTAAATCACATATACATAGTAAAGGGCTCTGGAAACTAGGCCATCTCTGTCAATTCCGATTGGTCTTTCAAACCGGAAGTTCCCATGGCAATAATATAGAAGATGGCGCAAAAACAAATATGAATGTACAACTGTCGAAAAAAGGGAGATATGGGCTTATCAAAGATAACCCTTAGTGGGAACGTACCTTGGTTACAATATAGACTCTTAACGTGATCGAATAAAACAGGTGAGCAAATGGGACAAGCGATATACAGGTCAAACTAAAGCTGGGAACATGTCAAGGTACCCCCCTGGTCAAACAGTGAGAACGAACCCTGTCCTAACTATATTTCCCCATAAACAATAATATAATACATACAATACAATATAATACGGCCGCGATACCTGAAATATAAAGTGTTCATCTCCATAGTTCTTCCGTTCATAATATAAACAACAGTGCAGCTCAGAGTAGCGGAACACGAAAATAAAAGTGAAAGTAGAAATGAAATCTCTGAGCAACACAAGAAAAGAATAAAACATGATACATATAAACCTATCATCCTTATCTCCTACCCTTAGGCATAACACTACCCCCCACCCAGGGTTAAAAAGGGTTCGTCCTCGAACTTAAAATAAGAGACCTACTTACCAAGCACTTACCTACAAAATGTACCCTTAAAACAAACCTTACTCTTCTGTTGGTGATGATGTTGGCTGGTCGGAAGTCCATACTTCTTTCATCTCCAGTATAGTTCCATCGGGTAGGTAGCAACGTTTTTCCTTCATTATGGTCCTAACATTAATTGGAACAAGCTGTCTTTTGTATCTAGCTTTCTGTGATGTCCTGCATAGGTTTACTTTCTCTTGTAAGGTATGAGCCAAAAGGTGTGTGTGATATTGTGATGGAGCTCCAGCAAAGAATAATCTTGGGTCCAGGCAAAGATGTTCGTGGTTGTCTGTTTCTAGTGAGATAGGTTTTACATTCCATAGGTTTGTGGGTACTGAGCAATCAATAACAGGTGTCAAAGAGTTGGTAGGAATCTCCTTTGGTTTTATATTCAAATTATTAGCGGGTTTCAATTTCATAGAAAGATCTAAAGGTTCTTCTTGGTTGGTGGTAATTGGGTCTTCTGGTGTACATGGTGTTATGGTCCTTGTCATAGTTAAATCTAAAATTTGTTCTGTTGGTTCTTGATGATTAATACTAGTTGCAATGGAAAATGAAGGTGGTGGTTGATGTTGATCAATAATGGTGGCTATAGAAACTAGAGGTGATGGTTCAGGATTATATAAAGTGATAGAAGGTTCCTGTGGTTCCAAGTCAATGTCAATGGAGAAGTTGCCTGGAGAATTAACTGGTGACAGGTCTTGCAAATACTTGGAGAAGAGTTGGTCTGAAGGAATATTACATTCTGGTGGTGGCTCTTCATTGAGAAGTTGTCTCATTGGTGATGGAGTGCGGGGCTCCACACCTAACAGGTCTGAGAAATCCGGCATGCTGGCCTCCAGGAATTCTGTTAGCTGCCTGGTTGTCTCAGTGGAGATTGGTCTGTCTTCTGGGATGTATTCCTCCGTCTCAGTCTCACATACATAGTTGTTTCTGGTGGTAATAAGGTTTGTGTATTTCTCGTGGCATTTTTCATGTTGTTTAACTCTGTAGCCGTCACACTTTGGTTGCGAATAAGGGCACCAGCGACACTTGATGAACTCATGACTGTGGGATCTCCTTCTGTGCCTTTGGAGGCTGTCCCTAACCGGAAATCTCTTCCCACAGTCATCACATTGGAAAGGGTATATATAATTGGTTTTCACCACATCACTCATGCTACAAAATATAAAATAAAATCCATTTTAAACATAATGGCTTGCTAAGGTTCTGGTATCAAATTATATATATACAGGTATTTGCATATATATATGTATAAATACACACAAGAAAACAAATGTCTGTTTACTGTAACTTTTTCAAATATAACATCAATGGTTTTTCATAACGCATTTCATGTACATGTATACAACATGTATCAACGAAGAAATCACTGGTAATGTGAATTATTAAAAATCAGGTATAAACCTTCATACAATGTGATGTACAATACACATTATGAATAATAAATCTCTTTTATTATTTTAAATGCACCAACTTCGTATGATGTTAATTTTCCTTTAGTCACTGGTTTCATGACTAACCGCTTTGTATATATATATATATATAGCCTACACATAACTTTTGGTATTTATAAATACAAGTTTCAATCGAAATTAAAGCTTCATTAATATTCAGGTAATTGAACTATTTACAACAATAAATATAACAATCTATAACACATTGAATATCACCCAAATTACTGGTAATAATAAATATCTCTATTATAACAATATCAGTCATGGTCTGTCTGTTCTCTGTCTCGTTTATTCTTGACTTGAAGTCTGGTATTTTGGGCTGGTTCCCCTAACGGTTGATACCACCTTTTCATATTTCCTTGAAAAAGTTTAAGTCTGTTCATATGAACCACTTTAAATTTCATTTTTGGCCTTCCTGAATTTTATATAAAACATCTGAAAGCACTTTAATAACAGTAAAGGGGCCGGACTACCGCATTTGAAATTTGGGTGAACGTCCTTTATATTTCCTTGGGTCATGTGGGAGTACTCCATCTCCTACTTTAAATGTGGGGAAAGTACAAGCGAGGTCATAACGCCTCTTTATAACGCCTCTTTTGTCGCTCACTTGCACTAACAAGGCGGTCTCTAACTACTTCATGGACCTTTTCTATTTTATCTGTCAACTTATCAACATAGTTGGTTACACTATATTTATTAACTTCAATTCCACAAGCCCCCTAATAAATTAAATCTATTGGCAGCCTCACTTCCCTGCCCATCATCATGAAACATGGCGTTTCTCCCAAGGTTTCATGAACTGATGATCTATAGGCCATCATAAGGTAAGGTAAATATTGATCCCAGTCCTTCTGGTGTTTAGGCACAAATTTACTTATCATGTCCTCGATTGTTCGATTTAATCTTTCCACTAATCCTGAACTTTGGGGATGAAATGGACTATTCCTGGTCTTGTCAATATGTAATTTATTGCACAATTGAATAAACAAATCAGAGGTAAATTGCGATCCCTGATCAGTATGTATTTGTAGGGGGAGACCATAACGGCATATAAATTCTTCCAGCAGCTTATCTGCTACAGTTTGAGCTTCAATATCAGGTACTCCATAAGCTTCAGCATATCTGGTAAAATAATCTGTCACAACAATGACATATTTATTGCCCTTATAGGTTCGGGTCACTGGACCTAAAATATCAAGAGATACCCTTTCCAAAGGTTCCCCAACAATATATGTTTTCATTTGTCCCCTGGTATGATGGGAAGGTTGGTTCCTTTTCTGACACTCAGTGCAACGCTTACACCACCTTTCTACAAAACTGGTATACCCAGCCCAATTCTGGCTATAGTACGTTTAAATCCCAAATGCCCCCCTAACTGATCCTTATGTAACAGTAGCAACACACGGTTTCTATCTGCACTTGGTAAAACATATTGTAAATTTATATCATTGGTTGTGGTATTTTCCCACTTTCTATAAAGTATTCCATCAACAACTGTTAGTCTATCCCATTGACTCCAATAGGTTTTATGGTGTTGACTAAGATGAGAAATTTCCGGCCACTTTGGTTTATCTGATGACTTTTTCCAAGTCAAAATTCTAGAAATAACGGGGTCATCTAATTGGGCTTGTTTGAATTCTTCAGGGGTTTTATTTTTAAACCAATTGGTAATAATAGGGGTATCTTCAATTTCATTTTCATCCAACATATTAATTGACCTTATTGTTGGATTTTCAATTTGGTAACTAACTTCAGTCACATCTCTGGTATCACAGTGTTTACAATTAACACATGGTCTTCTAGATAGACCATCAGCATTTCCATGCTTTAAACCAGCACGGTGTTTTATAATGAAAGTATAGGTTCCTAATATTTTTAGCCAACGGGCTAGTTGACCTTCAGGGTTCTTAAAATTCTTGAGCCAGTTAAGGGCTCCGTGGTCAGTTGTCACAGTGAATTTGACCCCGTACAAATAATGATGAAAATGTTTCACTGCTAAAACAATAGCCAACAATTCCCTTCTAGTAACACAATATTGTCCTTCAGTTTTTGATAAAGTACGACTAAAATACGCAATATCACACTCTTTGCCTTCATCATTGATTTGGGATAAAACTGCCCCCACCCCTGTGCCACTGGCATCGGTATCTAAAATAAATTCCTTATCAATACAAGGATATGTTAAAATTGGGCTAGTCATAAGTGCCTTTTTCAAAATATTAAAGGCTGTTTCACATTCAGCATTCCATTTAAAAATCACATTCTTTTCTGTAAGTCTATGTAAGGGTCGGGCTATTTTTGAAAAATCTTTAATGAATTTTCTATTGTAAGAACAGGTTCCAAGAAAACTTCTAACGTCCTTAACATTGGTTGGCTTAGGCCATGACTGTACAGCCTCTATTTTTATTGGATCTGGTGAAATACCCTCTGCGTTCACGACATGTCCCAAAAATGATACTTTCTTTTGAAAAATAAAACACTTTTTAGGAGCAATTTTCAACCCAGCCAACTGAATTCTATCAAAAACTTCTTCGAGCCTGGTAATGTGCTCCTCAAATGATTTAGAAAACACAATGATGTCATCTAGGTAGATTACACAAATTTCCCATTGTAACCCAGATAAAATTTATTGCATAAGTCTGGAAAAGGTGGCACCAGCGTTACACAGACCAAAAGGCATACGATTAAATTCAAAAAGGCCTTTACTGGCAACAAAAGCTGTTTTAGCCGCATCTTGAGGGTCCATGCCTACTTGGTGATAACCACTAGCCAAATCGAGAGTACTGAACCATTGGTTTCCCCTTAGAGCGTCAAGGCAGTCCTCTATTCTCGGCAAAGGAAAATTATCTTTAATAGACATTTCGTTGACTAAGCGAAAATCTATGCACAGGCGAATTGACTGGTCTCGCTTGCGAAAAACTACAATAGGGGAGCTCCATGGTGACTGGGAATGACGTATAATACCCCCCTCAAGCATTCGTTGAATTTCTTCATCAACTTCCTTCCTTTGAGCCAAAGGTACACGTCGTGGGTTTTGCTTTATAGGATGAGCATCTCCTGTATTTATTTTATGGTGTATTATGTCTGTCCTACCCAGGTCATTTTTGGACATTGCAAAGGCTCCAGAGTATTTAGTTAAAAGGTCAACTACAATTTTGCATTGATCCACCTTAAGGTTACTTTTACATTTTTCAATCACAACTTGCATATGTTCAGGTAAAACTAAATCAGGTTCTGCATTTATATTTCCCAGAATGTTTTCTGAACATACAGTTTCAGCTGTACCAGCACAAGTATTTTTATATAAGGTCTTGGGCAAGTCAGTCATATTCATGAATCTTAAAGGTAAATTATCTCCCTTGAATGTGCAAATAGATTTTGCAACAAGGACACCCTTGTTCTTAAAAGACTGACTGGTATTATCAAGAATCATGGTTGTACCATAAGGTAGTTTCTCATTTTGTATGAATAATGGTTTCACTATTAGGAGGTATTGTCACTTGCTTGTCAATTGATATTTTAAACAAACTAGGTATTTGCCTCTCTAAATGACAGTCCACAGTTTGACTATTCAATAAAAGATGTTTTTGGGGTACATCAATCACATTTTGATTGTTATACATGAAATCATATCCTAATACAACAGGTATGTCAATATCAGCAACCACAAAAATTTGGTATATGTATTGATTGTCTATTAATAATGGTAACTTAATGGTGCCTAGTGGTCTAACATGATGCCCGTCTGTCATTTTCAAGTTATTTTCATATGGTTTTAATTTGGTTTTACAATGCTCAGGTAAACTATCAAAAATTTTGGGTTTAAAACACTCATAGATGCCCCAGTATCAATTAAACAATGAATGGTTCTACTAAAAATTTCAACTTTCATGAATAACCCATCACGATCATGAGTTTTCACTTTTAAAGTATTGGGTCTTTTCGAAATACAAGGTTCAGCTGGGAGTTGACCCTCATTGCCAGCAACTAACAGTTTCCCTGGTTTGAGGAATTTGTTGTAGACACTTCACTTCTTGTTTGGTTATTGGGTCGGTTAAAACCTTGGTTGTTATTATATTGACCACTTTTCATTTGCTGAATAAATTGATTGTTGTCAGTCATGCGTTTTTGACAATCCCTTTTAAAATGTCCTGGTTCCCCACAATAATAGCATGCCCCTTTTCCTTAATTTCCCCCTTTAAAATGGGTTTTCGGTGCAGTATAATTGGTATTAATTTCACTAATCCTGCAAGTTTCCTTAAATTTGGTTTTCTATGGCTTGAATGAAAAGCTTCATATTTCAGAGCCAAATTAAGGGCATCATCAATAGCATCAATATTTGATTGGGTAAGGGCCCAAGCAAGATCATAATCATTCAATGCTTCTCTAAAGATACGGTAAGCAAGACTATCTAGAACCTCTTGGTGTGCTTTTGGATAAGCCAAACGGACAAGTCTTTTAATATCCTGTGCAAGTTCAGGCAAACTTTTCCCCCTTTTCCTAATTCTTGTGTCAATTTGAGTTTTGTACAATTCAGTCTGGTTATCTGGTGCAAACCTTCTAGTTAAAGTATTTACAAGCGCACTATAAGATGGTGGACAATTAGTATTTATATCACCAATTGCTGCAAGTACATCATTTTGCATGCAAGAAATTAATTTTAAAGCTTTAATTTCACTAGACCAGCCATTTAATTGTGCAACAATCTCAAAATGCACTTTATAATCTGACCAGTTTGATTTCCCGTCATAACTGTTGGGTTTGGTGTAGCCAACATTCCCTGAATTATGGTTATTAAAACTATTACTTGGGCTAGATGCAACATTTATTGGTTTGTCAATCTGCGGCCATGTAACAACTACTGGTTTCATAAACATGCCTGTACTTGGTGTGGTCTTAGTATTTTCAATAGGTATGAAGGCACTAGGAACATGACCTGATGTAAAGTTCTCAGGGTTTTGTAGGTTTTGGTTGTTTGATATATTTTGGTTATTTATTTCATGCACACTAGGACCAGAACTAGCAAGATGTGTGGTATCGACATTTGAACTTGGAGATGGTTTATCATTAAAACTGGCTTTCAAAGGGAAAATCTTATCTAGAATATAATCAACTTGCTTTTCCATTGCTGTAGTGAGTTTTCCCATTTCACCATGAAGGTTCACAAAATTATTTTCTAATTTTGTGTTGATTTCCAGAGATTGGTTTTCTAACTTTGTATCAAATTCTTTTGACATGTCACTTAATCTGGTGTTAAATTGTGATGACAGGTTCTCAATTTTTCTATTGTATATTCATTATAATTATCAAATTGGTTTTTGAATAGTTGGTTCTCTTCAGTTTGGTCATTTAAACCTTTGTGTAAATGGCTAACAATACCAGTTAATACATCAAATTTGGTTTGTATAGTATTAAATTCAGGTGGTTGCACGGCAGATGGTGATGATATTTCAGGAGAGGTCATATTTGTATAGGAACTTTGACCGCTTTAAATGGGTGATTCTCTTGCACTTGAAGCTTCAGATCCAAATGCACTATTTTCACTCATTTTATGTCAGTAGAGTTAATAAAATTTACATTTTTACTTAATTTTATGTTTCACTTTATGTCAAGAAAAAAAAAACTGGGTTTATAAATCGAATCCCACCGCCGGTCACCAAATGTAACGCCTCTGGTATAGCATTACGAAACTTAATATTTTGTCTGTGTGTATATTTATTTATTTTACATGAGATAAAAATCAACCTTGGTAGCAGGCCTTTCAATAACTTTCACTGGTAATTGTGAAACTGCAATGGTAACTTGCAAAACTTGGTAGCTGGACTGAGCAGTCTAAGATACTGGTTTCTTATTCTTAATAAGATAAAATATAACAAAAACAGTTATAAGTTTAACAATGACTATTTAATCAGTCATAATTCAATATATATATGTGTATAAATAAATAACCCCAGAGCGAAAACAGTACAGAGACCCCCTTCGGACGTTATTCGTCGTGCGTAAACATGGGAAAAGTTGTAGTATTATAGTAAATAATCTAGGTCACTTGGTCAGGTCATGAATATATATATATAATCGGGGTAAACATTAACCTGGTAATGGTTTGAAGATGATCGTTCACAGGTGGTTCGCTCTGGTTATATGGTATGTGGAACAAAAATGGTCAAGGTTCCTTGAGCTGTGAACTAACTGGAATCGTCTGCTACAACCGTTTATATAGTACCGGAAGTCCGCGGACACAGAAAGTGTGTCCGTTACTATAGGGATAAGTGTGTCCGGCGAAATAACGTAGTGATTGGTTATTAAATCACATATACATAGTAAAGGGCTCTGGAAACTAGGCCATCTCTGTCAATTCCGATTGGTCTTTAAAACCGGAAGTTCCCACGGCAATAATATAGAAGATGGCGCAAAAACAAATATGAATGTACAACTGTCGAGGAAAAAGGGAGATATGGGCTTATCAAAAATAACCCTAAGTGGGAACGTACCCTGGTTACTATATAGACCCTTAACGTGATCGAATAAAACAGGTGAGCAAATGGGACAAGCGATATACAGGTCAAACTAAAGCTGGGAACATGTCAAGGTACCCCCCTGGTCAAACAGTGAGAACGAACCCTGTCCTACATACAATACAATATAATACGGCTGCGATACCTGAAATATAAAGTGTTCATCTCCATAGTTTTTCCGTTCATAATATAAACAACAGTGCAGCTCAGAGTAGCGGAACACGAAAATAAAAGTGAAAGTAGAAATGAAATCTCTGAGCAACACAAGAAAAGAATAAAACATGATACATATAAACCTATCATCCTTATCTCCTACCCTTAGGCATAACAATATGTCCTTTGATTGAGTTAAGCTATTTCAGTTGATATTTTATAGTGTGTCTTTCTATGTTGTGATGTTATACTATTGTATCAGAAAAGGGAGAAGGTTTGATACCATTAAAATGTTTAATCCCGCTGCAAATGTTTGCACCTGTCCTAAGTCAGGAATCTGATGTACAGTAGTTCTCGTCTGTTTATGTAGTTCATACGTGTTTCTCGTTTTTATATAGATTAGACCGCTGGTTTTCCTAGTAATTTTTGGGGCCCTTAATAGCTTGCTGTTCGGTGTGAGCCAAGGCTCCGTGTTGAAGGCCGTACCTTGACCTATATTGGGTAACTTTTATAAATTGTTACTTGGATGAAGAGTTGTCTCATTGGCACTCATATGGTAAATTATTTAGCTTGTACATGCATGTGTCCTTCATTTGAGGCTAGTAAAACTATGCAAGAATTACTAAAATATTTGTATTTTTCATGAAAACGCATGGCACTGCCTATAAACGCAATTGCGTCATGAATAAAAAAACCTCCTGTTTTTAATCGAGTATTCCCTTAAAAGTGGATTGACTTAACCATAAATTTTTAATGCACCCACCTAACACACGGCACATTATGCATCATTCGAAAGCTGAACATCTGTACTTTCTGTTTTTCCCGTGCGTAAAAAAATCGTACGGTGCAATTTCGATCAAATCAAGATCAAAGATCAAGAACGAACAAGTGCAAATTTTCCAAGATGTCAGCTGAATTGCATATTTTTTATCTTCTTTATGATAAAATCATGTATGCAAACAATTTTAACTTTTAGCAGAGAAATTGAGAGTCACTTATTAAGTGCATTATTGAATATTTAAAGCGTGTTTTTAATAGACAGTATATTTTCCCTGAGCTTAGAGTGAAAACCAAAATATTTGTTTGTAATTTAACAGCTAATCACCTAAAACTAAATAAAATCCTGTAGTTAGTGCTAAAAAGTTTTTGACATCAACACCTTCCTGTAATAATGCTTACTTCTAAGCAGGCAGCAAATCATAACAATTCATACAGTTGCCAAAAATACCGCCATCTGCCGAAACACAGCTTTTTAGCACTTCTTTTGTTTAAACATTGTATGTAGTCAATTAAACATTGAAAAAATTAAATTAAAACAAAAAAGTGAAAACGAAAAAATATATATATATGCGGGCACCATATGCATGCTTTTGCATTTAATTAACATAACAAAGGGGGCAAAATTTCGATGTTTCAATGTGCATTGAAACTGCTAGACTGAAATAAAAAAAAAAAAAAAAAAATCGACTTTTCGTATTGTTTGATTTGCAATTTCATTATAAAATTTATATATAGCTTAAAGACATTTTATTTATATAATGTCAACTATAAAGAAAGTATTTAAAATATAGACACGAATAAATAAAAAAAATCAATTAAGTTAACGTTTCTATAGTTTTCCTTTCAAAGATTTAAACGAATATAAGGAAACATCGTAAAAAACGCTGTAGGTACGGAATGACATATTTTTTTTTATAATTAATCTAAGCAGGGTGTATCAATACCATTAGGGAGAGAATGACTGCCTCTAGTTTAATAAAAAATGTCACTTGTCATATGATCTCTTGTGTTTCAGTGAGTCGTTTTATATATGGTTCCTACAATATAGATCCTTCTCTTTGAAATATGTGACGTCATGATAGCTCAAATTATTCTGAAAAACAGTGTATGGTTAATATTTTTTTCAATCCAAAGTCTCTTCCTGTGGTGTTATAAGATACATATAATATTTCCAAATAAGATTTGGTATGACATACCATTTTTCCTTAAATTCCTGTAAGTTGAATCATATTTCTACAATGAATCCCTGACATTGTGATAAAGTTAAATACATTAATGACTTAATGTTAATTATATCTGTATCGATGTCGTTCAAGATTTTAGTCATAGAAATATTGCGTTCATTGAGATGTCAATGCAATCGCGTGTACTTCAAACTTGTATGGACCGTTTGGGTGTTATTTTTTGTTAGTTTTACTAGTTTTAAATTTACTCGAAATCTGGGACGTTGGAATTCTTTTGGAAAATTGTCTTTAACTTGAAATCGTATGAGTGAAAGCATAAACATCAGATGTAGTAGCCGCATGCAAAGGTTTGTCAATTCTTTAAAAATGTGTGCTCGCCAAGATGGGTTTATGTATCAAAATTTATGCAGTTCTTCTCAATTAGAATAATCTTTCTTAGATACAAGATTTTTTATCATTTATTTACTACTGGACCATCTTTCAAACAAACGTTCTTTTATCTCGTAAATTCTACATAAGTTTTGGAAGCTATTAAAACTGTTGTCTTTAATAAGTATTAATTTGAACTATCTACCACTGCAAATTTACCTTCCATTTATCTCACAGACTGGCTTTCGCGATTTGTGAATACAAATATTTCATGTTTTAGATCATGAAAAATCGTACTTTGTAAAGAACCACACTGATTCCAAAGTGTGGAAAACAAACGGTCCATAACAAATAAATCGAGGGTGAAATCAACAAAATGCTAATCTACAACATATTTGTTGAATTTGTAGCATTGAAATTACAACCGACAATATGAAAATAAGGAGATATGGTATGAATGCCAATGAGACACCAATACAGTCGCTTTTCCAATGGATACTAATTGTGCACATCTAATGGTCAATCTCTGTATGTACTCATATGAATCAGAGTTCATACATAACCTTCTTAAAGACAAAAAGAAAAACACTTCTTGTAAAGCTCTTTAATTTCACTTTCAGATATATTGTTGACTTCCTGGCACTCGATAACCTACATTTCAGTGAGTGCTTGCACCTCATATATCCCAGTGAACTTGAAATTGAGGATCTAGAAGGTTTGCCTCATATCTTGGTCTTTTCGTTCGACAGAGATTGACGAATTCAAACTAAAATCTCTGACAAACTTGATTTCAACTTTCCATTCGTCAACTCCCCATTTCTCAGCAGTAACAACTGTCCCATCGTATGGCTTGAACATATCTCAATTGATAAGTTACGTGCATGTTCACACTTTTCATTTGCAGGGATGTGCTCCTTTCACAATAACTACCCTAACAGAGTAATGGCGAAGAACGACACTGTCACCATCACGTATTGGTTTTGTCTATGAGTCAACTCATAGCGACATGTTTCTAGGACTTACATCTTAAGATACCATAATAGTTGTCTAATCTGTAATTTCACAGATTGTTTTCTATTCACGATTGTGATATTTTGACTAAGTGTTCATGGAATCGCACTGCGGTTGATGTATGCTTATCAGGAGACGCTTACTCTGTCGAAGCACAATGTCATATTGGGGTAAAATTGTGCATTCAAAAAAGGATTATGGGAAGACAAAGATATCTTAAAATCAAACATCGCCGTCATGTAGTTTTGGTAGATGGTCTTTTTTTGTTGAAAAATACTTTGAAACTACTAATCGCGATCACACAAGTCACTTACCTTTGGTTTTACATAATGTTTTCACTTTATTGCCACTCCAAATAGGGGGGGGGGGGTTCTATTGAAATTTTGTCATATTGATTTCTATGCAGATCCTCCATCAAACAAAATTTTTCTCATATGTGTATGATACAGTTTGACGCACTTTTTATGTCAACAATTACATTTATGAAATGGAAAATATTTTTCTCAGCATAATGAAAGGTAAAATAACAAAAAAACCAAATCGGAAAGTCCCTTATCAAACTGCAAAATCAAAAGCTCAAATACATCAAACGAATGAAAAACAACTGTCATATTCCTGACTTGGTACAGGCATTACCTTATGTAGAAAATGGTGGATTAAACCAGGTTTTATAGCTAGCTAAACCTCTCACTTGTATGACAGTCGCATACAATTCCATTATATTGACAACAATGTGTGAACAAAACAAACAGACATAATAGGTAAAAATGTGAAAAATAGAGGTTCAGCAGTTAACATCGTAACCTTAATCACTATAAAAACAAACAAATATATCATCAAAGAAAAACAAAATGGCATATAGACAAAGCACATAAGCAAATAGGAAAGACAAGATTACAAAAAATGACCACAGCACAACAACACATTGGCGGGATGCATAAGTACCAAGCCACGCAAAAAGGATATTACCAAAAATGGACTAAACAGTAAAGGTCAATAATTTACAAAGACAAATAAAAGAACACTATAACACGTAATTAATTAAGATGACAAACAACATCAGTACCTAGAATCTATACTTCAAGACCATCATGTATCATTTGTGAAGTTGATACGGAATATTTATTTATCTAGGACTTGGTATCTTCCGATGAACTTTTTTAGAAAAAGGACGAGGCGTTCTTTGACATAAACCTGGTTCATCAACTTTCTGCTCAGACACTGGTGACGTTTTATCTGAGATCACCCCCAGTTTTTGGTGGGGTTCGTGTTGCTTAGTCTTTAGTTATCTATGTTGTGTCATCTGTACTATTATTTGTCTGTTTGTCTTTTTATTTTTGGCCATGGCGTTGTCAGTTTGTTTTCGATCTATGAGTTTGACTGTCCCTCTGGTATCTTTCGTCCCTCTTTTATAAAGTCTGAGTAGCAGCTGCTAGCTCTTGAATACAGAATGAGTTAGGGAATGTATATCCCATATGCAGGTGAAGTTGGTATATTGCTACTAAGGCGGGGGAAATTGTTAATTTCAAAATTAAAATCGTCTCGTTTGTCATAGATTCTGGTACTTAGATAACCGCTTATGTCAAATTCGAGGAATAAGTCTTTAAAATGAGGTGGAGGAAGCCAAGTTAGTTGTTTTTTTTAATTTCTAGTTCTGGAGGATATATTAATGGAACCAAATCAGAAAAGTTTGGATTGTTTGAAGAAATACAATCTAATAGTTTTGAAATTTTATCAATAATTTACTGCGGAAAGTTCTTGACAGTATGTCTTTATTGATATCGCCTGCTATGTTTTGTAGTTTATAGGTTAGACGGGAAGCTCCCAGGCAATACTTCAGTTCTCAACAATGGCTGATTTAACCAGTGAAAATACCCCTTTTAAACGAAAATGATGACTGTTTTTAAACTCATCAAAGATAAAAGGCTTATAATATAGTACGCAAGACACGCGTTTTGTTTTCATCAGACTCAACGATGTATTATAGTGCTTCAGATTTGTTTTTAAAATTGACATACTCATTTCAAAAGTTCAGGAAGCAAAGTAAATAAGACTGACGATTCACAGAAAATTGAGAGGATATATATGCTATGTAAACAGATGTAAAATGAGGTGTTTGTTATGAAACATATTTGATATTCAGATTAGATATATGACTTCCATATCTTGGTGATCCTCATAGTTTTTTTTACCTACCCATAAATTGCGGCCCGAGAACGCATCATAAATCCTTTTTTTCGTTCAGCCTTTAATTTCAGTTTTTAAAGGAATCGTCTCACAGCCATGTAGTGAACAAATATTACTGCATTACAATTAGGATCGAACAAAAAGTCCTACTGCAAAATTGCGAATACGAACAAAGCAAATCAGCTATGGGGTTTTATTGATATCTAATGCCATTAAAAATAAATAATGATTTTGGGTCCATTTTTTCAAGTTGGTTCAAATTTGGGTCTAAAATTAAATTTTGTTTGATCCTTAAAGTCATATGAAACGAATTTCTTGTGATATAAATGTTATCCAAATTATTGAAGTAATGCGTGCATATATACTAAACTAAGTCATGTATGCACGTTTTTACATTTATAACGAATCTATAACGTATTATCGACAAATAATATTTCATTCAGTGATTGTTGATCGCGATCTAATTAAAACTCAAGTGTGTTGCCGAAGTTAACTGGATCGTGAAATTGACAAACAATCAACACAGAGCAGTTGAGCACGTGAAAAAAATAAATTGATAGAGCCATTATATTTTTTTCATATATTTTCCATGTGTTCCCAATTGTTGATTTAACTTTTCTTCACATTTTTGAAATGATTTGGTGTATTTAATTTGTTCTTTAAGAATCAGCATTTACTATTACGTTCCAGTGCACGTTTGTTTACATTCTTTCATCACGGTTTTCCCCTAGCACTTGAGCTGTGCGGTAGCAGAAGTTCTAACGAGAGGTCTCGTAGTTAAGGTCACCTCAAACGGGAAAATATCGGCAAATTAGAATACGAGAAGACAATAATTCAATAGCAGTGCATTTATGAAGATTCTGATAACATAAAGGATTTTCTTTTACAAGAAAGTTTACGTACACGTGTTTGATATTAAAACTTAGCCATTCAAGTATATAAAACATAATCAACTTGTATTTTTTTAAAACTTGTATTACTTTAAGAACATGTCAATAAACTCATCAAAGATACCAGGTTTATAATTGCATCTTGATGCGCGTTTCGTCTTCAAAAGACTCATCAGTGACGCTCGAATAAAAAAATTAAAGCACGAAGTTGATTTTCGAAGGCTTCAAAAATATCCATCAAGTGTAATTATGTACAAACTATAATGTACAGTATGTTCTAACCATTCACCAGAACTGGATATAACAAGTATTGGATCTGACTTGGATTTTAACTTATTCCTTTTTTATATTTGAATGATTGCATTCTGTATTCGTATACAGAACATTGATACAAAGATTTATAAGGAAATTTTTAGAGATTCGGGGACTTAGATTCTGGAACATGAAAACAAATTGAAACTGAATCTAGCAAAATCAAGTGCCTTGTACAACTTCATGCAGAAGAGGACAGTACTTATATAAAGGTTGAAGTGTATAAGTTTGTGACTTTTCAATTTTTCGCCTTTTTGAAATTCTGCGATTTCGAGTTTTTGCCTTTACTTGAAAAAACGAAGACGACAACGCAAAAATGCGAAATTGGCCGCATCCGGTTTAAATTTTATCTGCTTAAGAAGTTATTACCTTGAAAATTACAATTTCATTTATATAACGTTAGTAACAATGTAATCAAGACGAGATATTTGAAAATTTTGCATTAGCGGATTCAGAGGGAGGGTACTGGCAATAACCAATCTTTCCCTTTTTTTAAATTCAAGTAAATTGAATCAAGATAAATCATATTTAAACCTCACCTATTCCGAGTCGAATATCCAAACATCAAGCGTCTCTACTTTTATAAGGTTCCTAGATTTTGCCATGATGTTAATTTAAGTATATTTAAACTGGTCATGGCAATTCCTTTTTTTCCTTAATAATTTGTATATTTATGATGTACAATATATGTAGTTTAATATTTCCAAAAAGGTTTAGCGTTATGGAGCCTTGTTCATGATTATTTGCAATTTTTCTACCCTTACATTTCTATTTTACACACGAAAATGGAGTTAGTTTCAAAAATAAAAATATTTAACAAAATATTGTGAGGAGTCTATTACATTCAAAGAGAAGGTGGAGATAAACATGGAATCTGCTACCAAAACTGAGTATATTTATTAGAGGGATAGAATCGATGAGGAAGTGATATACTGACAATAGAATAGAATATGAATTTTGAACAATTTATAGCACAGAGATATTAACAGTAAAATCCTGACATATCTGTATTATGTATTTTAGTTATTTTTTGTCGATGATTTACGCTTATCCAAAATCACCAAGTTCCCTATTCATATTTCATAGTTTTGTCTCAATGCAAACACACACTGATGTAACTTGATTCAATATTTTGCCGTGAAAAATAAAACCCTTTGTTATGAAATTCAAAAAGCTTACGACGAAGACAATCGTATACATATATTGTAACTCAGTAGGAAGAATCAAGCCGGCCAAAGAGACATTTTGTCTTTGCAATTCCCTTCTATTATAGTGCTTTTTCATGACAATGGTTATCCTGATCTGAACTCTATCTTAATCTATTTTTTTCGGTGTTGTAATATGTAATCATTGCTGACAGAAGGCAGGAGAAGGATGTAAGAATAACTTCGTCTGCACTAGCGGAGGAGATGTTACTTCTGGATTTTTTTTTTAACTTTTGCAAGATCTTGTTAATAGGCGACATTTTATACCAAATGATATACTAGTCTATTACAATTATCAATAATAAATTTTATATGCAGAAAACACACAATTTGATTACTCTGTCAGTCATTTATTTCTGTAATCGATATGTTTGTTACCTTTTTCTTTTTTTTTTGCAAATCATTTTTCATATTCTAGCACCCCATTATTCTCTGTTCTTTATTTTGTTTTACCATTTTTCTCTATTCCTTATTTTTTTTACCACTTTTCTCTATTCTTCATCTTTTGCCCATTATTCTCTATTCTGTAAACCTATCCACACCCTTTGTTATGTATCGTCCGTTATTGTTTTCTATCTTAAACGATTATTCAAATATCTATATACGGTTGTCGCTTTATCATTTCATATAATTTATTATTATTACTTTCAAACCGTATAATAAAGAAATAACCACCAAGTGGCAAGTATATCGTTTTAAGCGAAGTAAAAGCACAACAACCAGCTCAAAAAAAAAAAAAAAAAAAAAAATGCCAATAGTGCTGAACGTGGCGTTAAAACACCAATCAATCAATCAATAATTACATGTACATGTACACATGTAGGTCAGTTGAACGGGAACCACTTATGGGAAGTGAATGATATGACTGGTAGAATAAGATAAGACATTTATTAGTGTAAACGCCAAACAATCGGATTGCTACTTATAAATACAGGAGATAACATAAATAAACAATACAAATATGTAACATTTACAAAACATTTTGAAAAAAAATATTCTTAGTTAGAATAAGAGTTGAGAGAATACCAAAATCTGTGAGGTGTTTTTGAGTGACCTATATTATTTTGATATAGTAATATGAAACCAAAATACATTTATATTTGGTTAGAGAGTTCATGTTTATGGGTGTTTTATATTTCCTGGGTTTTTGATGTGATGATGACCATACAAAGCAAAGAGAACTCTTGAAGAAGCTTTTAAATGTATAATCAATACACATTAAATAAACTGATAGGAAATCAAATAAATTTGATCTATCGCTTACTGCATGGTATATAACCTATAAATTTCAATCATAATTAAATTACTGGCTGGAATAGCTTTATAAATTAGTTCAAATAATTCATCTGTTACTTTGACTGAAGTTCATGATTTGATATTATTTATGTCATGTATTTCTATTATAAGATAAACATTTGTAAACGTGGTAAAACTTTGATAATTACGAAATAATTTTAAAAATAACCTTTATTAGTAGAATGAATTTCTTATATCAATGTAAAGATCTACTGACAATGTTTTGAAGTAATACATGTGTTGACAGATATAAAACATATAAGGGATGGATGATCGGCCACAAATATTTTAAGGGCATTACATCCAGACATATTCAAAATATTTGTGTTGATTAACAAATAGATCAACTGTGTCCTCGGAACTTATAGAATAAAAAGACTTGACCATTTTTTATAAAACTTGGCATGACCTAAGCTTAGAGATTTATAAGACTTAAGGAAAGACAATAGGGCCATTCTTTATGGTCAAATGTATATCAACCTGTGTGCCTGAAAATATAGACTTTCAAATGACAGGAGGGGGAGGGCTGTATGAAAATGTTAATTTTCTTACCAATTCAAAAATTTAAATTTTTTTTGTTATGAATAATTCTATCATATATATTTAATGTACTTTTAATGGAAAGACAAGTTATAAATAATGTCACATGAATATACGATAGTCCTCGGCCATGCTAGACTGAGAATAATATTTGGTAAATTTAGACTAAGGCTTTTTTTACATATAAAATACAAACACTAATACAAAAGCTTTAAGAAAAAGAAATTTGCTACTTTTTTCTACGACTCTGTTGCATTTTATGTGCATGCGTGAATTTGGGGGGGAAAGGGAACCAACATATGTACATGTCGGTAGGCATGGATTCTTTTTAGTTTTTGCTCAATATGTTATTCCTTGCATAAACATGATAAATAGAAAGACCACGACATTGGCCCTATTTGCTGTTCACTAACTATTTTTACCACAACTTTGTATGTCCCTTTGTAATCGTAAGCCTCTCTTGTATAAGTTAAATATACATCTACATTTTATTTACATATAATATAATGAATTGTCATGTTTATTTTCAGGACCTCCGATCCATATAGTTTGGCATGTCTTTTAGCTGTGTTCCCGAAGAGCCTGTATATCACTGGATTGAGCTGCCTGTCTAAGTGTATTATTAAGGAGCTTTGCATTGAGCTCAGTTCATTGTTATTCAGATGCCTTCTTTGTGAAATAGAGATTCATAAACAGACAACCTGTATCTACATATGAACTGTAAGGTAAGATTATTGGAACTGTCAGCACAAGGAATTATTGAAGCAGCATCCACGGAAAATAAGTAGTTGAAGGGAGATTTTTTTTACCTTTGAACGAAACATTTTTCATCAAGATAGCCAAAAAAAAAAAAAAAAAAAAAAAAAAAAACATTGAAATATACCAAACAATGCAGCCAGATAAAAACAATAGTGTACACGCTGAAATGTCTCGCCTGCTTTATTGACCATTAATTTTATGTTGAAACTCTTAAAGATAGGTATGGCATAACCCTAACATTTTAAAGATCCATGTCAATGAGGTCAAGGTCAGATAAATTGTTGTTGTGTTTTGGTCGGTCAAATCCTATAGGACAGACATGTACACCATACAATTATTATGTACATCAAATATAGTTGACCTTTTGCTTATGTTTATTAAAAACAGACCAAAACACAAAAACTTGACATTGACCAATAAACCACGAAAATGAGGCCAAGGTCAGATAATACCTGTCAGACAGACATGTCCACCTTACAATCATCCCGTACACCAATTTTTTTACAAACAAAGTATATCATATTTATGTTAAAACAAAATAAAAACAATACAAGGTTAAAACCATCAACAAAAACATGCAGTCATATATTATAAGCAGGTAATGAATGTCTTCTTCTCTGAGTTAAAGTGTTTAGAATAATTTATATTTTACATAAAATGTATTTAGAGATTTTCATCTCTGAGATTTTCATAATTCCACTGCGTAGAGGTACACAAAACCACTAAGTTGAATTATCAAGTAGACAAAATATTCCCAAATTAATTTTCATAGATAATAATTATCATGTTTGGTAAACTATTTTTTCTAGTAATGTCAATGTTTTTTGTTGTTCAAATATATCTCCAGATATAAATCTTATATATGCATTTAATTCATATATTTCAGTTTCAATGGAAAACATCCCACCGCTGCAGTTTAATTATACCTCATTATAGGGAAGAATTGTATGGTAAAGTTGGAATTTGATGAAAAAGTGATTTGTGTGTTTTAAATGAAACAACTTATAACAAACAATACAAATGTAAAGATATATTATATTAGAAATATCTCAGTATCTTACATTTATATTTTAAAACCATAAAACGGAATACAAATTCATTTCAACTTTTCCTATAGGCGTTAAATATTTGTCAGTTTAAATATACAATGTACATGTACAAGAGTTCGTGATAATTTCGTGATAACAATCGAAATTCTAGTGACCGAGAACAGTAGAAAATTCACTCTTATGAATAAGTAGAGA
This sequence comes from Mytilus coruscus, assembly GCA_017311375.1. Lineage (NCBI taxonomy): Eukaryota > Metazoa > Mollusca > Bivalvia > Mytilida > Mytilidae > Mytilus > Mytilus coruscus. The sequence continues at coordinate 37,345,575 of CM029598.1, forward strand.
AAATCAATAATAAAACGACGCCAGTGACGATGTTGATAAAAAGTTATTTCTAAACAACAATCGTACATGTTAAAGAAATTATTTGTTAAACTGTGTTAAACAAAATTGGAAAAATCATGTAAATACGAACGCTAAAGATCTTTCAGGTTACCAATTTCTGAGTGTTTCACAAAGTCCTTAGCATGTTACAATTTCCCAAAATATACCTATTCTTAACATCTAAGTTTTCGAGTAAACCAGTCTGCTCTTGTCACCTGAACATTCAATAAAGACATATTTTGTCTTTTCTTGAATATAACAATTCAAAAGTCTGTCTGTGCAGTTTCAAAAATTAACGATAAATATTTTTAAGTAGGTTATCTGTTAAAAGAATGTACTATTTTTTATACAATTTTAAGAAAAAGGTAGTCTTGATTTTTGTACATGTATTTGCGGTCTTCTCGATCTCTTCATATGCAATGTTTACATCGGGATAAGGTCCGTTTTAATTTTTATAGTAACTTAGTTTCAAAATTGTTAATCTTTCCTGCATATCAATCGATTCCTTTGGAATGATCTCCCTGAACTTCTCTGATCTATCTACATATATAAACAGATAATTGGAATATTCTAGAGACGTATACAGCCAGTAAATAAATTAATTGAAATTGGTACTCAAGGAATTTATTCGCATAGCAAAAAAAATCGTAGAGATAATTACTTCCGTTTTATGTCAAACAATCCATCCTAAGGTATAAAAAGAGAATTCATCCTGCAAGTACAATAGTACAAGCTTTTATTATATAAAAAAAGATATTTTGGCAATTTCTATTTTTGTCGTTATACATATAATTAACCGAAGACTTATAGAGCTCTCAATTTGTGTAAAAATGTCCCTCAATATGTACCAAAAGAACAGAATTTTAATGCTGTAACATAATGTTTTTACACACCTTTTATTGATGGGAAAACACATTTTTCAATTTTAAACTATAATTTCTTCACTTTTATGTCTAACAATCCCTTCTGAGGTAGAAAAGTACTCAATTTCCAGGCCAGTACAAGAATATTAATAAAAAAAAAAAAAAAGAAATGTTGTCACTTTTTATTGATAACGACACAGATATTAGTAACTGTAGCTCTCAATTTGTTTAAATCTATTCATGTTTAAGGACCAGAAGAACAGATATTTAATGCTATTGTATAATATGATAGCAAATGAGAAAAATATTGGGACTTTTTTTATGCAGCAATTAATTTTGCTATTGTAAACTTAAAATTCTTCACTTTGATGTCTAACAATTCATTCTGAGGTATAAAGAGTATTTAATTATCAGGCCAGTACAAGAATATTAATAAAAAAAAAAGAAATATTGTCCCTTTTTATTGTTATCTATATAAATATCAGTAACCGTAGACCTATAGAGCTCTCAATTTGTGTAAAACTATTCATCCGTAGGGACAATAAGAACAGAATTTTAATGTGGTTGTATAATATTGTAACAAAATGGCAAATATTGGCACCTTTTTTTTATGCTACAACAAATTTTACGATTTTAAACTTAAATTTCTTCACTTTTATGTCTAACAATCCATCCTGAGGTAAAAAAAGTACTCAATTATCAGACCAGTACAAGAATATTAATAAAAAATAGAAATATTGTCACTTTTTATTGTTATCGACATAAATATCAATAACTGTAGACTTAAAGAGCTCTCAATTTGTGTAAAACTTTTAATTCTTAGGAAATGAACTGCTGTTGTATAATATTCTATTAAAATGGAAAAGATCGGCACCTTTTTTTTTGATACGACAAAAAATTTGCAGTTTTAAACTTAAAGTTCTTCACTTTTATGTCTAACAATCCATCCTGAGGTATAAAAAGTATTCGATTATCAGGCCAATACAAGAATATTAATAAAGAAAAAAGAAAAAGAAAAATTGTCACTTTTTATTGTTATCGACATAAGTATTAACAACTGTAGACTTATAGCTTTCTCAGTTTGTGTAAAATTATTCATCCTTAGGGACCAAAAGAACAGAATTTTAATGCCGTTGTATAATATTCTAACAAAATGGAAAATATTGGCACCTTTTTTTTTATCCGACAACAAATTTTGTAATTTTAAACTTAAATTTCTTCCCTTTTATGTCTAACAATCTACCTGAGGAATAACAAGTACCCAAATATGAGGCCAGTACAAGATTATTAATTAAAAAAAGAGAAATATTGTCACTTTTTATTGTTATCGACATAGATATTAGTAACCGTAGACTAATAGAGCTCTCAATTTGTGTAAAACTATTCATCCTTAGGGACCAACTGATCAGAATTTTAATGCTATTGTATAATATTCTAACAAAAAGGAATATATTGGGACCTTTCTTTTGATGCGACAACAAATTTTGTAATTTTAAACTTAAATTTCCTCCCTTTTATGTCTAACAATCTACATGAGGAATAACAAGTACCCAAATATGAGGCCAGTACAAGAATATTAATAGAAAAAAGGTATTTATGTTAAGCATAAATGAATTTAAGGTTCCTCAATACTGCCAGAATTGTTGCTATTGTTTTAGCAGGTTTCTTGTTTAGATCCATAGCCGATCAACCAATGAAAAGTCTCCTTTTAGACAACACCTTCATTCGGAGAAACAAAGAAAAGAAATTTTAACCCACGAAAAATTTTATTCGTCGACTTTCTCTTGTTTTGAGAAGTGGTTTGTACACAAAAATCCCAAATACTGTTAAAAGATTTATCATTGAAGCTAACGCTATTTATAGATATACATCTTTGTTCGTTGTTTACAAAATTTAATTAAATTACTTTGTGCTGTTGTGCTGACCTAGATCCACGGCGTGTTTTTGAAACAGCGTATTTATTAATATATAGCACTGGCAAGAATGGTTGTTAAAACGCTTATATTAGGTCATTCATTTATATCTAGGTTTAAATCTTTTATTAAAGTTAGTAAACATCGTTCCGTTAGCATGAATCTAGGTTTAGATAAATCGAGAGAGCATGTTTTATTGAGGAGTTACCCAGGGGGTAACCTGGAAAAAATTAAAAAGTGTGGTTTAGACTATGTGAAGGTCTGTAAGTCTGAGATAATTGTGTTACAGATAGGGTCAAATGACTTAATATGTAATTCTGCAAATTCAGTGCAGGATGTGGCCAGAGGTATAATTGAAGTAGCCATGCATATTGGTTACATGAATAATTTTGATATTTTTTATATTTTATAAAATTTGTTTTTGATATCATATTGTACATGTGTTCTCTTGTTTGATACTGGCATTTTATATTAAATGCTCATTTCCGACATACAATTGTGTTAGGTTTTATTTAGAGCGAACAAGCTCCTGTATGCCTCTCTGTATATCGTTGTTGTAACGGTATTACATTGGCGGGATCATAAAGAAATATTGTCACTTTTTATTGTTATCAACATACATATTAGTAACCGTAGACTTATAGAGCTCTCAATTTGTGTAAACTATTCATCCTTAGGGACCAAAAGAACAGAATATTAATGCCGTTGTATAATATTCTAACAAAATGGAAAATATTGGTACCTTTTTTTTTTTTATACGAAAACAAATTTTTCAATTTTAAACTTATATTTCTTCACTTTTATGTCTTACAATCCATTCTGAGGTATGAATAGTACTCAGTTATCAGGCTTATTATATTTCAAATTTGAGATGAATCCTTTGAGAAATAAAAAAAGTTATTAGCACACTTATTTGGTCCTGTTATTGACGATGTTGGTCCGGTCATCTGGTCATGTCAACGTTGCTCAGGTGAGGTTTTCGCAAGGTTTGAATATATTTGTTTTTTTCTTATGTTTAAATATTAAATGATGAAATCTTATTATATTTCAAATTTGAGATAATTCCTATGACAAATGAAAAAGTTTTTAGCATTTTCATTTTCGTCCTATCATTGGTCCAGTCATTAGTGTAACCCACCATGGAGAAGTAAACGTGCGTTAACGTTTTACAAAAGAATAGAAGACACGCCTTTTTGACGTTAACGCGGAAGTAAACGCGGAAGTGAACGCCCGATTACTATGAAAAAAATTTGAAGACCCGCCTTTTTCGCGTCAACGCGGAGTTAAACGTGAAAGTAAACGCACGTTTACTTTTTATGTCTACTAAAATTTTGGAGTCAACGCAGAGTTAACGCGGCGTTTACATGAAGTGCACGCGAGTAAACGCCGCGTTAACTTTTTTTCGCGCGTCTACATGTAATGCTTGGTCTGCACCCAACTGTATTATGGGAAGCTGCACATGCACCTTTGACCTTGTGTGTACTCTCATTTGTTAAAATTTCATACTATTTAAGTGAAATATTACAAAAATGAAATGTTCTGAGTGGATTGAGTCTCAAAAACACATTTTATTAGAAAATTTCCTTGAAATAGGACTCTACCATGAATATTAGTAGACAGAGCAAAATTTAAGTTTTACGTAAGGACTTATTGAAACCCCCATGGAGTCAGTAAACTTGTATATGGATAGTTCAATCAGCTTGAATACTTCAATTACTCATTTGTTATCACATTTCTTTCATAAATGAGTGAAATTTTGATTTATTGGCCTAAAAAGTTTAAATTTTGAGGATATGAGAGGTATAAATGGACCAAAAGGGACCTTATAATGAAGACAAAGAGGTAAATTAGTGGTATTTATCTTCCTAGAGTCATCTTTTGTATCATATTCAACTGTTTGTAGGTAGATGAGATAAATATTTGATCATTTATTGGTCCACACTATATTCTGTCATGATGGGGCTTGATGTGGATTTTTCGAAGAAATTTTGTTCGAATCGCTGTAGAAGAGGGACGAAAGATACCAGAGGGACAGTCAAACTCATAGATCGAAAATAAACTGACAACGCTATGGCTAAAAATAAAAAGACAAACAGACAAATAATAGTACAGAAGACACAACATAGAAAACTAAAGACTAAGCAACACGAACCCCACCAAAAACTGGGGGTGATCTCAGGTGCTCCGGAAGGGTAAGCAGATCCTGCTCCACATGTGGCACCCGTCGTGTTGCTTATGTTATTACAAATCCGGTAAATAGTCTAATTCGGTAGGTCACATTCGTGAAAAGGGAAGGGTATTGTAGTTACGACATAAGGAACATATCCGATATCATCTGTGAAACGGTTATTCCATAACAGTCAACCAACTCGTGATGGCGTCCGTAAAATTTACGAAGGGATGATTTAAACTTCACCATTTGGAACTCTTGGTTTAATAGCTTCCTTGTGAGCAGCAATCCTTTATCAAGGAAATCATGATAGGAAATACAAGCCCGGGAATATCGTATCAATTGGGAGATATATACTCCGTATGCAGGCGCTGCTGGAATGTTGCTACATAGAAATGGAAAGTTCACAATTGGGAAGCTGAAATCATCTCTTTTGTCGTAAAATTTTATTACCCTTATTGTCAATTTCTAGATGTAAGTCAAGATATGAGGCTTACTTAACTGTATCTGTAGTATCCTTTATCTCTAGTTCGATGGGATAGATTCGTTCAACATAGTCACCAAATTTTGTATTATTTAGTGGGAGAACATCATCTATATAGCGGAACGTAAAGTTAAAGGATATTGCTAACTTCTTATCTTTCTTCCTAAGAAGTTCCTGTATGAAGTCAGCCTCATAATAATAAAGAAGCAAGTCGGCAAGAAGAGGGGCACAATTAGTTCCCATTGGAATTTCGACGTCCTCCAAACGTAACAAATATGTTGTCAATCAAGAAATCAAGCATCTTGATAATGTCAGTTTCAGAGAATTTTTTGTTTGAATCAGAGTGATTCTTTACAAAGTAGGATTTATCCCTCCCCAAGACAAGATACTTGTATCTACGTTCGCCATTCTTTTTAATGAAACAAAGTAATACCAACTCTTTCAATTTGTCTTTTAGTTTGGAATGGGGAATACTTGTGTAAAGTGTAGAAAAGTCAAATGTTTTAATACTATTACAAGATGAGAGAGTCTTAGATTGTATGTACTCTAAAAGATCTTTGGAATTTTTTAGTATCCACATCTGATTCACACCACCTCTAGAATAGGCAGTTTCACAATAACTTTGGAGCCCGGCTTTGATTGCTGATAAAATACATGTTAATAATTTGAAAGAGGTTTCGTGGAGCACTTGGAAGACCCAGCAATATACCGTTGTTTGTAAGGACACTTATGTAGTTTAGGTATCCAATACAGTGATGGAAGATCCAGTTCTTCATCTTTGGTTGAAATTCCAAAGGAACATAGAACAGACTATGATTATCCAGGATTTCCTCTTTGGTAAGTGTCGTGAGGGTATATGTTGAGTTTCCAAGTGAATTTTCAATACCTAATTCATTTATCAAGCAGTTTATGTAATAATATTTACACACAAAAACGATGTTGTTAGTGGCTTTATCTGCAGGGACAACAACATATTTGTCATGGAGGTAGGACAAGTGTTTTGCAACATTTTGGTCTTTAAAAATTGACGCAGCGTGGGTATTGATAGACCCATTTAGTTTCTTAATTCGGATTTGTATCAACGACCTCACAGCCTTAATCCATTCGGAAAGAGTATCTACGTCTTCTTTCTCGCGTTTAGCCCATTGCATGGCATAATTCTCGACTGAATCCATCAGTATTTTGAAGTTGTATTTCCAATTGATGGATTTAGGCTCACGATATTTCGGACCTTTGGATAACAAATTTCGCAGGGAAGTGTTATTGACAATGTTGAGGTCTCCGGTAATAACGTGGCCAGCCGGATTATATGTGAATTGGGAACTAGCACAGGTGCAATCAGGTGGTTTAGACTTGAAGTCGTCAATGTAGATGTCGTCTTACATTATACTAGATTTTTCTCAAACTATTGAACTGATTATGACAAAACTTGACAGTAATGCTTGAAATAACCAGTATTACAAAGGAAAAAAAATCACATTCAGTTTATTCAACAAAAAAGTCTTCTTTACATGTAGGTGTAATGCCACCAAATCATAGTACGTAACATCCGGTTGCATACAAAAAAGGGTCGAAAAAAACATATTCCCTTGAATTTGACAGTTGTAGGAAATTAATCCTACATTTAACATATTTAATTGCAGTAAAAAATTTCTGAGTCATAAACATATATCTTGGGTGTTTGAAAGCACCATTATTTTTTAATTTGGTGTTTTTATAGAATATTTTGGAAACTTGAAATTACATGATTACTAAAGCTTGTACACAGGAAAAAAAGGGGTGAAAATTTGATTTGTTAACTTCCAGTTATGCTTATTTTCTTATATGCAATGAAATGTTATGTGAAATTTGTCTATAGTACTGAACAGGATAAAACTTTATTTATTAAGTATTTCTTTATTTGAAACAAAGATAAATTCTGAACAATTTTTTGAAAAGTGCATATTTAACAAAGACTAATAGGGAAAAACCAATGGTGGTATTACACCTTTAGTCACCGTACAACCTTCAAGAACGAGTAAACCCATTTTACAAAGTAAACACTACAAGGTGTTGTAAAGCTAAAGTGTATAAAAACTCTTAAAGATATTATGGTTATGATCAATTTTGCATTAGATTTTGGATTTTTTAAATACTTTGACCCCGAGCATCACTGAAAAGACATTAACTGTCAAAATGTCAACCTGATGCAGTACAACTTATACTGTTGAGCATTTCTTATGAATGTAAATCAAGAAAAGATCTGCGGACGCATGAAATTCATAACGGGTTGTTTTCATTTTTTACAGCGCTGAGTCGATACCTCTGCTGTTGGATTATCAGTCCCCGAGGGTATCATCAGCTCAGTAGTCAGTTCTTCCGTACTAAAATGATATATAACAAACCTTTCTAAAAATTTTCTGTTTTAAAATTTTCAAATTATAAAGAAACTGAGGGTTCAACTCCCTCAGGCAAAGTTGACCTTAGATGGATTTGGCTATTATTTTTTTTTGGTCCTTTTTGGCCATATAGCTTTTCAACTGTTTCGTTTCTTATACATCCTTGGCTTTCAAAAATTCGGCTTAGAGCGTTCCTGATGAAGGTAAATCCAGAAAAGTGATTTGGACGTTTAAATTTTATAACGCACTGTTTTAATTTTTTATTGTTGTTTTTACCAGAAATCTTCCCTTGTTTATTATTGTCTTAACATACAAAGCCAACTTGATATTCAGGCTAATGATAAAGCCGAAATTAATACAAAAGCAATCGAACGGGAACAAAAAAGCTCCTGGACCAAAAAAATAGACATCCATCGACAGTGAATGAAGTGTAGATTACATAACTACTTTGCTAACAGTGAAACTGGTAAGCAACTGCACACATTGACCTAAAAACTTTCCGAAGTCAGTAATAAAGCGTTCTGACGTAGGTTATTGCAAGTGTATATCAAAACATTGTTGCATTGAAAGACGCTCTGGAGTTAGATTTACCGGGGATTTATCACTTATGAAGTTGACTTTCTCCTTTGGTTCAAATTGCACGTGTTTGCAATGATGTCTCAAATTTCAATGAACGTAAAGGGACTCGGTGACCAAGTGGTATAAAAAGTTTATCTACAATTATCATTTGACTGTCAACAATGAGGTTGTGAGTTTGAACCCTAGAATGTTCGACTTCTATCTTAATTAATACGGATTGCCGCTTTTTAACAAAGGTTATAAGAATGAGGAGATGTGGTATGCTTGCCAATGAGACAACTATCCACCAAAGTACAAATGAAGTGAAGGTTGGTGGTTTTCTCAGGGAAAAATAAAGCATTCATTAGCGGGTGTTTTCTATTTACCTTGTTTACTAATAGTCTGATCTAAAAACAAACCTGGATATAATTTTCATCCTAAGTATGAAAAAACGGACCATTTTAGAAATGTGACTTTTGAATTAATGTTAAAAAAACATAGATATATAACTCAGCGGGACAATACAAGACTAATGGTGACCTTTCAAGACAACTTTTCAATCAAATAGAGGACTTTTATTGCAAGTTTAACTATAATTTTACAATTGCTAAGGTTTCAACATACTCAGGTACAGTTAACCTTAAATGGATTTTGCTATTATCTTGATTCCCTTTTTGGTCATATAGCTCTTCAACTATTTTGGTTCTTATACAACTTGGCTTTCAAAAATTCGGTTTTGATCGTTCCTGGTGGAGATAAATCCTGATAAGCGCTTTTATAAAATATTGTTTTCATTTTTTGGAGTCGTTAGTCATCTGAAGAGAATTTACGGTCTTGAATTATTGTCTCAGATCTCAGATAGACACTATCTATGGTCTAACCAGTTTCTGCTCTCCTTTTTAATCTTTTAGTGAAAATAAAAGCAAGTAACAGGAAAAGAAGTTGTCTTCTTCTAAAACATTTATTTTTTTTCCATTAATCACAACTGTGCAACAATAAGAATAGAAAAGAAAATATCAGAGTAATCTGTTTCAAATAATATTTTTCCTTCATTTATCTAAGTCCATCAGCTTCAGTGTCCTTTAAAGCACATGGATCTTGGATTCGTTGCAATTTTTGTAGATAATATGCTATTATTGTTGCCACAAGAACAGCTGTTTACTCCATCCAGACAAGTAAACCTATCACTAACTTGATAAATAGCTCCTCCGTAACTGCAAGTACCTATTCAAAATAATGAATATACATTTACAATTAATAAAAAACATTTGTTTTTAAAATCTACTGCCATAAATGAAAATAAAGAATTTTTTTTAAAGAAGTATTAAGAAGAACAACATGAATAGAAAATGAAAGGATATGGAGTAAATGTACATGGGACAAAATCGCACACAATACATAGAAAACATAGAAAATTATCAATGAACAGAGCTTTTATTCCTGTTCTTCATCTTGACAGTTGATGTAGGGTCTTCAACAATGAACGAATCATTCATACCCTACAACAAGGTCAAGACCGCGCCTAGCGTCGACTTAAGCGGTACTATTGATAAAAATAAACCACAGTTCACCCTCTTGCTCCCAACCCGCCTCTGAGTGCCAACTTGTGCGATGCTTGTGTACGACGGTTTTATCTTATAAAAATACGAAAGTTGTGAGAATACTAGAGTCAAAACTGCTTCCCCCATACAAATTGAAGGCGACGACAAAAATTAGAAGTATTCACAATATAGATTCCGGATCACAGTCTTAATGTATGTTACATTTCGATGCTTATATTTATCGTCTGAATTTCTTCAAAACCCCGGATGTGATTGTATTGTATCAGGAACTAAAGAATGCGAAAAAGGAGAATTAAGTAGGTATTTACCCATAACAAAATCCAATCAGAATGTAAAGGATTAGGTTTCATCGCTTTAGTGGTTTTGTTCAGATAGTGAACTTTTTATGCTATGTTTAGTTATATCGTAGTTATGACTAAATTCATTTGGATTAATTGTCAATTTCTGAAAAACGTTAACATTGTCTTGTGAATAAACTCATCATAGATACCAGGATTGAAATTTTGTACTTGCGCCAGACGAGCGTTTCGTCTACAAAACACTCATCGGTGACGCTCGAATCAAAAAAGTTAAAAAGCCAAATAAAGTACGAAGTTGAAGAGCATTGAGGACCAAATATTCCTAAAAGTTTGCCAAATACAGCTAAGGTAATCTATTCCTGAGGTAGAAAAGCCTTAGTATTTCAAACATTCAAAGTTTTGTAAACAGTTAATTTATAATTATGACCATATAAATGATAATTCATGTCAACACAGAAGTGTATATATATGTATTAACTATAGTTAGTGCTCACATGATGTTGTAACGGTCAAATGTGTGTTTACTATCAGCACGGGTTTGTGTTTATACTGAACATATTTTTTTTTATGTTAGTTGTGATTTGACGGCATATATCCGCCATGTGGTTTTTAAGGATATATGCAGCTCATGAAATTCGTGATAAACATGATTAAATATTACTTAAAGGGTTCGTTGAAGCATTTGAAGTTATTAGAAGTGTGTCAATCAGTTAATGTAGCACCTGTTCGTTATTATTAGACACACCCACCCACCCTTTTTGTTTTGATTATTATTTATGTGGAAATATATTCATACTACTTAATGTTATACGTATTTTCCTTTTTTGTAGATAGATTTTGATTATGTTATATGCCTGGATTGGTAGTGTATTTTAACTGAAGTGAAGTAACATTAATTTGAAGAAAATGTATTGTAATAAACATATTAAAAACTGATGCACCTGTAGAAACACATATCCTATTCATGTGTTGTTTTATTTATTACATAATTTATATTCGTATGAGCTTGGCCAATTAAAATATATCTATAACACAGACAAAAGAGTGAAATTTGTTGCCGTTCTGTATCTGTATCTTATGCATATCTCCAAATTTAAGCACATTATTTGGAGTAAAATTTAATATGTAAAGACAGTAAATAGTCACTGATTTCCCTGAATAGTATATTTACAGTTATCATACATTTAGAGAGACACGTGTTTTCCTCTGCTGATTTTTATTGTATATATAAATAAACATTTTTCTTCAGAACCTATGGATTCAGAAAACGAAGAGGAGTGTAAAAAAAACAATACCAGTTTAATGCCGCCAAATATTTGTGTACCCGTTATTTAAAAATATTGTTGGTAATGGTAATCCCAGGTAATTTCTGATAAATTTGTTCTCAACTTTTTTCGACTCGTGAACACCTAACCTGTTGTAAAGACACCTATTGTTGAAGACTGTATGTTGCTTTTTATATATTTTGTATTTTTGTGTTGCTGTTTCAATTAACATTTCCTAACTTTGCCTACCTTCCTATCCTTTTTTAATCATATAGAATTATCAATAGTTACAATATAGACCAGACGTACGACATTGACTGGCCATATGACAAATCTTGATTAGAACTACGTTTTATCTGACCTTTGCAATATGAACATCCACGATATGGAACTACTGGTCTCACGCATTTCGTGATAGGACACTTAAATTCTTTACAATACACATATATTCCTTCCGTTATGCAAAACCTGTCTCCATTGTTAAGCACAGGTTTGATTTCTCCAACTGCATACTTTATACAATTTCCATATGTTTGTCTTCCTAAGAAAATAGAATAAAGAGATACATTTATATTAATGCAATAAGTTTAAATAAAATACACCAAACACTTATAGATCATACATATACATCATCCACGTCGCTTAGTCTTTCAAATTGCACTTCTGTAAATATAGGCAATGCAATTTTCCATAGGAACTACTTTTACGGCCTCTATGGGTATTTATACTGGTAAAATTCCTACGTTGTGTCTTTACGAGATGAAACATAAAGATCAGAGATGGGACATGTGGGTAACAAAACAAAATATCTATGAATATTACATATCACCTCAAAAGAGGCGTGGTTGGTGAAACAGCTGTATTTACAAGGTGCAACTTATATGGATAGTTGTCTCATTTATGAATCATACCACATCTCCTTATTCATATAAGCTATTTAGGTATTTATAAACCCTGAGCTGTCAAATGTGTGGCTTTAAGGTTTATCCATAAAACCGCTTCGTACGCACGAAATTTATCAAATGTAATTTTGATTGTACTTACACTGACTTTCAAATTATATCGTATTGAAAATATTAATAATAATAAGATATCATAAATGCTTCATCAAAATTTTAATTAACCTTTCTCAGATAAAAATACACGGCCCGTCACCTTTATTCTTTCCAATAATTTTTGTTTATTGCTAAAGAAAAAGAAAAGAAAATTCAGCACACTTACATGTACATCACTAATTAATATGTAATTATTCAGGTTATAACGCAGATTTGTTTATATGACAATTATCAACCTTTTCACTTATACAAGTGTTCATGACATGTCTCCTTAGGTTGTTTATTTGGCAGTATGATTGTATAACAATTTTAATTTGCAACTCACAAAACACTGCACTAAAGTTTGGATTATTTAAATAAAGCATGGCTATAACAAGTTACCAAAACATGTGCATAAATTTTATTGTATTTTACCTACATAAAGTTATTGGAGAAAAGGAAGAAATTGGATTTTTAATCCACTGAAAACGACTCTCAATGGTTATCTGTATAAAATGTATATCTTTAGCTATGATACTATTAAACTATAATATTTCTTTACTATTCTGTGTAACAATAAGCTTAAAAAATCATATTGCCCAGTATTACCCATTTGTGGGAGTATTGCCCTGGCTGGAAGAACCTGGGAATTCCCACCTGGGTTTTTCCCACCCGGATAATAAATACCTTGCCAACCCTGATATATCAAGTTCGTTTTTTTCTATATTTTTGTTCAAACAAAGGTCTGCTTTTTCAGATTACTCCTTCATTGTCTTAAAAATTTTATGATAAGAATTAATAATAGTTGATTGAAGGATGACCTAAGGTACTGTTCGTTTCTTATCTTATCTTAACTCTTATTATAACGTTTTGTTCATCTGTAATTGTTTTTTTTTTTTTTCATTTGTCTTTTTAACTAAAGAAAATATCCTAAAAACATAATTAACACAGCATTTTCTATTGAATATCAAAAGTATAACGTATCTTGAAATAAAGCTTTTGATAACTTGAAGACTATTCGAAGTCTCAAATTCCTTCCTGTTTTAAATCCAGACAAGATACCTCGTGGTGTGACATGTTAAGGCTTTATAATATAACATTTGATTTTGTCAGTTTTATGTACTTCCCCTTTTTGAATTAGCCTTGGAGCTCGGTATTTTAGTTATACTTATATCTATATATAAATAGTATTTAATAAAGTCGTAATTTTAGTAATATCATACATAAGAAATGAAAAAATGCTTTGAAAAACATATTTACCGAAAGAAACTCCTATAAAACTGAATATATATATGACAGCAAATACCAACACAGGGAACACTCTACACTGTAGCATTTTGAATTTCAGTTTCTGAAATATATTCAAGAATTTTAAAAGATAAAATCCATTTTGAAAGCTTAAACTCGCTATCGTGGAGTCAGTCTATCAATACAACGGTCATGCAATAGTTCCAGCATATTATACAATGGTCAAGCAATAGTCTATCATTACAATGGCCAGACAACAGCGCGAGTATTATGTTTGAAAATAATTAAAGCAATAGTTTAAATACTTTTTTAATTAAGAAAGCAAATACAACTTACCAATAACGAAGTGTCATGTGAAGTAATACAAAACAAATGTCTGTCATTTATATAACATGTTAAAAATATAATACGAAGGCTCACGTTGATACATCTATTATTTTTAAAAGTGTGAAGAATTTTAGTAATTAATGATGTCCGGATTTGTGTTACCACATCCTATTTACTGTTTTTGTTTACGCACTGAACTTCATTTACCAGTTAGGTACATGTAACAAACGTAAATCAAAATTGCACGACATATGCATGATATGTACACTTTTGTATTTTACATTTAAATTCAAACATATGCAGCTGCGAAAAAATCTATATAAATCTATATATAGTATTGAATCCAAAATCTACCAATTACGTTACTCTGTCTCTCGGACATGCGCAGTACATGATGGTAGCAGGGAGTCCTGGCTCATTGATAGAAAGGGGTCCAGCATTATAAAACGACATTATTTTCTGTTTGAAATACGATGCAATGTTGGATAGCAACATTTCTTGACATACGGCCGGAATAATTTCTTTTGTTACAAATTTCCTGAAAAATTCATGCCCAGCGCTGAAAAGATGTGACGAGAATTCTTCGACAACTGTCCTTACCAAGACTGTGATTAAGAAGAATGTTATGTTGATTGAATCCATGTCATATCGTACCTTCGATCATATAGAGAATATGATTTGTTGTATTTGAAGATATTGCCAAAAAGTATCATGAATAAATCACAAACTATATCTCCTTTCACAATGTATCCCCTGTCTTATATTATATTCCTTTTTAAAACGTTGCAAATCTGAACATTTAGCAGACAGCTATTATAAATCATGAACGAAATTGAGTATTTTAGTAATGTTTGAAAATTTGATAACAATAAACACAAGATAATATTTTTAAATAAGAGAACATACAACGACCTGGCGAGGTTCCTGATTTCAAAGTACACATAAACATGTTACAGGGATTAAGAGGTTTTTGGAATACTTAACCCATCCTCATTTTTATCTCACCTGGCCCAAAGTGCCAGTATGAGCTTTTGTCATCACTTAGCGTCCGTCGTCGATCTTCGTCCAACGTCGTCCATTAACTTTTACAAAGATCATCTCCTCTGAAACGAATGGGTCAAATTTTACCAAATTTAGCCACAATTATTATTTGAGTTTATAGTTTTAGTCCATGACCCCGTCTGCGAACAAACATGGGCGACATGGCTACAAGTAGAACCTAAGGGTAAAGTGCAAGTTTTGTCTATTATCTTGCAAACCACTATTAATGGAAAAAAATTGACAGTGCAAACATGTTCATAATGGTGAAATCTACCTTATGTCCTTACTGTCAAAACTGTCAGACGACGTTTCATAGGACTCATTTTCCGTAAATGACGAATTTCACCTTTTTTTTTTTTTCATTTTGCCTACTATCCTGAGAACTATAATAAATAGACATAACTTTTAAATAGTTAAATTGATCAGCAAGACAAGATCTACAAACAAGTCTCATATTTTAGTTTTTGTCTATTATACTGAAAACTATAATAGCAAAAATTATCAAACAAATATTATTTGCAAATAGGTCAGCATACATGTAGATCAACTTGTCAGTTGTCTTCTTTTAGGAGTTATTGCCTGTTGTTGACGATCTTTTTATCCTTTTTTGTGTTCTCGGCCAAAACTATAGAAGATGGAGAGAAACTGTAAACAGAAAAATTTATCAGCAATACAAGTTAAACAAAAAAGAGATTTTAGTCATAAATAATATTCTAGTTTACAATTTTTGAGAGTGTCCATTGGTGAAGATGCTCATATGCCAAGGTGAGCAACTCATGCTGTTTAGAGCTTCTAGTTTATTTCGGTTATCGTATAGCTGTTCATGATAACAGCTTGTACATGTGCAAGTTTTTAATGAGTTACACAGACTCACTCCGCTATTGACCATACGGTCCTTGTTTTATGCAAATCTAAAAAATATTAATTTTTATCTCATTATTTTGTTGTTTATTTAGTGCGACATTATTTCCTCATATGCAACACTACCCTATGTATTATCTTGTCACATGCAAATCATAAAATCATGCAAGCATAAAATGTTCATCTATATAAGTTATAAACACTATCTTTTATGATTTTAACACAAACTGTCATCACTTGGACTATGTAATCTCTCACAATTTGAAATTGTTTATGTTATTTTTTTTTATAGTTTTTATAGTATCAACAGGTACCTTCACGTGATGCATCCCACATTAAAGTAATAATACATCATAAGTCTAACTTGTTAAACTTAATTGTCATAACCAGATTTGATTGATGCAATGTACAGTTGTGAACTTCACTTGTCAAGAAACCATATTTTGTTGAACGTTCTTAAATCTGTACATTTACCCAGCCTCATTTGCGAAATTTAATGGTTTAGCAATATTATAGCATTCTTCTAAACATGTATTGATAAGAATCAGATGCAATAAATGTCCCTTTTGGTTATTTAACTTCTGTTTCGATATTTATTTATCCTCCGTTTTCAAATATTTAGCTTTGAACGTTCCTGTTGAAATCAAATATAGAGACGTGCTTCGGACCAACGGAATCTATATAGTCTAACTTTCATTATTGTGACCAACTTATTGAAACAAAGGACAAAGAGGTAATAACAAATAATAATGAAAAATACGATACCTTTGATTGTAAACTATTTGCAATGTCGATAATGAATTCAATTACATGGTTATGCATATTGCTCCTTTTAATCATGAAGTCGCACACATGTGTACGAAGCCACACACAGAAATTTTGCTCAAACTGCATTTAAAATGATAAGAGGATTTGTAGCTCTTGCCGAAAATGGTTTATGTGAATATATCTTCTTACAAATTCCACAATCTGCGTGTGTTATTTCCTAATGTAAACGAGGCTTGGATAAGATGCAGTTTGTATTGGTTTAGACTACTGTATAATACAAAAATATGGCGGCCATCATCGTAAGGGATACTAAATTCTTAGAATGTTTTATCTAATAGCCGTTAATACCTATTCTAAAAAATGACAGAGTAGACAAACATTGCAAATGAGATGTCATAGGTTTAACACCAAAAAGAATAATCTGTGTACTTTGACTCTATTCTTCTATATACAATACGTACAGTGTAGGAAAATATAACATTTATTTGACGAGCTTTGGAAACAGAGAGAAAAGCGAAGCTAGTCGAGGTTTTCTTTTGTTTCGTAGAGAGTACAAATAAATTTTGTATTTTCACATAGTTTTTTTTTCTAATTTTTGAATAAAATCGACAAGACTCAAGCAGGATACCAGGAGACTATAAACGTACACTATACGTTTTCCGTTTCATGTTATTTTTCAATCTGTATTTGTACAGTAGAAAGGTCGATTGCAGGATAATTAATTTATCCTTATGGTACCTGCAATACATAACTATAAAATGTTTGGCTATTCTATTATATGCACAATAGTTTACCGATGTTCAAATCTCATAAATACATTTAAACGATACAAAACAAGATAGAAAAATAAAAACTGTGGAAATCTAATAGGATCGAACCCGGGTGCATGTATCTTGCAACAAATAAACATACCTCCCGATAAATAAGCTTTAAAAGTTCACATATGGTATTTGAACAAGTATTAGCTATTAATCTGAGTGAGTCCATCACTAAACTGCAGTAACCGGTATGTTTTTGTGTCGGTCAGATATTTTGTTTGATTAGATAAATCTAAAAGGTTAATGAACCAGGTTTTCTGAATTTAATTTTGCTTGTTCCAAAATCATGATAATAATAAATGATTATAACAGTACAAAAAATCTAAATTCAACTCCCCCTTAATATTGCATAAATATCATTGTATCAAAATTAACACATTGAAAATAAAACCGAATTACGTATTTCACGATTTTTCTTCATCTAGGCTACAAAAGATGAAACCGAATGCAACCTATTTAAATCATAATTCGGTGGTACAGACAACAGCAGTCGTGAATTCTATGCATAAACCTTATATTTTATTAGGCATAGGATAATAAGTGTTGTCTTGTTTACAGATGCTTGGGGTCTGCAATTTCCATCACATGGTATTAAATGTCATTTAATTTTCCCTACCTGGAACCCCCGAAGGGTGACGTGTAAACAAATATGTATCTAACCTCCCGTTTAGGGTTAAGTTCCATGCCATCATAAATTATACGAGAAGAACATAACTAACCGTAGCATGCCAACGACTGGTTTTAGAATAATGTGTTTATTTCCGATGCAAGACCATATGAATGAATCAATATTATTTTTATAAAATGCCATCTTTAATGACTTAACAACAGTATCGTATCTATATCCCTTGTGAATAAGTTTGTTCAAAGGTTTGCTTAGCTTTTGAGGTGAATGACGGCATATATATAGATTAAGATTTTATCTATATTTCCGCATCTCATATTTCTCATTTATAGATAGAAATCCACGGTCATACAAGCGGCGTTGGTGTATTTAAAATAATAAAGTAAAAACGTATTAACAAATATACCGATCGCCAAGATAAATTCAGAAAAAGGCCATAAACCTGATAAAATCAAAGGCTCGACTTCATCAACCAATGGAACGAACGAATGGAAAATTACTGTCATATTCCTAACATGCCACAGGCCTTTTTCTTATGAAAATAGTGTTAAATCTAGTGTTATACATAGCTAAACAATCCACTTGTAGGACAGTAGTTTATAGTTTCGTTACATTGAAAAATTGGATTTTATATTTTTCATGTTCGGGCCTTTTATGGCCGACTATACAGTATGCGGTTTTCTCATTGTTGAAGGCCGTACGATTTCCTATAATTGATTACATCTACATTTGAACTTTGGTGGATAGTTTTCTCAATGGCAATCATACCACAACTCCCTATTTTCATAATAATTGTTAAACATAACAATAATACACAAGCCAAAACATTGCAAACATACATCACAGACATACAATCACAAATGAGTTCAAAATTCAAACAAACGTACAAAACAATTTGACAAAGACGACAACAATTTTTTTTTTTTTTTTTTTATTTGATAAATCATACAGTTTAGTGTAAAGGAAGTGATTTGGATAGTCTCCCTTCATTAGATCCATATTATTATTTCCTTAAATATATACTACTGATTAAAAACGGTATTTCACATCCTAAATTTTACGGTAATATTGTACTTAAAGCGAGGAAATCACTATGTGATCCGTGTAAACTCATCGAACCTTTAAACAAACTTATTAGTAATGGTTATCTTACCAATGTTGTAATTAGATCTTTGAATATAGTTTACATAGGCACTAATATCGATCAGCAAACTAAAACATAACTAAATGTGTATTCTTTTCAAACGGGATGTATAAAGACACACCCACGTTCATTTTGATCTATAAAGAGGTTAACTCCTAACTATCCTACTGCCTGTCGATACATTTATTTTTGGCATTGCACAAGTCATGTCTTCTTTGACTGTCCATGACGTTAAAATACTAAATCCCTGGGATGTGTTTTAGTTGATTTTAGTCTCTGATGCATGATTTTTTTATTATTAATTGTTTTTGGCTTTTAACTAGCTGTCAGTAAATAAACTCATCATAGATACCAGGATTGAAATTTTATATTTGCGCCAGACGCGCGTTTCGTCTACAAAAGACTCATCCGTGACGCTCGAATCAAACAAATGTTAAAAAGGCCAAATAAAGTACGAAGTTGAAGAGCATTGACTGCGAGTACTCTCAAATCGTACTTTCTTGTTTATTTGACCTGTTGATACTAATTGTAATGCTTTTTTGTTATTTAATGTTTACTTTTTCAGGGTTATATCTGGTCTATATACCAGCTTTGATAAGTGTTTGGTATTACTATAAATTTTCACTTCTTCGTACTATAAACATCAAATTATTTATTTTGTAATAATATGTCCTTTCTCCATTTGAACTGTACACGTATACCTAACAATATGTTCACTGGTGGTAATATGTCTTTTGATTGAGTAATAGATCAAATTTATTTGTTCAGTGTATGTTCACTGGTGTTATTTCAATTGATATTTTATAGTGTGTCTTTCTATGTTGTGATGTTACACTATTGTTTCAGATAAGGGTGAAGTTTTGGTACCATTAAAACGTTTAAACCCGCTGCAATTGCTCAAGAATCTGATGTTCAGTAGTTGTCGTTTGTTGATGTGGTTCATAAGTGTTTCTCGTTTCTCGTTTTTATATAGATTAGACCGTTGGTTTTCCTGTTTCAATGGTTTTACACTAGTCATTTTGGGGCCCTTTATAGCTTGTTGTTCGGTGTGAGCCAAGGCTCCGTGTTGAAGACCGTACTTTGACCTATAATGGTTTACTCTTATAAATTTTGACTTGGATAGAGAGTTGTCTCATTGGCACTCATACCACATCTTCTAATATCTATGTTTATTTTATGATTCGTTTGATATAAGCATGCTAAAATATAAAGTAGCTTTACTAATTTAACTATAAAATTATTCAATATTCAAGTCACTTTATGTATTTGATGAATATTCATTTATTTAATATTTCTGCAGTGGCATATCATTATTTATATCTTTTAAAGTGATATGTTGTTCCCTAAAACTTGATTAGGAGTAAATCCGGTGGGGAGAACGCACACTCTCCACGTGTATATATGAGCCGGCAGTGCAACACTGCCACACTTCTCTAATACACTACAAATTCAGTCTAAATTAGACTACAGCTCGCAGGAATCCTCAATGACTATGATGCCAATCGAGTTATTTAACAGCAACTACATTGACATTATTTTTATACGATTTACTCAATTCTAAAACACAACGCGAAGTATATAAGTACAAATAAGTTTACTTTTTGAACTGTGCGTTTGAATATTACTTTTCTTATTTGATTTCATTTGATTTGAAATACTTTTCGTTTTGATTTCGTTTGTGAACTATTGATATTAAATTACATTACTATTTTTATTTTATTCAATTAAACAATGTTTTATATGTGGTGGACTTGAAGTATAGATTCTGGATACTGACATTATATATCATCTTAATTATGAATTATAGTGTTCGTTTTTATGTTTTTGTATATTTAATGTTTAGTCCATTTTTGTTAAAATCCTTTTGGTGTGGCTCGGTATTTATACAGCTTGCCATTGTGTTATTGTGCTATGGTCATTTCTGTATTATTGTCTTTCATTTTTGCTTATGTGCTTTGTCTATAGAGTGTCTTTATGCCTTTTTTTCTTTGTTGACATGATTGTTTGTTTTATAGTGATTAAGATTATAACACAATGTTGACTGCTGTATCCCAATTTTTGTCATTTGTATCTACTATGTCTGTCTGTTTTGCTCACCCATTGTTGTCAATATAATAGATTTCTATGCAACTGTCATACAAGTGAGAGGTTTAGCTAGCTTTAAAAGTAGGATCAATCCACCAATGTCTATATAAAGAAATACCTGTACCAAGTCAGGAATTGACAGTTGTTTTCCATTCGTTTGATGTGTTTGAGCTTTTGATTTTGCCATTTGATAAGGGACCTTCTGTTTTGAATTTTCACGGATGTTCGTAATTTTTGTTATTTTACTTTTACTATGCTCTTCAACTTTGTACTTGTTTTGGCTTTCGAACTTTTTGATCTGAGCGTCACTGGTTAGTCTTGTGTGGACGAAACGCGCGTCTTGCGTATTCAATTTTAAACCTGGTACCTTTTGTTAGCTATTATTCGTATGCTTCTGTCCTATATGTTCTCCCATTTATTTGTATTGTAGTCCTGTCATGTAATGTTGTCATTTTAATGTTATATTTAACATTGCCATAAAAGCGGGAGGTTTGGCTAGCCACAAAACCAGGTTCAACCCACCATTTTTTTCTTAAAAATGTCCTGTACCAAGTCAGGAAAATGGCAATTGTTATCGTATAGTTTGTTTCTGTGTGTGTTACATTGTCGTTTGTTGTTTGTTCACTTCAGTGTTTCTGTTGTTTCGTTGTCCAAATGTACTATATTGTATTGTTTATTTGCGTAATTCTCTGTCCGTAATGTTGTACTGTGTTCTTGTCATGCAATGGTGTCATTTAAGTGTTATATTTAACATTGCCATAAAGTGCGAGGTTTTGCTAGCCACAAAACCAGGTTCAACCCATCATTTTTTCTTAAAATGTCCTGTACCAAGTCAGGAAAATGGCCATTGTTATATTATAGTTCGTTTCTGTGTGTGTTACATTTTAATGTTGTGTTTCTGTTGTGTCGTAGTTCTCCTCTTATATTTGATGTGTTTCCCTCAGTTTTAGTTTGTAACCCGGATTTGTTTTTCTCAATCGATTTATGAATTTCGAACAGCGGTATACTACTGTTGCCTTTATTGTACATTTGTTAATAAGATTTATGTCTCTGTTCATCCAAAATCTTATATCAGGTATCCCGATGATCGAATAAAGACGAAGTAGTAGCCACCAAATGTCGAAGGAAATGTCAACACTGATCATGAACCCTCCTGTTACAAAAGTAAAACATAATTTCATATACGCTATCTCGATAAAGTACAAATGAAGTAAAATATGAATACAAGGATAAATAGAACAAAAAGCTTATGCGTCCGAATTGTACCTTTGAACCTACCCGCATCAGAAACGCTCATGGCAATAATCCCGATAGCCGGATGCACAAATACCTAGTCACGTCATTACGACAAAAAGGAACATAAAAGTAAGATAAAGGAAAATAAAAATCGAAGATTCAACCCGAAATAAACGTTGCAAATTTTCTTGATATAAAATGGATGCATTCAATTAATTGACATTTAAAGAATGAAACAATAAGCACAACATTTGTCCGCGTTAAGATTATTTTTAGAAATAATGATTGTTAAAGCTTATCATTATACATTTATTTCTTGTGTCTGAGGGAGATATGATGATTTTTCACACAAGAAAATCATATGAATATGAATTTTTGATGGTGAACAAATCTTCATATTTCCTAAGCCAAGAGAAATGAGTGTTTTATTCTACTGCCAATACTTTTTATTACTTCATGAACATGAAATATCAATTTCATACAATATTTCATATCCGCGTTTATAACTAAACATGACATAAACATTGATAAGCAATACCAATCAAAAATAAATCATTTAATATTATATGACAAGTTTATTTTTCTCTCTTTGTTTTAACGTCTGAAATAGTTTTGAACGCAATGATGACTATACTATCGCTATTTTTTAAAAACGTTCAAAACGTTATGTATATTAACTGTGTAACGCCGAACGAGGTAGTCCCGACATTTAACCGGGAAATATATGAAGTTTTGTTCAATGTCACGTGGGATAGTCTCAACCAATCAAATATTGATTTTGTTATCAATATTTACACACAGTGGAATAATATGTCTTATATTCCTAATTCTAAATAAACTGTTACCAGAAAATTATTTTGATTTTATATGTTTACACTCACTCACTTTAAAGCAAAGCCTTCTCACTCTTAACATAATTAAAACATCGATTCACACAGAATGGCAGATATTTTGCATAAACGAGGAGTTCAGTTAATGTTCGCCGAAAACAAAAATCTGACTAACTATACTTCAGAGATTTGGGAGGAAAAGATACTAGGTCAACGTTACAAAAAATGCTTATCAGAAAACCGAAGTATAATTTCAAACATTCTAACGAAACAAACCAAAATTAACAAGACCAACAGAACAGACAAGATAAGGACAGTGAATGATTACCCACCCATCGTGTTGCGTTAGACTAGGATACGGTTGTTTTCATTGGTCCCATTTTGATATTTTGAATTACGTGTCGGCATTAGAAGCTGAAATTTTAATTTGCATGATGTTCCACTTAAGAAACTGGCATGTTTTTTTGAAATTCATTTAAATATGCAAATCACGAGAAAAACAGAGTGAATATCTCAAAACAGAGCTGGTCCACGTGCTTCGATAGGGCACTTCTAATACTATATGCATCACCCGTCATACGAATCCAAACTCAGTCAAAATTGGATAGTGAATAGTACACAATCGGCATTACATTTTATGATCTAGTACCAGGAAAAAGTCTTTCTTGAGTTGAGACACGGACATGTCGTATCGGTTAATCAAACTTGATTGTGGTCGTCAAATGTGTGTAGTGTCGATTTTAGTCGTTCTTCCTCGTGACTTTTGGTGTTAGGGTCATTCCAATAAACATACAATACACAGACAGGAAAGATACCAACATACATTATACGGATATTTCTTCCATACTTACTTAACTACATACGAGAAACAGGAGTTAGTTTCATTCCTGTTTAAGGCTTTATCTTCTTTATGTTTGCAGCCATTTAGAAAATCTTAACAACAAGCTATCGTTCAGATAATGACTTGAATTACTAAAAAA
This sequence comes from Mytilus coruscus, assembly GCA_017311375.1. Taxonomy (NCBI): domain Eukaryota; kingdom Metazoa; phylum Mollusca; class Bivalvia; order Mytilida; family Mytilidae; genus Mytilus; species Mytilus coruscus. Next base: position 37,370,103 of record CM029598.1, read on the forward strand.
GTGTGCTGCATTCATGGAAAGCTATATGTTTTGATCTGACAATGCCTTGATGTTAGTCAAACAACTATTGGCAAGCAGAAGAAAAGACAGCAACAGTTAAATGTAAGAACATCAGAAAGTTCTATTATAAACAGTAAAAGAATATAAAGGATAGTCGTGATTTTAAGCCTCCTTGAAACGACAGAATTATTGAAGCCAGCAACCTACTAATTGTATTCCCATGATCAAAAGCGGAGTGGTGTAAGGGATTAAGGTTAGGTGAGGCTTAAACACTGTTACATTTTAATGTTGTGTTTCTGTTGTGTCGTAGTTCTCCTCTTATATTTGATGTGTTTCCCTCAGTTTTAGTTTGTAACCCGGATTTGTTTTTTCTCAATCGATTAATGAATTTCGAACAGCGGTATACTACTGTTGCCTTTACTGTACATTTGTTAATAAGATTTGTCTCTGTTCATCCAAAATCTGATATCAGGTATCCCGATGATCGAATAAGGACGAAGTACTAGCCACCAAATGTCGAGGGAAATGTCGATACTGATCATGACCCTCCTGTTACAAAAGTAAAACATAATTTCATATACGCTATCTCGATAAAGTACAAATGAAGTAAAATGTGAATACAAGGATAAATAGAACAAAAAAGCTTATGCGTCCGAATCGTACCTTTGAACCTACCCGCATCAGAAACGCTCATGGCAATAATCCCGATAGCCGTGATGCACAAATACCTAGTCACGTCATTACGACAAAAAGGAACATAAAAGTAAGATAAAGGAAAATAAAAAGCAAAGATTCAGCCCGAAATTAACGTTGCAAATTTTCTTGATATAAAATGGATGCATTCAATTAATTGACCTTTAAAGAATGAAACACTAAGCACAACATTTGTCCGCGTTAAGATAATTTTTAGAAATAATGATTGTTAAAGCTTATCATTATACATTTATTTCCTGTGTCTGAGGGAGATATGAAGATTTTTCAACCAAGAAAATCATATGAATATGAATTTTTGATGGTGAACAAATCTTCATATTTCCCTAAGCCAAGAGAAATGAGTGTTTTATTCCACTGCAATACTTTTTTTATAACTTCATGAACATGAAATATCAATTTTCATACAATGTTTCATATCCGCGTTTATAACTAAACATGACATAAACATTGATAAGCAATACCAATAAGAAATAAATAATCTAATATTCTATGACAAGTTTATTTTTTCTCTCTTTTGTTTTAACATCTGAAATAGTTTTGAACGCAATTATGACTATACTATCGCTATTTAAAAAAAACGTCCAAAACGTTAGGTATTCGTGAAACGCCGAACGAGGTAGTCCCGACATTTAACCGGGAAAGATAAGAAGTTTTGTTCAATGTCACGTGGGATAGTCTCAACCAATCAAATTTTGATTTCGTTATCAATATTTGCACACAGTAGAATAATATGTCTTATATTCTTAATTCTAAATAAACTGTTACCAGAAATTTGTTTTGATTTTATATGTTTACATTCACTCACTTTAAAGCAAAGCCTTCTCACTCTTAACATAGTTAAAAACATCGATTCAAGCAGAATGGCAGATATTTTGCATAAACGAGAAGTCCGGTTAATGTTCGCCGAAAACAAAAAATCTGACTAACTATATTTCAGAGATTTGGGAGGCAAAAGATACTAGGTCAACGTTACAAAAAAAATGCTTATCAGATAACCGAAGTACAATTCAAACATTCGAACGAAACAAACCAAAAGTAACAAGACCAACAGAACAGACAAGATAAGGACAGTGAATGATTACCCACCCATCGTGTTGCGTTAGACTAGGATACGGTTGTTTTCATTGGTTCCATTTTGATATTTTGAATTACGTGTCGGCATTAGAAGCTGAAATTTTAGTGAATAGTACACAATCGGCATATCAAACAAATTTTCTTACATTTAATGATCTAGTACAAGGAAAAAGTCTTTCTTGAGTTGAGACACGGACATGGCGTATCGGTTAATCAAACCTTGATTGTGGTCGTCAAAATGTGTGTAGTGCCGATTTTAGTCGTTCTTCCTCGTGACTTTTGGTGTTAGGGTCAATCCAATAAACATACAATACACAGGAAAGATACCAACATACATTATACGGATATTTCTTCCATACTTATTTAACTACATACGAGAAACAGGAGTTAGTTTCATTCCTGTTTAAGGCGTTATCTTCTTTATGTTTGCAGCCATTTAGAAAAATCTTAACAACAAGCTATCAGTCAGATAACGATTTGAATTACTAGAAAAAGTGTGCTGCATTCATGGAAAGCTATATGTTTTAATATGACAATACCTTAATGTCAGTCAAACAACTATTGGCAAGCAGAAGAAAAGACAGCAACAGTTAAATGTAAGAACATCATAAAGTTCTATTATAAACAGTAAAAGAATATAAAGGATAGTTGTGATTTTTAGCCTCCTTGAAACGACAGAATTATTGAAGGCAGCAACCAGTTTATTGTATTCCCATGATCAAAAGCGGAGTGGTGTTAGGGATTAAGGTTAGGGTGAGGCTTAAACACTAAACTATACCTTATATGGAAATATTATGCAACAATGTATTATGTTTAGGAAAAAACTCAAAATATTTCTTTTTGGCTTGATATACTTATTGAATAACATTTTTATGGTATCTTGCATTTTGGGGAATTAATAAATTATATAAATAATTATCCGCTATCCGTTTATTTCACTTATAATTAAACAGAATTTTGATTTTGGTCAAAGAGAACCTGTCTTATGCAGATACTTTTCATATTAGATGTAGTTTCATCAGGCACGTTTTAAATTAGTGTTATGAAAGAAATCATGTCATTAGAAGGGTACTGGAAACAGCTTTCTTATTCTTAGGGATGTATCTACAATGTAGGAACCATGAATATTGTTAGTTACTGAAATACAAGCAATCATATTATACCGAAAATGATGATCCGGAGAAATTCACAAATGTAATATGCTTACACCAAGAAGAAAAAAAATGAAAGTCTTCTTTTTTATTTGATTTTTGTCCAACAAAAAGAACAGTCAAGAAAAAAACTACAGTCATAAATCCAATGATTTCTTTTCTTTTCTTTACCCTAATCAGTTATCATTGAGGTTTTGTCTTCAGGCACATCCATCTTGGATTTTGGGCTACTTTTGTACATGCTATCATATTTTTGGCGCCAAAATTACAGCCGTTTGATCCATCAAGGCATTGAAACCCAGAACCAACTAGGTAAACGGTTCCTCCATAACTGCAAGTTCCTTTTAAATGAAATGAATATAAATCAAAAATGAATGAATAACATAATGTAACGAAAGTCAATTGTACTTACAGTCTTAAGACTAGAAAAAAATAATCATAAAGAAATACTACCATTACATTCATTACTTAAACACAATGAATCTTGCATTATCTTTGTCTTAGGTTATATTGATTGCATATATTCTATCGTGAATTAACGACAGAGTGGGAGATGAAGAAGCAAAGAGGTCAAAACTTCTGTAAATATAGACAACGCAATTTCCCATAGGATTTGATTTTGATTTTTGGTGTTTTAACGCCACTTTTAAGCACCGCTTTTGGGCTATTTCGTGGCGGCCAGTTTTTATTGGTGGAGGAAGCCGGAGTGCCCGGAGAAAACCACCGACCTTCGATAGGAAAACTGACAATCCTAGTCAATTAAGATTGGAGTCGAGTGCACCCGCACGAGCGGGGTTCGAACTCACAACCTCAGTGTTGACTGGCTAGTGATTACAGTAGTAACTACTTAGACCACTCGGCCACCGAGGCCCCAATTTCCCATAGGAACTTCTCTAACGGCTAAGACTGTGCCACTTTACTATGAAGTTTCGTAAAAAATTATATCCTGGAATGGAAAGTTCATACACAACTTTTTTTTTTTCAAAGATCAAAACATAGAGCTGTGCAGTATATTTTCAACATTTATATGCCTCAAAATTCTTAGAGTTTAAACTTATACTAAAATTCTGTACTACCCCTCCTTTCACGTTGGGTTTTCCTCAGAATTCAATTTGGCCGCTATCCATGTGTATTTATACTGGTAAAATTTTTGTCTCTACGAGATGAAACAAAGAGATCATATCTGGGTAGGTAAACAAAACAAAATATCTATGAGTATTATGTATCTCCCCAAAGAGGCGTGGTTTGTGAAACAGCTGTATTTACAAAGTGCAACCTATAGGAGAAACAACAATCGACAAAACATTACACAGAAAACAAAACTTGAGAAACATAAACCACGAAAAACAGGGGTTGAAATTCAGGTGCACATGAGAAACAAACATTCCTCTGCTAGTTTCACCCTTCAAGTTGCTCATGGCAAGTAAATAGTTATAGATTTTAGTCAAGACATGAGACAGACTTTACTCCCTAAACTGTGTCTGTGGTATTTATATATAAAAATCCATATAATATTGTTTCTAAGGACACTAGTATACATTAAAAATATTGTAGAGTGAAGGAGAACTCAGTTCTTTTTTTGTTGATATTTCAAGGAAATATAAAAAGATATATGATTATCAAGGATTAACTTTTTACTAAGTGTCTGTGGAGTATATATTTGGGTTCTGAATAATCTGTCAATACCCAATTCCCTTACCAAACAGTTTATATATAATGCTGTCTCTGTTTTACACATTACGTAAATTTTCAGATGGCATTATATCATTTGAGAACGAGGTGGATGCGAAAACAGGAGAAACATGTAGCTATTAATTTAAGTTAACAAAATAAAGCCTGAATAGACGGGATATCTTCATAATTTTTATAACTTTGTTTTGATTTTAAAAGTATGAACTGTCAAGTTATCAGATTTTGAGACAGTTAGTCACTAAACTTTAGTAACTCATACAGCTACACTAAAAAACACATTATGAATTGATTGTTTAATCGTCAACAGGGTCTTGTTACATTGTTATATGAAAAACAAACCAAATTTGTAACTTTACTGTCAAGTATACCGTTCTTAGAAAATGGAGTGCTTTTCTTGTACTGATTTGACTTTCATATTCTTTTGAGTACCCTATTTTAGCCCATTGATCGAGAATAAACATGAATAGGGTTGAGATCTACAAAAAATGTCAATTTTTCTGTATAATTATGTACTTGTCATAAGCCAGAAACTCGACAGGATTGTCTTTCTTTTGTTTAAATCTTTATTTATTTTTTATCATTCGGAAAATTGACTGTTAATGATAGATCTGTAATAATCTTTGTTAAAATTTATTTTCAACACTATTTGACTCGGGGACTTTTACTTTTAATACAGACACCTGTCGTCCTGAAGACTGTACATGTATTTTGACTACTTGTTGACTTTTATACATGTCGTTGAGTTGATGTCTTATTTGCGTTTAATGCGCATTTTGTTTTATTGATATCCACTAATCAATACAATATATATATATATATATATATGATATCGACCAAATGTCGGAAATCTGAATTAGAAACCGAGAGAGAATATAATGTTTGAACTGACCTTAACAAAATAAACATTCCATTTTGAGGAACTAATGGTTGTTCACATGCCTTTGGAGGACTCTTTAATTCCTTAAATGGAATACACATATCATTTGGCTGGTAAACAAAACCGGTCACCGTTTGATAGGACCGATTTGCTTTCCGCAACTGCATACTTTATACAGTCTCCATATTTTCACTTCCTAAAAATACATTTATAACTTAATGCATGTAAGTCTACAATAGAAATATAAAATACAAAATAATGTTGTTGAATAAAAATAAAAAAAAAAAAATAAATAAAACATGTATAAACATACAGTTTTAGAAAAAAAAAACAATGATTAACGATACAATTGCAGTTTCGTTCTGCAATTCTATTAACTATGCGATGATAATAATAACTGTCTTTAAGTCAGAGATTGATGATGGATTTGAAGAACAAGTAATTGATGTTTGATTGAAATAAAAATTATAAATTCAAGACTTAAGTTACTCATATAAAAAACCATAATAATATTGCTATTCAAATTAAAACTCTCCTACGCTATGTGTATACTAGTATTCATATAAATATTTGAAATCATTACCTGTTGGCAATAACCAAATAGAGAGGAGGAAGATACCAAAGGGGTATTCCAATTCACGGAAAACCGACTACGGCATGACAACAAAAAACAAGGAAAAACGATTAAAAGATATAAAAACAGTCTACAAAACAAACAGAAGTCTGAGAAACACGAACCCTACCAAAAACTAATTTAAGATATACAAATATGTATTACGAAGGTTGTAGTATGAAGTCCGCTCGGAAGCACAGTGGTCGATATTTAAGATTCGAAAAGCATTAGTAAGTTTGAGAATTTCTTTAAGGATACTATTACCTATCATTGTTCACTGTGCTTGAGACTGTTATGTCCACATGAAGGTAAAACGATCATAAAGAATACCAGGATTATAGTTTTGTACGCCAGACAAGCGTTTCGTCTACATTACACTCAAATACAATACATTTTCAAAACCGATTTTCATTGTGCGTTCTTCTATGTTCTTTCTGTTTTTCAACGGATCAACTTTTAAAAGTCTTTATTAAAAAAGTTTAACCCCGTAAAATGTTACTTTAAAAGTTCTACTTCTGGAACCTTAGCATTGTCTGGCTTTAGATAATTAAAACTAATTGTTTTATGTCAGTTAAAAATTGTCGTTTATGCAAATTTTTATAAAGCAAGACTTTCCCGGTTAGTCACAACTTTAATAAACTCGGGCGATTTATAATCTATAAATAATCTGTAAAGTCACTTATAACCTGTGTTCCTTCTGTGTCGTAGGATTGTTTGATATTTCATTAAAATTTTGCACGCGCACGCCAGACACACGTTTTGTCTCCAAAATACTCATAAGTGACGCTCGAATGAAAAACGTTAAAAGCCAAATGCATTTCGTTCTTTTTTAGCAAACGTCTGGGTATTTGTATAAAGATATCTCTTTTTTTAATCTTTTCTGTGTGTGCGGTGGTATTTGCCAAACTGTATTTGATTTTCTACCCTTATGAAGACGTTTGACCGTTTATTCGCTAATCAAATGCAGCTTTTGTCTAAAAAAATTACTCGGTAGTCATAAAAGGAAGACAAGCTTATAAAAGAATACAGTCGCAAATGTTTACCAGTTTATCTTAACCATTTCGTTTGATATTCGGTATCATGAAACCTATAAAGTATGTTTTGGAGAGGTCCAGTACTGAGAAGCAATTTCCTTTGCCTGACAGATCAAGAAATTTTACCTTCTCTCGATGATGTATTTCATAATTAACATTCTAGAAAATGATTTATGTGTTCGAATCAATTTGCGGCTCTCAGTGTGTCCTTATTCTTATCGCTTATCCTTTCCAACTTCATAACCATCATACGATTATTTATGCACACCAAAAAGGTATTAAATACTAGTTAAAGGTTTATACGTACCATTTAATACATTGAATATTAAATTCGTTGTCATTAACCCCTTTGAAAAGTATAATACTTCCTAATACTCCTCAACTAGTCAAAATATTTATATTTAGGTCAAAAGTATCTTTCACAGAGTAAATTAAATTTCTGAACGAGTAGGGGAAGACAAAAAGGACACACAAAAACCATTTAAATATCGTTTCATCTCGGCCTCTAGTAAGTGTTCTACAACTAATCTTTCAGTGCTTTTAACAAGTTCATTAACTACTATTAAAGAGCTTATCATAAACTATTGTAATAAAATATATGAACATAGTGGTATAAACTATTTTTGGAGTGTAAAAAATTCTTTGGATGTTTTAGATAAATTACATGCTTTTGATGGTCCTTTTGATTCTATTGACAGTTTTGATTTTTCTACTCTTTACACTACACTCCCACACTATCTTATCAAACAAAAGTTTTCCTATTTAATTAAATGGTCGTTTGGTAAAGCTGAATGCAAATATATTTGCTGCAACTCATTTAAAGCCTTCTTCTCTAATGAGAAAGGTAAATATGCTAGATATACTTACTGGAGGTGTGATGAGATGACTGAAGCTGTTAATTTTCTCCTTGATAATATTTATGTACGTTTCGGTAACAAAGTTTATCGACAGGTTGCAGGTATCCCTATGGGCACTAATTGTGCCCTTTAATAGCAGACTTGTTTTGTACTGTTACGAATCACAGTTTATGACTAAACTCAGTAAAGACCCGTCGAAATTGCATTTAATTGATAAATTCAACAACACTTACCGTTATCTTGATGATATTTTTCGTTAAATAATCAAGAATTTTCCCAATATACTGCTGAAATTTACCCCAAGGAACTTACTTTAAATAATCAAATTTAAACGGTAATAACTGTCCTTTCCTAGATTTAGATATTTCGGTTTTAAATGGGAAACTCCAGACTAAAATTTACGACAAAAGGGACGATTTTTCGTTCCCTATTGTTAATTTTCCATTTTAGATGGTGATGTTCCTTTGGCACCATCTTACGGTGTTTATATTTCACAGCTCGTTCGCTATGCCCGTGTCTGTTGTGACGTTTTTGATTTTAACGAACGTAATCTATGTATTACTGGTAAATTATTAAACCAGGGATATCGTTACCATAAATTACTTAAAACCTTTACTAAATTTTTCCATAGATATAAAGATTTGGTTTTGAAGTTTGGTTGTACCTGTAGAAAACTTATTTCAAACGGGATAGCACATCCTCATTTTATGGAAATGTTGTTAACCGTGCCTGGAAATTTAGAAATGATCCTTGTAAACTTATCGCTCCTTTAAATTAACTTATTCTAAAAGGTTACCAATTCAACACTGTAATAAGATCATTGAATTTTGTTTTATTGGTATAAATATTGATTTTGTTGTCAGTAAATTAAAAGCAAACTAAATATTACTAGTATGTTATATACATATACACATTCATGGATCTGCAATCTGTCGATACCTGTATCTTGGCATTGCACAAGGTCATGTTTTCTCTGACTGTTTATGACGTCTTTACACTAAATCCATTGGATGTTGGATGTGTACGGATTGATAATTTAGTCTTAGATGCATGATTTTTTATTAGTTGTTAGTGGCTTTGAACTAGCTGTCAGATAACTGCGAGTACTCTCAGATACATTTAGTTTTATTAAACCAGTATTTATTATGTCGGCATAACCAATGATGTTGGCAGCGATGGATTTTCTGAATAAATGAAATATTTCAAACATTACAAACAGTGGCATTCGCTCATGCACATGTGTATGCGTGTATATTATTAGAAAGAGAGGACCTTCCATGTGATGATTCCCTCATATCTATTCTTTTTTAATCCTATTTCATCACAATATCATACGTTAATGATAATAGATATACAGGAAAACATATTAAATAACTACATATTTACCGGAAGCTCTTCCCATAATACTGAACATGTACATTGCAGCAAGTACATACACAGGAGAAACTCTTCTTGGTAACATTTTTAATTTCTGAAATATAGTCTAGATTTAATCAGGATTCCAATATTGTAAGGAGTTTGTTCTGTCGTGCCTGAACTGACTGACCATTACATCAAATCTTCAAGTGCACGGTGGCCGATATGTAAAAAGTCGTTTACTTTCACTTCAACACTGACTGCAATATTTCTATCCAAAGCACTGAGAATCTGATATTGTAACAATTTAAGTTCAGCAATGCCCTAAATTGTCCAATGCAAGGAAACCTTAATTGTAAGGAGTACTATAACACAATGCTAACTGCTGTACCCTTAATTTTGACATTTTTACCTATTATGTATGTTTGTTTAGATCACACATCGTTGTCAATATAATGAAATGTTATGCGACTGTCATACAAGTGAGAAGTGTACCTAGCTATGAAACCAGGTATAATCCACCATTTTCTACATAAGAAAATGCCTGTACCAAGTCTGGAATATGACAGTTGTTATCCATTCGTTTGATGTGTTTGAGCTTTTGATTTTGCTATTTGATTACGGACTTTCCGTTTTGAATTTTCCTCGGAGTTCGGTATTTTTTTTATTTTACTTTTTGCCATGGCCAAACTGTTTGGTTATGGGGAAATTGCATTCAAATAAAAAATGCAAGGCGACCGATATTGTAAGGAGTCATGTAATGCCATTACATGTCTTATTAGAACATTTACATCCAAATTTGAAGCGCATGGAGACTGATGTGGTACGGACTTTAGCACTGTCATGTCACGACTGACTGAGAACTTTTGACTCTAGAAAGGGAGAAAGCTATTTGTTTGTCATGACCAATTCTGATAAATCCTTGGCTTAAGTGGTATACAAATTATAAAACATATTATGCATATAAACTCATAATAGATACAAGGATTAAAATTTTGTACACCAGACACGCGTTTCGTCTACAAAAGACTCATTAGTAACGCTCGAATCAAAAATTTGAAAGGTCAAATAAAGTATGAAGTTGAAGAGCATTGAGGACCCAAAATCCAAAAAAAATTGCCAAATAAAGCTAAGGTAATCTATTCCGGGGTAGAAAATCCTATGTATTTCGAAAATTCAAAGTTTTGTAAACAATTAATTTATCGTTATGAACATTGATTTTTTGTCGTTAAAGTATGTTTCAACATTCTCATAATTGAAACATTGTTACAATTAAAGGTCACTACATCAAACTTACCTATAAAACATATTTAGATATACAAATACTAAATTGTGCTTACAGTTTATAACATAGCAGATTTTGGAGTTTTAGAGTTGCCCCTTTTGAATCTTTTATCTCCTTTTGTGCCAATTCAATGTTCACACATGCAAAAATACATTTAAAATCTGATTTTTGGGTGCAATGTTATTCCATTTATTTAGCGCCAATTCGTTCTTGCCCACAAGTTGTCGACATAAGTTAAATAACAAAACTAACATTTAACAACCACAAAGAATTTGTATATGTTTAAATGACTCTTCTATCAAATATTTTAGGATTAGTTTTAGACGATTCGTTACCATAAATCTTATCGAAGGTATTAACATCCATGTTTCCATAAACACATTTGTCAAGATCCCCAGTCTGTGGAATACATTTGATCCTATTCTTTCTATTCATTACATTTTATTCTTTCTATTCATTATATTTTAGTCTTTCTATTCATTACATTTTAGTCTTTCTATTCATTATAATTGTAAATCCTAATCATTAGTATTATTTTATACAATATTGTATCATTCAAGTATTTTAATCTGGCGTATATTATTTTCTAATCGAAAAGTAATAAATATACAAATACTAGTATCCCGGAATGAGGGTACTTCGGTCACTAAGGACATTTTTTAATTTCATTTTTCTGTAGACTCAGCTTTGTTTTTTAATTAACATGTATTGTGAAGCTTGGTTACTCATAATTGTTTCTCAATCTCTGAATGTACGATGTTATAACAATTTGTTTGTATGATATTGCTTTGAAATTGTTTGCAATGAATTGGGGGTTTATTAAACCGGAAACCTCATTATTTATCATGAAATTTGACAGCTATTGAATTTTAATGAATTTCACTAAAAGTCTGAATATTGATCGCTTTCTATTAAACCAAAAGTCTTTTTTTCGTTAAATAAATAAAGTACTGAGATTGGGAAATGATGTTGGTATACCAGTAAAGACCAAAATTTTCTCCATTGAAAAATGTATTTTACACATATTAATTATAGAAACACACAAATTAGCATCTATAATCATCAACAATCATAATGTACACTATGAAAGTTGCCACCTCTTCTCACTACCTATGGAACTTCCTCAGAAGAAAGTAAAGATGTTTCAAATGTACCCAATGCTATCACAAAATGCCCACTTTGTGAAAATCAAACACACACTCTTACATGCCTATTCTGGCATAAACTACCTATCATTCACATCACATCATTTCACCCATTATTTCCAAATAATGAGTCCTCAGTGTTGCATTTCTGATTTCTGGAAATCAACAACTTTCAAAAATTCTTACTCTTTAATTTTTTGTTGTCTTCCTGTTCCTATTAACCTGGTCTTTTACTAAATCTATCTTACATTTAACATTTTTTTTAATTTCTTTCATGAATAACAAACTTTCTTAGACTTACCATGGGTACTTCTACTTTAAGCTCCTTCATCTTCTAAATAATAAATGTTAATAAAACAATACTCATATAAAGAGAACTTTGTGCAGAAAAATCAAGTATTGTTGCCCATAACATCAACAGTAGATACAAAACAAAGAAATTTATTTATTATGTGTAGCAGGATCAATTCTGTTGTGGATTCAATAGAAAATGGAGTATTATATAGCTAATGATGTGGGACATATAAGTATGTTTTAAATTCACACAATATCTTCTTAAATATATAGGTAGATATATACTGACAACCAGAAATGAGACAATGAATACTATTTGTGTAGAAGATAAGTTCTAAATATAGGTACACAATAATTTCAAATGTTTCAAATCAAATATATAAATTTCTAAATATGAATAAAAGTATTTTAAAACAAATTATGAATTGTAAAATCTATCAAATTTAACAAATTGTGTGACTATCTGCCATTACATGAAATAATTATTAACAAACATGAGATTTGGAGTTAAACAAGGGAGATTACACTTCATATCTAAAGACCGGAAAAGGGGTTTTCTGAAGTCCAGAAATGTTTTTAGGTATTCGAAAGTCATGTTTAATTCGTAATGACCATAAGAAGATCTGCATTTTTGCTCAATTCTTCACAATAATAATGAAAACATATCTTTAGAAATCGCATTGTATATAGAAGTGTATTAAAACGTTTTCTGTACTAATTTTATACGCTAGTATAAGCGTAGTGACGTCAGAGTGATGTTTACTCACGAGATAAGTGCAAACAAAAAAAAAAAACGACCGAACTGACATTATGACCAATTACAGACTACGGTAGGATATTATTTCTTGGTTGGACATTCTGCTGAAATATACCGTTACGAGTTTAAATCTCTTGAATGAACTGTTGATAGTTTTTGACATGAGATATTGTAAAAGACATGATTGAGACATTTGTTCAGTTTGATTGAAAATTACACTAATAATTCAAGAAGGAATTTCAAACCTAGTAGATGTAATGATTGTGTTCCTTATGGAAAGATTTTATGTCTCCTCCTTTTCAAATTATATTTTGGCCTAAAAGCAAAAAATGATGTTTTCCGTTATGATTAATTGAGTAATCGTAAATGGCTATGATCACTGCTTTATAAGATTCGAAGATGAAATAATGAGACAACTATCTAAAAAAGGTGGATTAAGGCAACTATTGGTCACCATATTACCTTAAACAATGTATATAACTTTTTGCCGTATATTCACGACGCCACGACATAACAAAATGTGAAACAGCTGAATTGAAACAAAACAACAGCCTGATTTATGACAAAACAATAAACTGAACAAAAATATGACAGACAACAAACAAAAACCACCTTAATAAACCCCCTCCCGCTCTCTTGCACATCGTTGTCAACCTAATTTTTTGCGACTGTCATACAAGTGAGAGGTTTAGCTAGCTATAAAACCAGGTTTAATCCACTTTTTTCTACATTAGAACATGCCTGTACCAAGTCAGGAATATGACAGTTGTTATCCATTCGTAATTTCTAACATAAGAAAAGACACAAAGTACTGATCTTATAGCACATTTACTCCGGAAACTAATAGCTTGTATAAATCTTATAACAACTTATACATAAATCGTATTTTCCCAGACTAAAGTATATTTCATAGTTCAATAGGTAGCATATTTAATACAGAGGTAGTTGTCTGTGTGAAAAACAGGTTTTGGAAAGAGTTTTTAAAATGGAATAAAAACACACAACAACGGCCCATTGTAATTATAGAACTATCTATAAATTTATTCACGAAATAATACTTAATGCATATTATTGAGAAACAACATTCATCCAATATTACTATAAATCTGATTATTTTATTCATGAAATAAACGAAAAAAGAAACACCCCTTAATTTTTTACTAAAAATTCTTGACGACACACTTTACTTGTGGATCTTTTGTGCATGGTTATCTATGGTAATTAGTCTTGAAATATTTAAAAAGAATTTGTTAAGTTTTAAGTTTTTTTAATTTCTCTCACGCAACCAATCAGAATGCTAAGATCTACCGAAAAAAATAATGTACCAAAATTGTCTTTTTCTGTAGTTACTTTCTTTAAATCAGCGGTCTTAAAGAAAAAAATATAATGTCGAGAGAAATTGTAAAATGCAAACATTGAAATTATTATACTCCATAATACATTATTACATTGTCGTTAATGTTGCTATGACACCATAGGCAACGGCCTTTTTTTATTTTGGTGAAAAGTGGTTTACATGATTTTGATAATAAATTTTCAATGCTGATATCTTTTTTTACTTTCGTTCATCAAAATAAACATCAGAATTTAGATGCAGTTTATTTCGGGATCAAAAAAAAGGGGGTCTATACCCCAAAATACCTGTGGTCAATACTAGTAAATGTTATATCGCATGATCTTTTCAGAGTATTTCAATATGTGTATCACATATTGTAAATATTGATCACTCAAGAATATGTGTAAAGTGTGCTTAAATCCAGATATATATCTAATTTATAAGTAAACTAAAAGGCATGTTTAACATACACATGAAATAATACATGTAAAATGTATGTATCTGGCAAATCGCATTATGTATAGAAGGATATATATCGTTGAGCCAGCAACCCAATTACAAAAAAACCAAGAAAACAATATTTAAACTATTAAAAGGCAATATATCTGCAACAATAGACAGGTGTCTATACAATATACCAAGCTCTTAATGTCACAAGTCTATACAAGTTTGATAAGATTAAACAGCAGCAATCGAGATGTGCTGTCAACACCAAATACTCCAATAAAGAAAAACATACATTAACGTAAGACATACAAGTCAAACAATCAACTGACAAGGCTCCTCACTAGGCTTCGACAGTGAAATGAATATGTGGCAGGGCTAACTTGCCTTTTAATTAATGCGAAAGAACAAAATGTATAAAAATTTATGATTTGTAACAGTTTTTACAGTACTTTTACCTGCAAATTAACAAAGAAATAATTCTTTCGTTGTGAATTTTGAATACAGGTTGTAACAAATATTTTATATTTTATCAAAATTGAATCTCCTTCTTTTAATTAAAAAAAACTAAGTTTGACATTTGGGAAACAATTTTGAATAGAATATGAAACCTATATATCAACATTGTTTTTATGAATTTCTAGCACAAGAAGATGCTTCTTAAAGATTTTTTATCACAATTATTGTCTAAATTTCACACACAAATTAAAAACTTCCTATTATAGAAATTAACACTTGACGTATCGTACGACATAGAAGTGTTGATGGACAGACAAACATTATGATCATTATAGGGCACCCGCAAAGTAGTCAACATGGCCCTTAATGTCTTTGGTGTATTGTAAGGTCTTGACATGACGATTAAGAATATGCATGTTTACTGTTTAGGGGGTCGGTATACGAATAAATTTTAAATATTTCACGAAATATTACCTGCGGAAGAGGGTAAACACTTAGTTGCGCTGAAAAGGTTTTAACATGACGAGCAAGAATATATATGTTTTTTGGAGTGGGAATATACAAATCAATAATTTGACATTAACAAAGATCAAAGTCAGAGGTCATCTCTAATGGAATGCGACACATAATAGGTGTTGCTCTCATGTGCCAATTATCAAAAGCCTATGTCAGTTGAACAGTTATGTTACGAACAGAAAATGTGGAAAAAATAAATTATTTTTCACATTAAGGTGAAAGGTCAAGCTCAGATGAAGCTCATGGTGATATGCACAACACCGTCTTGTAGTAATAGTAATCTCTTTCTTTGTCTAAACGGAAGAGAGAAAGAATTACACACATTCAAATACTATCATGTGTATATTAAAATATATAAGTGTGTGTTAAACAGTAGTTCTACTGAGCAAGGTCACTATTATTTTAAAGTCCGTAAAATAGTCGAAATGTTATCAATCTAACTATTTACGAACTAATTCACGTGATTATGATTAACTCATAGAATTAAAAACATAAATTATATGTTACTATTTACCACAGATGAAAAATACCCCAAACCCAATCCTCCTTTTACTCTTCGGGTAATCGATATCATGATGTTTTATATACGAGATTTCGTCATCTACATAATAAACTAGTTTCAGATCAAATTAAAAATCTCAGATATAAAGATTCTGCATGAATTTAGCAAAAGACTAGTTCACACCCAGCTGTTAACGAAATATTTATAAATCTAACAAATTTAGAATATTGTCTACTGTTTTCACGATGAAACAGTCGTAGAAAACAGTTTGTGCCGAAGACATTAAACACACATATTATTTTCGTAATGTGTTATTGAATAGTTAGAACTCGACTCTACATAAAATCAGAGCAAAATATGTACCAAAGTTATTTTTACTTTTACGGTTGTTGTTTTCAAAATGTAAATAGTTCTTGTATCTTTAGAGTGAACATAACCCTTAGTTGAATTTGAAAAGTCAATGAACCATGTGAAAAAGATTATATTAAACATATTTCAAAAAAGATTATGACACATTTATAAATACAGGAATTTGAGTGAACATACATTACGAATAACTATATGTGAAATTAGATCTCGTGGAAATTAATAAACTACAACGTTTGTATGTAAATACGCTGTATACTCGAGAAATTAAGTGACGTCCTTCGACTTTTCAGTTTTTAATATCTATACTACTAAAATAACGAGGTCCAATTTGTTAGCCGGCATGACGTAAAAACGACGAATGAATTAATTCAACTTTATATATGACTAATATAGGACAACGGTGTTGTTTAAAAACATAACACCATTCCAGGCCCTTTTTGTTTTCCACATATATATTAACATTACCATTTATTAACAAGTTCCTGGTCGAATCCGATACCGATACCAATAGTATATGTCACACTACAAAGTTTCCGGTTGTAGTTACCTTTTACCTTCTGTAAATACCTCCTCTATCAAGGGAACCTGGAATTCTTTCAGTAGTTGTTTAAATCTATGTTACACTATAGTACACTATATAACAAGTCTGTTTTCGTTCACCTCAATACCACTATTAATTTTGGTTAATTAGTTGAAAAATTAAATTTAGTTTATAGTAAGATTATTGTAGTAAAAAAACCAGGACGGGTTCAATCAAAGAGATTTGAAAGCAGAGAACATGAGCACTTTACAATCAACATGACTTTATCAGATGACAATACCAATACTAAAACTCAAGGCTAAGAATAAGGCATCGGTACTTTAATTCAGTCACGGACCAGCGATGTCGCGGTTGTGTTCTAGTTTTTGTTATTTTTTAGATATATCGAAAAAAAAAACCAAAAACAAATTCCATTATCTTTTTAATAAGAGAGAAAACACAACTTACCTTTTTACAAGTTGTACTGTTAAACAGTACTATACTTATTTTAGTCATTTATAGTAACGTCACAGTACCAAATTGCACCCATTTAGCAAAATATCACAGGAAATCTTACAAGTTTTCTTAGAGACATAACAATGTGTGCGTTTATAATTTGACATAATGCACGTCTTTCTACATAGCTAAACATATTTAAATATACACAAAACTTTCACAGTATATATCAACAGATGAAGTATTCACTGGAAAAAGTAAAATCTACAGAAACTTTGCCATGTGACGTCCACAAAAAGTCAACTTTTTAAATGAGGAATTAAAATATGTTACAGGCATCCATTTCTTAAAAATGAATAGTAAGCATGGACTATTGTCAAACTGTACTAAATAGTTGAAAAAATAAAACAAAACATCAGTTATTTAATGTTTACGGTGGTGAATTCAAGCATGGAAGCAATTTGGGTTCTCCTCATTACAGAATCATGGATCATTTGGAGGTCGGTTCATATCCATTTTTATGATACATCAACAAAATAAACACAGAATGGTAACTTTCGTCGGGGTCAATAATAATGTAGGTGAAAAAACTCAAAACAGGTGCAATTTGGTTACCCTAACGTTACATATCAAATACAGTATCAAGGTTAAGGTAGATACATATTTTAATAAGACCGATGATTTTTTTTTTAATTTCAATTAATGATGTCCGGATTTTTGCTACTACATCCTGTTGAAATTTCTGTTTAGACGAATAGTATTATATGTCATCTATACATGTTGTAAAATTTATTTCATCCTATGGATGTTTCCTGTTTATACGCTCAACTTCATCTATCATCAAGGTGCGTTTAATAAGCCTGACATGAAAATTGCCTCGTGACATACATGGCCTTGGATACTTTTCCTGGACATTAAATATCCTTGCAACTTGTAGCTGCACTTTTTTTAACCGAATACATTGCACATACCTTTCTTTGACGGATACCCATGAAGAATTTTGTACTATTTTTTCCCTTCTTTTGAATAAATGAAAGTAAACACAATAGGGAGATATAAGTGATTTTTTTTTTTAATTTCTGTGTGGATTTAGAACTTCATCTAAATAACGAAAAAATAATATATGTAGCATTTATACATCAAGTGATGCAATCACTTAATATTTCTGAAATATATCTTAAAATGTATGTTATGTCCAGAAAGAGTGGCGAAAATGCCTTTTGTACTTAAAATTGCATCTTTTGAAAATTCGTCCACATCCCGATATGTTTTTCTCCGACTTTAATGATGCTAAAATGAATAGAGTGTTACCTAATTCGTTTGTTTTAGTTGCAATCAATTTATCTCGATATGTAGCTTGAAATAGTGTCAAAAGAAACAAAATATATGTAGCTTCGTGGGAATATCACGCATCCAAATTCCGATAATTCGTATTCCGGAGCACCTGAGATCCCCCTGGTATTTGGTTGGGTTCGTGTTGCTCAGTCTTTAGTTTTCTATGAAGTGTTTTGTATACTGTTCTTTTGTCTTTGGGTCTTTACTTTCATAGCCATGGCGTTGTCAGTTTATTTTCGCCTTTTTTAGTTTTAGCTTTCGCCTCTCTTTTAAAGTAAAATTCTCTTTCTTTGTCTAAACGAAAGAGAGAAAGAATTACACATTCAAATACTAGCATGTGTATATTAAAATATATTTGTGTGTTAAACAGTAGTTCTACTGAGCAAGGTCACTATTATTTTAAAGTCCGTAAAATAGTCGAAATGTTATCAATCTATATGATGGAAGTGTTACAGGTGAATATGGACGTTACACGGATGGAAAACAACGGACGTTTTACGTCCGTGGTACTAAACGTCCGTAAAACATCCGTTTAATACGGACGTTTTACGGACGTAGCTCCTTACCTGTGTATCTACTGACTATAAGTTGACCTTTTAATAGAGAACAATAATGACCAATTGTAATTGTAGGACTATTTACGAACTAATTTACGTGATTATGATTAACTCATAGAATTAAAAAAACATAAATTATGTATTACTATTTACCACAGATGAAAAATACCTCAAACCTAATCCTCCTTTTACTCTTCGGGTAATCGATATCATGATGTTTTATATACGAGATTTCGTCATCTACATAATAAACTAGTTTCAGATCAAATTAATAATCTCAGATATAAAGATTCTGCATGAATTTAGCAAAAAAAGACTAGTTCACACCCAGCTGTTAACGAAATATTTATAAATCTAACAAATTTAGAATATTGTCTACTGTTTTCACGATGAAACAGTCGTAGAAAACAGTTTGTGCCGAAGACATTAAACACACATATTATTTTCGTAATGTGTTATTGAATAGTTAGAACTCGACTCTACATAAAATCAGAGCAAAATATGTACCAAAGTTATTTTTACTTTTACGGTTGTTGTTTTCAAAATGTAAATAGTTCTTGTATCTATAGAGTGAACATAACCCTTGGTTGAATTTGAAAAGTCAATGAACCATGTGAAGAAGATTATATTAAACATATTTCAAAGAAGATTATGACACATCTATAAATACAGGAATTTGAGTGAACATACATTAAGAATACCTATATGTGAAATTAGATCTCATGGAAATTAATAAACTACAACGTTTGTATGTAAATACGCTGTATACACGAGAAATTAAGTGACGTCTTTCACTTTTTTAGTTTCTAATATCTATACTACTAAAATAATGAGGTCCAATTTGTTAGCCGGCATGACGTAAAAACGACGAATGAATTAATTCAACTTTATATATGACTAATATAGGACAACGGTGTTGTTTAAAAACATAACACCATTCCAGGCCCTTTTTGTTTTCCACATAGTTAATATTACCATTTATTAACAAGTTCATGGTCGAATCCGATACCGATACCAATAGTATATGTCACACTACAAAGTTTCCGGTTGTAGTTACCTTTTACATTCTGTAAATCCCTCCTTTATCAAGGGAACCTGGAATTCTTCAAGTTGTTGTTTAAATCTATGTTACACTATAGTACACTATATAACAAGTCTGTTTTCGTTCACCTCAGTACCACTATCAATTTTGGTTAATTAGTTGAAAAATTAAATTTAGTTTACAGTAAGATTATTGTAGTAAAAAAACCAGGACGGGTTCAATCAAAGAGATTTTGAAAGCAGAGAACATGTGCATTTTACAATCAACATGACTTTATCAGGATGACAATACGAATACTAAAATTCCAGGCTAAGAATAAGGCATCGGTACTTTAATTCAGTCACGGACCAGCGATGTCGCGGTTGTGTTCTAGTTTTTGTTAATTTTTAGATATATTGAAGAAAAAAAAAAAAAAATTCCATTATCTTTTTAATAAGAGAGCAAACACAACTTACCTTTTTACAAGTTGTACTGTTAAACAGTACTATACTTACTTTAGTCATTTATAGTAACGTCACAGTACCAAATTGCACCCATTTAGCAAAATATCACAGGAAATCTTACAAGTTTTCTTAGAGACATAGCAATGTGTGCGTTTATAATTTTACATAATTCACGTCTTTCTACATAGCTAAACATATTTAGATATAAACAAAACTTTCACAGTATATATCAACAGATGGTATATTCACTGGAAAAAGTAAAATCTACAGAAACTTCGCCATGTGACGTCCACAAAAAGTCTAATTTTTAAATGAGGAATTAAAATATGTTACAGGCATCCATTTCTTAAAAAATGAATAGTAAGCATGGACTATTGTCAAATTGTACTAAATAGTTGAAAAAATTAAACAAAACATCAGTTATTTAATGTTTATGGTGGTGAATTCAAGCATGGAAGCAATTTGGGTTCTCCTCATTACAGAATCATGGATCATTTGGAGGTCGGTTCATATCCATTTTTATGATACATCTATAAAATAAACACAGAATGGTAACTTTCGTCTGGGTCATTAATAAACGTAGGTGAAAAAACTGTCAAAACAGGTGCAATTTGGGTACCCTAACGTTACATATTAAATACAGTATCAAGGTTAAGGTAGATACATAATTTAATAAGACCGATGATTTTTTTTTTTAATTTCAATTAATGATGTCCTGATTTTTGCTACTACATCCTGTTGAAATTTCTGTTTAGACGAATAGTATTATATGTCATCTATATATGTTGTAAAATTTATCTCATCCTATGAACGTTTCCTGTTTATACGCTGAACTTCATCTATCATCAAGGTGCATGTAATAAGCCTGAAATGAAAATTGCCTCGTGACATACATGGCCTTGGATACTTTTCCTGGACATTAAATATCCATGCAACTTGTAGCTGCACTTTTTTTTTACCGAAAACATTGCACATACCTTTCTTTGACGGATAGCCGTGAAGAATTTTGTACTATTTTTTCCCTTCTTTTGAATAAATGAAAGTAAACACAATAGGGAGATATAAGTGATTTTTTTTTTTAATTTCTGTGTGGATTTAGAACTTCATCTAAATAACGAAAAAAATAATACATGTAGCATTTATACATCAAGTGATGCAATCACTTAATATTTCTGAAATACATCTTAAAATGTATGTGTTATGTCCAGAAATAGTGGCGAAAATGCCTTTTGTACTTAAAATTGCATCTTTTGAAAATTCGTCCACATCCCGATATGTTATTGCTCCGTCTTTAATGATACTAAAATGAATAGAGTGTAACCTAATTCGTTTGTTTTAGTTGCAATCAATTTATCTCGATATGTAGCTTGAAATAGTGTCAAAAGAAACAAAATATATGTAGCTCCGTGGGAATATCACGCATCCAAATTCCAATAATTCGTATTCCGGATCACCTGAGATCCCCCTAGTATTTGGTGGGGTTCGTTTTGCTCAGTCAATAGTTTTCCATGAAGTGTTTTGTATACTGTTCTTTTGTCTTTGGGTCTTTACTTTCATAGCCATGGCGTTGTCAGTTTATTTTCGCCTTTTTTTAGTTTTAGCTTTCGCCTCTCTTTTAAAGTAAAAATATTGCTTTTTCTGTCACAAAATTACATAAGTCTTTATTTCAATTAAAATAAAAGCAATTTAGCGCGAGAAGCAAAAATATCCACGTATTTATATTTTACCTAATTTGTACTGTTCTGGAAAGTGGGTATATTTTATTATGTTTTACTATAGTGAACAATCAACTTCAAAAACTTTTTTGCTAGATTTAGTTATACGTTTCTTTTGATTTTTTTAAAGTCAGTTGTATTGTATATTTATTATGCATGTTTACAGAATTTTGTTGCTGGATCGAGTTAACCAATTATTTCTGGTTTTGGTTGGGTTCCCGTCACAATTTTGCCAATATAACGGCACTATAAACAACTGTCATCCAAAGGGGTTGTTAGCTAGCTATAGAACCAGGTTGAAAGTCTTATTTTCTTCCGAAAATGTCTATACGAAGTCACGATTATGACAATTGTTTTCCTGTCGTTGTGTTGGTTGATATACTCGAGTGTTATGTTTGTCAGTTTTTAATACTTCCCCTTTTTGAAAATATCTTGGAGTTCAGTTTTTTTGTTTATACATTTTTGTGTATACATGTATAGACCTATTTAGCCCATTTTTGATTGATTATATCTCTTGAAGTAAAATGTCACTTATATCATTTATCGATGTTCAAATACAGTTATTACGGATATTTCGCCTTACTTTTAAAAATTGAATAACAATATTTCAAAATTATCCAGTATTATTTTTGACAGTCATTTCATTTAATTAACAAAGAAAACATCCTGACGAGGATCCTACTTCAGACAGACACATTTATTTATAAATAAAGGATTATCTAGTTTTCAACAACTTAACTCTGCCTTCCTATGTTCTATTTCGGTCTATATTTGCTCTATGTTATCAGTTTACCATTGTACAATTGTAATTTATTGACGAAAAAAATGTCCTTTATTGACAATAGGGTTCGTCTTTCATGCCAGTCCTAATATTTTGTATTTTCAACGAACAACTGTGTCGTTTAACAAGTGCAAAAATGTTTATCATATGTAATAACCCCTGTGTATGCCATATATATTTGATTTATTTAGTTCAACAAGCTCTAAATGCACACAAAATATTTTAAAAAAAAACAGAATACCACTGAAAATACGTTTACGTTGTATTATTTTCAGTAGAAAAATTCGTAGCTATAAGCTGTATGGAGTTGCAATGTCCTGTAAAATACCAAAGGGCGTTGAATATCACCAGGCAATTTTCATTGCACGTTTATAACATGCATCATAAATGATAAATGGATTTCAGTGCATAAACAGGAAACGTCCGTTGGATTTGGTAGAAGCTTTGCAACGTGTAAACATGGACTATATTACTATTTACAGAAACAGAAAACATAAATAGGATGTGAAGGACATCATTAATTAGAATTTTAAAGAGATCATCGTTCTTATTAAATAATGTATCTAAGTTAGCCTTGCTACTATATCTTACATATTCAAGACGCTATATAAATGACTGATCTAAGTGTTATACTACTAAATATTACACTTTGTCAAAGGTAAGTTGTGTTTGCTTTCATTTTTAAATAAATGCAATTGAATTGTTGTTTTTGAAAAGTCTAAATAAAAAAAAATGTATATTTAAAAAGCTGAAATTCGATTGTAGTTCAATAATTACTCTCTTATACAGTGTATTTTCATGGGACCTTTGTATTTTATCAATTTTCACGTCGTACTAATTGTATATGTAGTTATTTATAACGTATGGTCAGTAAAATATCGGTATATGAATTAATTGTCTGTATAAGCTCTCTCCTAATCTCTCTATTAAATATGCTTAATCTCATCTTCTTCTCATGATTCATCCGCTTTCGAAATTAAACCAAGGAATGTTCGCCTATATGAATGTATGAACTATTAACATAGTGAAACCAACAATCGAAAAAGAAAATTAGGCACTGCTACATTTTCTATTTTGATTCTATTCATCCTGAGAAGGTGATAAGTTCTTAATATCTGATAATACATGAAGGAAATGATAAAAGTGTTTTATGTCAGAATCAGCATAGACGTGTTCGTACACCTGATTATCCGTAACAACATATTTGAACGAGAATTCCGATTTTATTATCTGTATAAATATTCCGTATGAAGCTGGGTGTATTTAAAACCTACAGAATCTTATGTTTGAGCCAACAGTAGTTTACCAATGTCCAAATCTCACAATAAGATGAAGGATACATATCAAGGGAATCGCGGGTTTAGGTTTGAGCGTTCCTGAGGAAGGTAAATCAGTCAAAATGTCACAACCATCAAATTTTGTTGCAGTTTAACCTGAAATTACCTTACCGTATTGATGATGGGTTCTCTTTATTTTTTTATTTTTTTTGCCTTTTTGTTTGTGAAGATTCATAACTCGTTTCAAAATGTGGAGATTTTAAGCGTTCCGTAAGTCAATTGTATCAAAAAAAACCTCAAGAATGGGAAATCTGCTTTTTGAGTTTCATCAATAAAGACATTGCCAATGCCATTGCAGACGTACTTGTAGGAATTTTATTTGTAAACTGATCTGAATATAAAACATAAATATTTTTGGTTGTACGTTCAGTTTGTTTCCTCTTTTCTACTTTTTGATTAGAAAATTATAGATTCAAAAAACACAAATTTTCAAAAGATTTTAAAGTTTGATAAATAGAAATACTAAGATCATATCAAATGCATTCTACATACTGCGGGCCTTGACCATTGTGTACATGGAAACACTAATGCTAATACATTCAATAGGTTTTATGGTAACGAATCGTCTGAGTAACTCCCAAATATTTGACAGACTTTTTGATTATAAGCGTGAATAATAATTTCGACAAGTTTCGGTTAAATTATTAGCAAGAACAAATTGCATGCTAATAAATGCAACGGAACTATATCCACTAATCTGATTTGAAATGCAATATTGCATATGGGAACTATACAAAAAGGAGAAGTGGACAAATCTAGTATGTCTAAATTTGTCGTATTATTAACTTTCTGCAAACTGTTTAGTTATCATATCTCAACATGTTTTATAGACCGGCTTCATGTCATGATCATCATTGGTAACACCATTTTTTTACCCAGCTAATGAGAATGTTTAAATTTGCTGTTACGATAAAATTAAAATCAGTATATTATGCATATGAATGTAAGAGAAATTATGGATAATTTGTGTGCCATTTAAGACAATTACATGACGGGAAGTTGTTAAGGTAAGCAAAAAGCATACCTCCAGCATGTGATTTGGGTTCAAGGTTCTCATTCAGCTCGGATATGCCAGTACTTAACTCTTTCCATACCGGTTGCCATCCCACTTTAAATTTTGATGAAATTTTCCCAATAAGTTTTGACATGGAAGTAATGACTCTTTGCAATATCGAGCTCAGAGCACTTTTATTTTGGATGTACTTTTCCAGTGGTCAGTTTTAATTGATATGAAACTTTTGATCTTCCAACTGTTGTAATAACGCTGTTGTTACACATTCAAAGATAATTCTAATAACATTTACTAATAATTCAATTACAAATAATTTAAGTCGGTTTTTTGTCTATACACATACTTGTTTATATTTCAGAGGGTAAAATTCATAATGTTACAAAAGATGGTATTCCCAGCGTATGTATTTGCTGCAATATACATGTTCAGTATTATTGGAGGATCTTTCGGTAAATATGTTGTTCTTTAATACATCCTTGGCTTTCAAATATTCGGCTTTGAGCGTTCCTGATGAAGATAAATCCAGAAAAGCGCTCCGGACGCATGCAATTTATAACATGTTGTTTTAATTTTTTTAATTCTTTTTTTCTCATTTATATCCATTATTGTTAATGTATAACATTTTGATGCATAACGAGTAATATCGAATTGATGTTGGGGCGGCTCGCAATGAAATTCCTCTCATTTGTCTTTCTTATAATATACATACTAACACATGTGTGCGAACAATCGCATGTGATTGTAATTTTTGCAATGTTTCCTGTGAAAATCCATCGTGGCCAACATCAATTTATTCTTTGCTGAGATGATAGCTACCAGATTTATAATGTCTTCTCGAAACATATATTTGTCCTAAAATAAACAATTCAGCTATTTTAGAAGAGTACTAGTATTAGGACATTATTAACTTTAAAAGTCACGATCCCATCGAATTTAATACTCAATGTATAAAAGAAAAATAAACGATAAGATAATAACATTCATAAAGCCGCACATGGATTTAAACAAATAAATATATCATTTCATGGAGGGGTATTTATGAAAAACACCAAATAGAGAGAAGGTAAAAATTTCCCAAGTCGTCAGGCAAAGGTATCAGAACTGGACATAATATATCGGTTTCATTATAACGTATATAAGTAGAGATGATTGTTAAGTTAAAAGAGGTTAAAATCCACTTGCCTTTCTTTTATTACTACCGATATTATCAAAACAAACGTTGCATTTAACAAGCAAACTGAATCGTCTTCGTAAAAGACAAATTCATTTTTGGAAATACCACCGTACCGACAGAAAGAGTTGCAAAAGAAATGTCCTTTTGTAAATTCCAAGGCGTTGTTCAATACAGAACAAAATTCATCCGATAAAATAAAATACATGAAAAATGAATTAGCTATCAACAAATCAAAATCAAGAATATTTATACTGAGTCTGATTATTTTGCCTAAATCATAATGTGTGTGCTAATTTGACATTTAATGTGCTTTTTGTGCATGTGCTGTTTTATTTGTAGTGTATGAGGGCTTAATTTGTCTTTTTGCTTGTTGTGATGTTTTGTAAATGTGTTGTAGTCAGGTTTAAGAGTTTTCAAAAGTTCTAATGTTAACTGTATTACAAAACTCATTAAAGATACCAGGCTTATTTTTTTACGCCAGGCACACGTTTTGTCCACAAAATACTCATCAGTGACGCTCGAATAAAAAATAATTAAAAGACTAAATAAAGTACGAATTTGAAGAGCATTGAGGACCACAAAATCCGAAATGTTATACCAAATACAGCTAATTATTATGTATATATTATGTATAAAATTGTTAAATGACATTACGTACTCTCTTACTTAATCATAACTGTATAATAACGAGATAACATGAAAACGGCAAGACATTATAGTTTATAACCGATGTAATAGTGCCCAAGGGAAAATCTAATTTCAACAACAATAAATATCCTTGTCTCGATTTGGCCACGCAGAATTCGCTTCCTTTTGTAAGTTTCCTTTTTTGGGGGGTTATGATCCCTTGGACTTCTTATGTATATATTTCCCAATTTGTTGTCTATTCCGTGTCTGAAGTGACAATTTAAATTTTAACGATCTTAATGTTTGTATAGCTTGGAATTTTGGCTGTTACTATATAAACTTTATTACAAACGGAGTATCACATCCCAATTTTGTAGATTGATGTTCTATATAGAGCCCGTAAATATAGAAACGATTGATGTAAACTCATTGATCCATTGACCTAACTTATTCTGAAACTATATATATTGAACACTGTAGCAAGATCTTTGAATACTGTCTTCATCTGTAATTATATTGAATTTCTTTTAAAAAAAATACAACATAACTAAATATGCGTTGCTTAACAGTAATGAACACTTTTCGTCTTATATCCTACCACTATATATATTTTGGCATTGCACGTGCATTTCTTGGACTGTTTTGATGTCTTAGCACTAAATCCATTGGATTTGTAACTATTGACATTATTTTTTCATGACCTAAAACAATGAATTTGTATCGACGATTCCCATTTGTAAACAAAACTGTTTAATTAAATGAAGTAGACGATCTTTAAATTGAGGATGGGGAGTAGTAGTGTAAAGCGTAGGAAAATCAATCAAAAGTGCAAATATTGTGAGCTAAGATTTGGGGTTCATCTAAAGGCCATAATTTACTGTTACTGTATTAGTGCTAGAATCTAGTCTTATATATTTGCATCTGTACTTTCGAGAAGATTTTATACTGCAACAACATAAATGGTACAAAAAAACTTTCATATCACAAATTGATGTGTGTCAGACTACAGTTAAAATAGCATGTTCATTGATTTCCAATATTTATCTAAACACAAATGTGTACTTTCATGGTTACTAATTTAAAGAGTAATGATAATGTATTTTTTTACATGGGTAACTCTAGACTAATACCAGCTGAAATTAAGACAGTTATTGTCATTATAGAAAAGTCATTACAACTTGTGAACTAAACTGTCATACTGTCTTTGATTTTACTACTTGCACTTCACTAATTTAAAAATATATATTTATTTAGGGAGTGAAAAATATGGAGGCTGTATAAAGTATAGAGTTGGGGAAAGCCAACCTGTGCTAACAAATGGTGACCGAGAGTGTTTAACAGAAGGAGAACATGTGTTTTGTAAGGAATTCAAGTGTCCTAAAACGACATGTGCACAACCTATTACCCAGGATGGTAAATGTTCATATTGTAAAGGTTAGTTCAATCTTCAATACAGTCTCGGTCAGTTCTAATTCAGATTTTCCTACGTATTGCTAACTATATTGTACTGCTAAATGAATATACATAATGAAAAATGTCAATCAAACTCCAATGATACAGCCACCGAACGATACAGATATATATATATATATATATATAAAATCAAGTCTAAATTGAAAACAACGTTCAAACCTATGATTGCGTTGGATAAAAACCGCAATTTTTATTCGTGTGCATGCAAAACAAATTTCTTGTTCGAGGGGTCTAAATACAGCACAAACAACATTTTCCAAAAGACCAAAAAAGTGAAAAAGTATATTTTAACACAACGCATTTGACTAACAGGTCGAACAACAAATGTTCTTAAAGCCTGCTGACTGCCATTGGCGATTGCCAAATAAACGGATCACCGATGTAATAAATGGATCTTAATTATAAATTTAATACTAAACAGATAACAATAAACTTATAATGGAAAGGTGATCTACAGGTCAACATACAGCTTTCAATTTTCAAAAATAGAAAGGTTTCTACACAAAAATGTCAAGAGTCCCCGAGTAGAAAAGTGTTTTACTAATATTATCAAAGATCAACCATCAGCAGTCGATTTTCGAATAACATAAAAGAATTCTTAAGAATTAAGAAACGACAACCAAGTTCAGATTATGACAGGCACATAATCATAGAACGGGATATTATATTAGAGATTTCAACATTCCTTCTTTTTAATCTTGAACTATGGCATAAAAAAGATACAATAAACGGTTTTACTCTACATGTGACGTAATTAAGATGTAGATAGAAAAGAAATTCCAAAGTTCTATAAGAAAACATATAATCTAATTATATCTCCTCATGCAATAGTGTAAAACATTTGATTTCTCTACCTTTAACACATGTTTAAGATAACTATAAATATTCCTCATACACAACTTAAGCACACATTCTTTGTTTTATGTAAAAAAAAAAAAGATGGCCAACTCAAAAATAAATTATACTTGGTATAATGAATCTGATTTAAAAAAAAGTTCTCTGAAACTAAAATCTTCAATTTGTCTGATTTGTTTTGTGGTAGAGCACATGTTTGTTATGTATGCTTATATTTTATTTTTTTTTCATTGTCTTTAAAAACATTGTAAATTGTGTATGCAGCAGGTAATTTTAAATCAAGTGTCTTAATATGTGTCGTATTATTAATAGGATAGGATTTACAGGAGGGTGCGATAAGGTTCTATTTGGTCTTACTTTTTTTGACTAAATCAAGTATTATTTTTTGTAAACATTACCGAAAGAAACACGCAAACAGTAAGCTCATTTAGATAATCATTATGAATAATCATGAAATCATTATGAATAATCATGAAAAAGTGCATGAATTCCAGTTTTCTATAAAAATTGCTTATTTTAAAAATATTTGCGAGTGGGAAATATTTTGTACAATCAGGATTCACAAATATAGCTAAATGGGATTGCCAATAAAAGCAATTTTTGCGTCATGAATCGAAAACGTCCTCTTTTTAATCGAGTATTTCCTTAACTTTGAATTATATCTTAATGAAAGGCTGAAATCCAAAGCTCGTATTTCAGAAAAAAAAATAAGACCCTTGTCGAACCTTCATCTATTCATTCGTGATCCTCCTCATATTTCGTTTAATAGTTACATTACTTAATCTATCGACTTTAATGACAAATCATATTCGTTGCATAACATGCATAATGTAGATTATTCATTTTTCCTTTATATCCATTTCAATAAATAGGCACTTGCAGTTATGGTGGAGTCGTTTATCAAGTTGGTTCCGGGTTTGCCTGTCTAGACGGAGCAAACCGCTGTACATGTGGAATTAATAATAATATAGTATCTACATTAATTGCAACGAGTGCTAGAATGATGTGCTTGAAGAAAAGTGCTTGAAATAACTGTTTTAAAACAAAAGAAAGAAAATAAATCTATGTAAAAGAAGACTATCATAGTTTTTTTTTTTTTTTTTTCTCTTTGTCAGGATGAGATATCTAATAAAAAGAAGACTGACAATTTTTTGTTCTTCTTTTCACTTTAGCAGAAAGTACAGACACAACAGATTTTCAGGCACGAAATATAATCTTTTGTTTAGTTAACGTTTCTACAATTTTTCCTTTAGAATATTTAAACAAAACTGTAAGAAAACAAGGTAATAAACGCTTTCGGTAACTGCCCAAAAGG
The DNA here is from genome assembly GCA_017311375.1 of Mytilus coruscus. Lineage (NCBI taxonomy): Eukaryota > Metazoa > Mollusca > Bivalvia > Mytilida > Mytilidae > Mytilus > Mytilus coruscus. The sequence continues at coordinate 37,401,220 of CM029598.1, forward strand.
ATTTATTATGAAATACCACTTTTCCTTTAATACATGCATGTTGAATCATATTTCAACAATAAATCTCTGAAAGTGTGATAAAACTAAATACAGGGTTGAGTTACTGTAAATAAAATCTGTATAGATGTCGTAAAAGATTTTAGTCATAGAAATATAGCGTTCATTACAATCTGAGATGTCAATGCAAGCATGTGCATTTCAAACTTTTATAGTCCGTTTTAGGGTTATTTGTAGTTTGAAATTTTTCTCGAAGAATTGGGACGTTCGATTTCTTTTGGAAAATTGCCTTTCACTTGTAATTGTATGATTGAAAGCATAGATATCAGATGTATTGCCGCTTCAAACAGTTTGTCATTCTCATCAAGATGGGTTTTATTATCAATATTGTTGCTGTTTTTTTTTACCATCTATACATATTTTCCTGAAGGTTTCTGGGACTAAGTCATAATCTTTTAAAATTGATGTTTTAAATAAGTCATAATTTGAAGTATCTTTCACATAGAGTTATCTTACAGACTAGCTTTGGGATTTGTACATACAAATTTCTTGTTTAAGATTATGAAAAATATTACTTTGTGAAGAACTACATCGATTCCAAAAACATATAAACCGAAGACGATATCAAGCTTGACTTCTGATCGACATCATATTTTTGAGATTGGTGGATTGATATTTCATAAGAAAGTCGGTATTCCAATCGGTACTAATTGTGCACCCTCTTCTGCCCAATTTGTTTTGTACTCATATAAATCAAAATTCAAACAAAAAACTTCCATAAAAAAGGAATGTCATGTAAAGTTCTTTAACTTCACTTTAAGAATATTGTTGAATTCCTGTCACTCGATAACCCACATTCCAGTGAGTGTTTGCATCTCATATATCCCAGTGAACATCAAAGCAATGATACTACTTAATCTAAAAGGTCTGCTTCATATTTTGATCCTTTCGTCGATATTGACACAAATGGACGACTTCAAACTAGAATCTATGGCAAACGTGATAATAAGTTTTCAATCATCAAATTCTTATTTCTTAGCAGTAACGTCTGACCCATCGTATAGCGTTCGTATTCAATCGATAAGTTACGTGCATGTTCATACTATACGGACTTTGTTTGCAGGGATGTGCTACATACACAAAAACTCTAACAAAGTTATGAAGAAGAACGACTGAAATCGAAATTTTATAATTTTCACTGTTATCATCACGAATTGGTTCACCGATGCGATATTGTCTGTGTGTCAACTCACTAGTGACATGTTTTCACATATATTTAGATGTTATAACAGTCGTCTAATCTGTAATTCTGTCGATTGTTTTTTGACATTTTGTCTGAGTGTTGAATAGCATGGCGGGTTATGTATGCATATCAGGTGACGCTTACCCTGTCGTAGCACCCGGTCATATCGGAGTATAATTTTGCGTTCAAATAAGGATTATTAAGGAGAAAGGCATATTATAGCGTACTTTCATTGCTGTCCTTGCTTCGACCTATACCTTTTTTGGGTGAAATTCAATGAAACTGCAAATCGCGATCACTCGAGTCGTCTTTCTGATAATGCGTTCGTAAAACTTTTTTTTCAAAATAACCACAAGTGACTTACCTTTGGTTTAACACAGCGATTAAACTTTATTGCCACACGGGGGTTTTTCACTGAAAGTATGTCATATTTCTATGCGGAACCTTTCTAAAACAACATTCTGTACTCTGCATCTTTATTCATATATGTCATGTATGTATGTGATACAGTTTCAGTTACATTTATGTTATGGAAGAGATACAATCTAATGATTTTGTTTGGAACTTTTATCAATAAGCAACAGCGGCAATTTCTTTAAAGCATGTTCGCCTGCCATGTTATTGTGTTTATCAGTTAGACGTGAAGCTCCTAAGCATTAATTCCGTTCAAAGCAATGGCAAATTTTACCATTGAAAATCTCCCAGAGGGAAACAAAAATGACGATTGTTGTTATTCTCATCAATAGCAGGCTTATGATTTGGTAAGCAAGACGCGCGTTTCGTCTACATTAGATTGGTCAGTGGCGCTCGTATCAAAATCGAAAGTCAAATCAAATGCGAAGTTGAATTAAAAGCCGAAAATTCCGAAATGTTGTGCCAATTATAACTAAAGCAAGTTATGCCTGATGGTAGGAAACCTTAGTGTTTCAAATGATGCAACATTTTATAAACAAATAACTTTATAACAAATCAACATATACATGATATTTCCTGTCAAAACGGTGATTCCTTCGGGGATAAAGTGAAGAAAATCAGGAGAAACTATTGAACGATTATAATGCTATTGTGTTAATACTTATACTAGGGAGGACAACTCGGGTGAATTAGGAAAGCAGATTCAAAATGTTTGATTTCAGGATGTAGTCACGTCAGGTTTAGGAATTTTTGTCAGAGGTTCGGACTCCTTGGGATTTTTTCTACGATACAAGGTAAAATGTTTAGCCCCATATCACCCACTTTTCTTGTCATAGAAGACTTCAATAGCTCATAAAAAGGTCATTACCAAAATTTAAGCAAAGAGGTAGGGCCATTTTCCCCTGATTTTTTTTCATTTGATTAGGTATAGGTAAAGCATGTTTTTAAATAGCCCGATAGATGCTAATTATAGTACATGAAAATACGTCACATCGTCTATTTTCATACCTTGAACAGGTATTCCTTTTATAGCTTTGTTTAACTTAAAACTAACAAAATAATAAAAAAACGGGGTTAAATATAAATACAAATCACATTTAATAATCTAATTATCTGATATATATCATCTAATCTGATTCAAGATCGGTCTCTGTCTCAATGTCTATACTGGCATCATTAAATGCAGCGGGATATTTGTTTGTTTTGGTTTTATATTCTGTATGTCTGGCATATCCCATGTACCACAATATTGTAGCTACATGGGTACAGCATCCCACAGTTCGGGCTCCCGCCTTTCACTCACAAAACCAACCGTTAACTGGATGGATATCATTATCCTCATTTAATTCAAGCCAAAGACATTTTTCTGCTATGGCTTTTTTCGTTATGGGTATATTACACATACAACATTTGGGCGTCATTTCTATATAACCAATTCTCGAGTTATTGGCTATATGAATATGAATATTTATAATTTTTGACTTGGATGGAGAGTTGTCTCATTGGCACTCATACCACATCTTCTTATATCTATGAATACTTTATTGCAAAAAGCATATATATGCTATAGCAACGAAAACATATTTACAACATGACAAATGATAAACAGCAGAGATCAATACATATAAATCATTATAAGAAAACAAATAACATTAAGTAACAATATGTGATCTGATTGACCACGCAGATTTTATGTAATTACACAAATTTTTAATATGTAAAACAGACATTAATTTAAATAAATACTGTAATTTAGTACAAGCACCTACTTCAGTTTGACGGCAATTGTTCCTTGCATATATATAATAAATGTAAACACAGGAATAGGAAGTAAGTCAAGAGTATGCGCACACAAAAAGCAACACATTATTATTTTATTTTTTTTAAATGAAATGATATATAGTCAAAATGATCCATAATGACTCTATGAATTAAACAAACATCCGAAAAAATATGATAGAAACATTACAATTTAATATTTCAACACAAAACAATACGAATTATCTACGAGAGATTTGAACCCATTCTTTAAAAGAATCTTTCATTTACAGTTCTAAGCGCTACCGATGGAGCCACGGCGACTCTTGGAGACATACCTATTATTAAACAGCTATATAGGTACAATTTAGTGATGTTTCACTTTTTTATTTAAAAAGTTGTTTTTTAGGTAATAAGGACACACTAAACCAATTTCATTTTTGTGGAAAAAAGTTGTATGAATTACAACAACAACAAAAAACATAACTTTGTTTTGGTTTGAAATGTCCTTCTCGGGGGATTCCCTGTTTTCCCACCTAAAAACGGTAAATTCCGCATATTTGACTTTCATCTTTTTTGGGGGGTTGAATTAACTATTTTTCAGACATATCATAATATATAAAAATCGTGATACTGATCAAAAAACATTTTTATTTCTTGTTTTAATCGTAAATTTTATTCTTTCAGCACTTTTAGAAATTGGCCCTGCTGTGAAAAAATCAGGGGAAATTGGCTCTACCTCTTCTAGAGTTTTTTTTTTTTTTTTTACGATTTGAGACCCAAATAATGCCAATGCTAAATATAAGGTAAAAGTCCGAGGCATCCTTTTCCCTCCATTTTTTAAAAATCAAATATCTCACAAAGGAGTTCCGTAACCTATCAATATTTTTTAGCTTATTTTGTTCCTTAACTAATGCTTTTCTGACTAATAGTATCTATTTTAAATTCTATTTTTTTCTAATTTCACCTAACTACATCCTTCAAACAAATTCTTCCAAAATTACCTGAACTTGACCATAGTTTACCATGTCATTTAAATGTTTCATACACGAATTGACATACTCATCTGAAAATTTCAGAAAGCAAAGTAGATAAGATTGACGGATTCACAAAAAAAACCTGAGAGGATATAGATAATCTATGTAAACAAATATAAAATGAGGAGTTTGTTATAAAACATGTTTCACATTTCAGATTAGAATTACGACTTCGATATCTTGATCATCCTTATAGTGCTTCTTACCTGTCCATCAAGTCCGGCTTGAGAATGCATCACAACAGAACTGAAAAATACCTTCGTTCGTTCAGCCTTTGGTGACTCAAACATATTATCTCAAGAAATAATCGACATTTTGCGTAAAGAATAACTCCAACGGTTAACTTGCGCGCTAAGACCGTGATAATCACTCTCAAAATTGACCATCCGATTCAACATCTTAATGCCGACTGGACGTGGTTGTATATTTCCTTCACAGCAAACATTTAAAAATAAGGAGAGTACATGTATAGTATGACCGTCTTGCCTTTCAGCAGGAGTCTTACTGCCGGGCGGGGAAAGTCCAAATAACCACCCCCCATTTTTATATCTAAGTCACTCTGTGATTTTTTTGCATAAAAACATTTTGGGTTCACCGGACATTTAAAGAAACAATGGTAAATGCGTCATATCAAAATCCGCACCTGATATTAAATTTCAACTGAAACGAATCGTACCAAAACCATGTCATACTACAAAATTGCGAATACGAACAAAGCAAATCAACAAAAATTGAAATTTGATAAAGGAATAAAAACAAATGCAAAATATTGAAGTCTGTCAGCATATCTTTCAGTAGTTCGAATGTAAAAAAAAACTTGTAAATAAATATTTCTGCTTTGTATCGATCTGATGAGTTAAGCCCTTTTCAGCTAATTTTTATAGTTTGTTCTTATATTGTACTGTTACACCACTTTGCAAGGTTAGGGGAGGGTTGGCGCCTTCAAACTATTTTAACGCCGCCACATTCTGTATGTGCCTGTCCCAAGTCAGGAAACTGTAGTTCAGTGGTTGTCGTTTGTTGCTGTATATCATTTTCGTTCATTATTTTGTACATAAATCAGGCCGTTAGTTTTCTCGTTTGAACTGTTTTACATTTGTCATTTCGGGGACTTTTATAGCTGACTATGCGATACGGGTTTTGCTCATTGTTGAAGAACGTGCGGTGACCTATAGCTGTTAACTTCTATGTCATTTGGTCTCTAGTGGAGAGTTTTCTCATTGGCATTTATACCACATCTTCTTATTTTTTGATTGAGAGTAAAATCAACCCAAATCGCGCTACTTTCGATACAAAGTGTGACGAAGTAAGTTGAAAGCGTCATCTGGTATACATGTACCGTCCATCATACGATTCCAAAGAAATGTTTTATTTCCATTTATCATATACTTAGCATTAATATGATAGTTTTTGCATATGCGTAACTAGCGGAAGTAAACTAGCCATAAATTCACCTCTAGGCTGATAGCCCATCTCAGGGGCCTCTAGTACACATAACCCGTTACAGTGCTTCTCGCGCAAGTTTCTTCCGGCATTTCTGGTGCGCCCTTTCTGGTGTCGTCTGTTTACGACTAATATCTGACACACAGACATGACAGAGGGTGATCGGTGTATTAATGTTGCAACTATGTTATCTGAGCAGTCAAATTGGATTGACCGTGTAATCATATGTGATGTACAGTCACTGACCGTATATATCGTCTTGTTTATGACTTTGACAATGCCTTACCGTAGAGTTTTATTCATGACGTCAATACAAAATACAGGTTCGCGGAATTTTTACGTCGTCCGCTTCAAATTAAAAAAGGATGGTTTTTACCCCAAATGTTTCATACGGAACAGTTGTAAGACTTGCAGTATATAAAGAATAACCATACATTGTCTCGAAATATAAATTTTATTTGTACTCAGCCCAAAAAAGATTAATACATGTTGTTTGCCTCATATAAAAACAATTTGTCGGAAGTAAATGTCCTTTTCCATATCAGCCCAAGACAATCAGCCTGTGTTTGATTTAGCTTATCCGTGTCATATTTGTATGATTCCGTGCTATCTACTGTCGTTAAGCATTAGGACCATACAATAACAAGGAGTTATCACGTAGAATCGTCAACACAAGTAAACAAACAAACCTTGTCATAATGACAGATGGCCCATAGTGGACATTTTAGATATACAACAGGAACTGGGTTCAAATCTCAATGTACATTTTTTGATATACGACAGGGACTAGGTTCAAATGTCAGTGGATATTTTTAGATATACGACAAGGACTGGGGTTCTAATGTCTGTGGATATTTTAGATATACGACAAAGACTGGGTTCAAATGTCTTCTGTAAGTTTAGTGCGATATTGCATACATAACGATCAAATACTTTGTGGTGTCAAACATATAACTTACGGAGTTATACTGCATGTATATGTTTCGAACTCCACATTGTACAACACGTAAATAAGAAAGATGTTTATCTATTTGTCTTTTTTTTTTGGTTGATCATAATAAACCGCCTCCGTTTTATCTTATAATTAGTAACGTGCTTTTTCGATTGCGTGAGGTCGAGGGTTCAATTACCGATCGTATTAAACCAACGACAATTGTTTGTTATTTGCTGTTTCTTCACTAAGTACGAGGCATATATGAGTGCAGATAGGAGATCAGAATACTGTTTCCGGGTAGGCTGGCATGTTTTCTTGTTGACTGCTGCTTTTAACAAGCACATTAAAAATTGGATCACCGCGTCGGTTTATTGCAAAACATGGTTCATATCCTCATTGCATCAACATGTTCTTATCCTGCATGAAATATTTGCCACTGGACGTAAATAAACAATACACAGTCCATTTATCGTTTTTCAAGATATTATCTGTCCTCTTAACTGTATGTTTTAATTATCCTCACCTTTTTTGGTCCAAACCCAAGAAACTCGTTTAAGAATGTAACTTAAATGTTGGTTATCGAACTTTGGTTGTCTCTCACTCTCTATTGAATTTACACACGGGTCCGTGTATTAAACTTGTTTATTGTTGATACGCACATGTCGTGGAGATCAATATAAAAATAAGAAGATGTGGTACTATTGCCAATGATAAAACTTTCCACCAGACACCAAATGACGTAGAAGGTTAGCAACTAACTATAGTATAGTTACTATAGTATGGGCTTTGCTCATTGTTGAAGGCCGTACGGTGACCTATAGTTGTTAATTTCTTTGTCATTTTGGTCTCTCGTGGACAGTTGTCTCATTGGCAATCATACCACATCTTCTTTTTTATATATAGGTAATCGTATGTGTCTTTTCGGGTTTGCATTATGTGTTTTGCTTGTTATCTCATTAAAGTCTACCCGAAATATCCTTTTTTCATATTCAAACGAAATTACAATTCTGACTGAGAAATGAAAGCTGTATGGGAAAAACCAAAGGAAAATAAAAATTCCAATAATACGCAAAATTTCCTATCGGAAAAATTTAATATCATTCTTGATTACTTTCGTATGAAGCTTTTCTTGAGAAATTTGTATATCAAGGTTCTCAAATAAACTCATCATATAGATACCAAGATTAAAATTTTGTATTCCAGACGCGCGTTTCGTCTACAAAAGACTCATCTGTGACACTCGAATAAAAACTTTTTTAAAAGGCCAAATAAAGTACGAAGTTGAATAGCATTGAGGACCCAATATTCCAAAAAGGTTTTGCCAAATACAACTAAGATACCCACCAGTTATTGTTTACGTTACACTATACGACATTATTAATCAGCACCAACATGGGCTATACATTAAATTTAATGTTTTACATAAATTTTTTCAATATATGGCTTTACATTCCGCTATATAAATCGTTAATCAAAAGCAATACTTGGACAATCTTTCTAATAGATCATATTTTATTGAGAATTTTAACGTTTTACGGATGCCACAATGATTTGTCGTTAGAAATATCAATGTCATAGAAGTTTACGAAAAAAGTTCTATGTGGTAGATTGAATTCCGTTCTCAATTCAGTGCTGGCTTGTCAAAAAATGATTGAGACATCAAGTGTTAGAAAATGTGGTTTACTCAACAGTCTTTCTCTCTTAATTCGTTGGTTTTTCTTTTTAAATTGTATCTTTGCTTTCATGTGAATAAAACGATTAGTCCAAAGATAGATAAAGCATTTACTTTTATTAGTACCATCTTTTGAAAAGAATAAAGTTTACCATTACCATCAAATTCTTTTATCTAATTTCTTTACAGAATTGCCTCAATATTCATTTACACAATCTGATATGATATAGACTCACGATGTAACTTCGAAACAATATAATACATTAAATATGTGGTTCAATAAAAGTGACGTATTTGTGTTTATTATGCCTGGTTACATTAAATCCAGAAAGTGAACAAACTAGGGACGTTTCAAATTAAAAATTCGTAAAGTGTTGTCTCGTCTGCTTTTGCTGCTGTCAGAGTAAAAATGTTCTGTTGAATGTCAAAATTTATATTTATAAGCCCGTTTATCAGTAAAATTTTCGAACGGTTGTTTGTTTTCAGACGCATTTTTTTTTATTTTTTTTTTTTTTTTTTTTATCTTTAACAAGCTTCTGTCCAAGTTATATAAAGTTATTAATGTCTGAAATATTTAGTCCGAGATTAACTTAAGATTCATGCTTGAATAAATACCAAAGAGATATAAAATGAATTATTATTTCAATTGGCAAAATAAAGGCCACGGCTCACAAATTTATCAAACATTATCATTAATCAAGATGAAACATTAGCACGATCATGATCACAAATGATCAAAATTAACACATTAGAGTGGATCACTGTTGATCAGTTATAACATTAGAATGGATCACGATTGATCAATTAAAACATTAGAATGGATCACGATTGATCAATTAATAACATTGGCATGGATCAAGAATGATCAATTAGAACCATCTGTACAAAAAGGGCACTTTATCATTACTGTCCATTTATGAATACTGACATTGCCTTTATGAATACTGGCCCAGGGAAAAGAAGCTCAGTAACGGATATTATAGTCCATTATGTGAACATGGTGCCAGATTGTTGGCGTTGTGTCGCTTTCCCGCCACATGGTCACATAAAAAAGTCGTTCATCAAAATAAACATCAAAATTAAGATGCAGTTTATTTCCTACCGATAAAAATACACACAAAAACTCGAGTAATTCTTATCTACATACTATGAGATGACCTTTAAATAGAGAGCCGATCATTTTCATCGTTCGAATGAATTGCGGGAAATGTCTTTTTTTAAGGCTTCGAACAAATTGTTTTGACGTCATAATGCAAAGACGCCAAATCATGACAAAATGAATGCGGATATGTGTGTATGTGCGTGTCGACACTATATTTGACCGTAAAAGGTACCGTATTTGAAAAAAATATTTTATATGTACCTCAATACAGGTATGGACTGTCCCATGTTAGGTGAAGAATGTGTCGAATTTATTCATGTTTGTTAGCGCCCACACACGTTTGACCACGCAACATTATATATGTGCCTGTCCAAAATCAGTAGCCTGTAATTTAGTGGTTGTAGTTGGTTGATGTTTGTAATAATTAATTCGTGTATTGCTTTGTCATGTTTTTCAGTTTGAATAGTTTCACATTTTGTAATATCGGGGCCTATTTTCATTGACTATACGGTATGGGTTTTGTTAATGGGCGGACGGTGACATATAATTCTGTCTCATTTGGACTCTGTTGGATAGTTGTCTCATTGACAATCATACCTGACATCTCCTTATTGTAAACTGCCCTATATTTGTTCACTCGCAAGCTCAAAATCGTAATGTTAGTTTAAGGGTCCGCAGTTTATTGCTTGCAATGGATAGGTTTGTAATATTCTACCAACACAGAAGAGGAGCATACATTTGTCAAAATAGACTTGATATAATTAAAGTTATCATAAAAGTTTGATAAATAAAAAAGCGGACAATTTCATGAAAAACTTATTATGCCACTCTCGATTAAACTGTCAGAGGAATTATACATTAAGGTTATCACCATAATGTATGTAATTTGTTGTTCAATAAAATGTCAAACGACATAGATGTCACAAGGCAATTTTATTTTTACATTTAGTTGTGCTACATGAACTTTTATAAATTAAGTACACGTCAAATGGATGTTGTTACAAAACTCCGGACATCGGTAATTAAAAATACTTCCCCTGGTTTATTAACAGCTGAATCTACGTTAGTGTTTATACTACTATTTAACATGTAACAGAAGCAAGTATTGTACTCGTTCACGTTCACTTTGTAATAGACCAGGTAAGTTGATTTTGCTCACTAATTTAAAAAAAACTGTGTATTACAGATTTAAATAGAATCAACATAAATCGACTAGAATAACAAGTTTTCCTGTCGAAGGTCGATGGTTCTCTCCGGGCACTTCGGCTTCCTCCAACAAAAAAATAAAACAGACAACCACGATAGTCATATAGCAAAGAGAGCTGAAAGGAGCTTTAAACATTAACAATCAATGTCGACTTTGCCTTATAGACTTGTTTATGAGGGTTATACTTGTATTGTAGTTATTCAAATACTGTGTTTAGTATTTTCAACGATGAATATCAATTCCCTGGTTTATAATAGTTTGAAGCAATACTAAAACTGCGAGCATTCTCATTTCTTTGAAACGATATAATTTGTTATTCAGAATATCGTCTAATTAGAAAGAAGCATTTTACCTTGCTGACTTTTATTTTATGTTATTTCATGTACTTTTATGTTTCTACTTGTCGTATTAAAAAGAAAAGTATGGTAGGAAGGGGATTTCAAAAATATCGTTTAACTATGTCACATTTTCACATCCCACATCTATTCCTCTCTGAAAGACAAGACGGTTCCAAAATGAATTGGATTTTTTTCTGATTAAATATTCAACAGAATAACTTGTTCTGATTGGCTTCATCTCCTTCGTCTATGGATTGAATGTTCCCATTCAGTTTGGGCATGTTAGTATTTGACTCTTTTCAATATCGGAGTTCGTGTACTTTAAGTGTGTAATTCAATATAATATTATTTGAACTTCTCACGGTAATTTCATCAGTTTGTTTTCAAATTGTTATGTAGTTTTTGTAGTGACAAAATGTTTTTAGATTTAAATTAAGTTGTTGATCATTCGACCTTTGTAATGATAGAGCTTCGCTGTAGTTTGACATTCAAGGATGGTCCTAATAAAGGATAATTAGTTCTATTACAAATGAAATAATATTCTTTATAAGTTCTTGTATCTATTTCAGAAAATAAAATTCAAGATACTTCCAAGGATGGCATTACTTGTGTATGTACTTACAGTAGTATACATATTCAGCTTCGTAGGAAGATCTTTCGGTAAATATTATGTTTAAATAATGCTTTTTAGATATATCCACTTTATTTAATTAATGATATTTTGATGCATGATGCATATGGACATTAAGGAAAGGGTGGGGGTGGGACGGGATTAGGTTACAAATAAGTTTTTCCTTGGTTTTTCTAATATTATACAGGTTGCACAAAGTACTGCTTTGCTTGTAATGTTTTGCGATGTTTCCCATTGTTATTTCCCGAGTAATAAATAGCTGCTAGCTTTATCAAACTATAGGTGAACCCCAATCTTCTTCAAACAATAATCGTAAAGTACTTGGCTTTATATATTTTATTCACAAATTGGACCAAAATATATCAATACTTTGCCTATTTGACAAAAGTATTAGGAATATAAAAAAAAGAAGAAAGTGGTATGATTGCAAAATTAGACAACTTTACACTAGAAAAGGCCCCGAAATTCAAACGAGAAAAATTAATGGCCCGATTTATGTACATAACAATAATCGCAAAACATGAATGATATACAGCAGTATGTTAACATGTTCAAAAGGTTCGGAGATTTGCAATTTTGTTTGACCCCAAGACTTTTGATTGAATCCACGACTTTCGGCACTCGGGATGTACAATCTGCCACGAAACTAGAATGGCGGTTTCTTATATATTCATATGAACTAAGAGTTTAACAACAGGAATTGTTTTTTTCCCGAGCTTCCTTAATAAAACGTCCACAGTAATTAGAAATAGCGATTTACTCAGGTTCCAGTTTGTGAGCTAGAATCGAAAAATAAATCATTGTATCAAAACTTTTTCCAATTACTTCAGAAATATTGCACTTACTTTTTGAACTAGAGATCCTTTAAGTCTTTCAACTTTAATGAACTGAAAACATTGTGCAAAAAACATTCATTAGTTTTGTATCAGTAGAAATATTGATTCATTAAAATTGTAAAATTCTATTGTCTGGGATACAGAATTAGACTAGACTTTAATTAATATTCCATATGTCAGTGAGACTTTATTGTACTATCAAGTATAAAGAAAACTGAAATGAAAATATAAGAACCAATTAAGCAACAGAAAAAAAATATATAATCATATATAGATCGCCCGAACATTTGGCACGCACGGAATCTTCCGTAACAACACATTCTTTAAATGACACAATACAATACATTTAATCAAAGACAGCCACTGCCGCAGTGTTGAAATGGATCATGCACAATAGATACAATATAACTTTTTATTGCGTCCTCAGTTATCCTCGTTCGGCCTCGATCGGTGAGATAACAAAGTAGTATATTTAGAAGAACTCTGAATGAAAATCGATGAAGAAAGGGCACGTTTTTTTATTCTGACATTACTGTCGATAAACACACGAACAATTAAAACATGGATATATACAATACCATCACAAAAAAATCCTCAAAATTGCTAATTAGCCTATATCGATTACATGTCTTATTGATTTCAAATACCAGCCAATGTAGTTCCGAGCAGATTTCATACAACATTGTCATTAGCAGTTTAATAATTTGTTTTCATACCAACGAATGATTTGCTGTATGTTACCATGTAAAAAAAAGCATTTTCATGGATTTCGACTGTATTTTGAACTTATATGGATATTAATTTGATTATAATGAAATTGCGGCATTTCATTTTATTAAAATTGGTCCTGAATTTCTAATTTTGAGTTGTAATTATAAGACGTTTGTATCTAAGACCCAGCAACATAATCTCCCTTTAAGGCTAATTATAAGATTCAAACAGTCAATGTAATGGAGAACGAGCACTCTAAAAAAATACAAATTATTGTTCCTTTTATTGTATGTTTATGCACAAACTTTACTTTTTTGGACTTTTTTATTTTTCTTTAATAATAATTTGTTTCTATTCAGGGAGTGAAAACTATGGAGACTGTATAAAGTATGCCGTATGGGAAAACAAACCTGAGCTTACAAATGGTGACAGGTTTTGTTTAACAGAAGACGATTCTGTGTATTGTAAGGAATTTGAGTGTCCTGTCACTGAGTGCGAACAGCCAATAACTCCCGAGATAGATGGGTGTTCTTACTGCAAAGGTTAGCTGAATATGCATTAAGCCTTCAATTCTAATTAAGATAAGCTTCATATATAGGCAGGTGTCAATTAACTATGCTTTATTGTATTGATTAATGCAGTCTGTAATAATTTTTTCAAAAGGCGCTATTGACTTAGTAGCCTTCCACATATTGTAGCAATTTCATGTAATTAATGACAATTTGATTCAGCCAAATAATAAACTTTCTTACGGTATACACGTCATCTTGACATCATCAAAGAAGTTAATTAAGGACAAGACTCTATTTCTGAGTAAATAGTGAGTGTCCTTCCTTTCAGTACTTAAGTGCTATCAAACCCTTTTCATTTACATATTACTGTATATGTTTTTAGATTTACATAGGAAAAACATAAGAAAAAACCCAAAATCGGCTTTAAAGGGATTATCTTCCCTGCATGATGCTTGTGAAAAACTTATGACATAGAAATAAGAAGATGTGGTATGATTGCCAATGAGACAACTCTCCACAAGAGACCAAATGACATGGAAATTAACAACTTTAGGTCACCGTACGGCCTTCAACAATGAGCAAAACCCATACCGCATAGTCAGCTATAAAAGGCCCCGAAATGACAAATGTAAAACAATTCAGTCGAGAAAACTAACGGCCTGATTTATGTACAAAATGATGAACGAAAAACAAATATGATATAAAGCAACAAACGACAACCACTGAATTACAGGCTCCTGACTTGGGACAGGCACATACAGAATGTGGCGAGGTTAAACTAGTGTGAAGGCGTCAATCCTCTCCTTAACCTGGGACTATAAAAATCAGATGAAAATGGCTTAACTCATTAGATCGATACGAAGCAGAAATACATCTAACAAAAACACAGACGGACGTGGCAGGGTACTTATACATCCTCACAACAAAAAAGACACTATGTATAGAACTGAGAGTACTCGCAGTTACTGACAGCTAGTTCAAAGCCAATAACAACTAATAAAAAAAGCATGCATCTAAGACTAAAATATCAATCAGCACACATCCAACATCCAATGGATTTAGTGTAAAGACGTCATTAACAGTCAGAGAAAAACATGACCTTGTGCAATGCCAAGATACAGGTATCGACGGATTGTAGAGCCATGAATGTGCATATGTATATAAAAATAATATTCATACCAATAAAAACAATATTCAAAGATCTAATTACAGTGTTGAATTAGTAACCTTTTTGAATAAGTTTATTTAAAGGATTGATAAGTTTACCCGGAACGTATCTAAATTTCCGGGCTCGGTAAACAACATCACCTATATTTAGGATGTGCTATCCCGTTTTAAATAAGTTTTCTGCAGGAACAACCAAACTTCCAAATCAAATCTTTGTATCCATGGAAGAATTTAGTAAATGTTTTAAGTAATTTGTGGTAACGAAATCCCTGACTTAATAATTTACCAGTAATACGTAGATTACGTTCACTGAAATGTGATAGACTGGATTCTGATGTGTATGGATCCAGGGTAATTTAGTATTTAGACGGTGTTTTTTGTTAGTGCAAAATTTTTTAGTTATGCAAATAGTAACTTGGTCACCTCATGTTTTCAAAATATTTAAACACTAAATAAATATACAATATTAGGTCAATGTCATAAAAATATCAATTTAATTGTACCGAATACAAAAAAAATAATATTTTCTGACATTGACCTTATGTTGTTGATATATTGCAGATGAAAATGGCTACACTTATCGTTATGAAAATGTTGAAAAAAAATGAAACGTAGTTCCATCCCTAAACAAACTGTTTTAAAATTGTGAAGAAAAGTGACGTAACATGAAATCGACATTGCACGAAATATCATGTTGTTACTATATTTGGTTGATAAAGACAACAGGTAGTGTTCTAGCTACAGTATAAAAAAAATATTGGTGCTTTTTAAAACAACAGTCAATACTCAGAAAAAAAGTGCAATGAAATGCAGGGTTAATCATACAACTGTTAACTTCAAGGGGGTTTTGACATGTAACCGAATAAATCTTTCAATGTTTAGGTGGAATTACACCTACGATTCTATTGGCAATTGGGAACACGTTACGGAGATAAGAAGGAATTATATAGGATGATCAGAATCCAATTGAATGAAATAACAGTATGAATATTCGAGACTCGATCAATAAATATATTGCAATATATTGGCGGCGGATACACATTATTGGATAAGCACTGATGGTCAAAATTTATACATTTATTTTTTTTTCTCTTAAAATATTATGCTATTCGCTGAATCAGACTACTCAGTGATAGCCGATATATAAGTATAAGATATGTATTTGTTATAAGTAATTTGTTATACTATCATATTACATAACTTAGAAAGTAATGTTTAACCCCGCCACATATCCAAAATCAGGATCCTGTAATTCAGTGGTTGTTTTTGGTTTGCTGCCTATTGTATCTGCTCTTCGTTTATTGTCATGAATCAGGCCGTTTTATGGGTTTTTTGTTGTTGTTTGTTTGTTTTTTTTTTGTTTGAATTGTTACCTGCCTTTCATAGCGGTGACTAAACGGTATAAGTTTTACTAATTGTGTTAGGCCGTACGGTGACCTATAGTTGCTAACCTACGTCATTTGTTTTCTGGTGGAACGTTGTCTCATTCGCAATTATACCACATCTTCTTATTTGTATAATGAAGGAAATCCGAATGGTATACTGAATAACGTTTTGGTTTTAAGTACAACAATGTATTTAACGCACAAAACTTATAAAGTTTTATTTTTTATTTTCTAGCAATGGGCGTCAATTTACCATTACTGTGGATTGTTAGTTATCGATGGTATCATCTGCTCAGTAGTCAGTGCTTCGGTACTGACATGATTTATAACATAATATTCTTAAATTCTCCATTATAAATTAATATATAATTAAGACTGTTCTTGTCGGGTCCTATTTGGTCATATAGTTCCTCAAGTAGTCCGGTATTTATGTGTTCTACCGCTTTGGTCATATAGTTACTCAGGAGTCCGGTATTTATATGTTCTTCGCTTTGGTCATATAGTTCCTCAAGTAGTTTGGTATTTATGTGTTCTTTGCTTTGGTCATATAGTTCCTCAAGTAGTCCGGTATTTATGTGTTCTCCGCTTTGGTCATATAGTTCCTCAAGTAGTCCGGTATTTATGTGTTCTTCGCTTTGGTCATATAGTTCCTCAAGTAGTCCGGTATTTATGTGTTCTTTGCTTTCAAAATTTTGCATTCAACCGATCCTGATGAAGATAAATTCAAAAGAGCGCTTTGGATGCACGTAATTCATAGAGTTTTGTTTTAATTTTAAGGTTAGTTTATTTCCTTTTACAGTCCATAATTCGTGACACTCATTACAAATGGCGCTCATATTTGATTCACGAGCTCCATCTAGTTCTTGTTCTGTACCGTTTAGTGTAATATTACTAAAACTAATTTAACTGAAATCCAAAAGTAAAAGTAAAATACTTTGGAAATAGATATAAAAACTGTGTATCACACGAAACAAAAATGACGTTAGTTTGTGAACTTGTTGATAGAATATTGCTTCAATTGCTTTTTCCCTCGTGATAATTCTGTAATCATTCTTAAACGACTTTTATGGTATTTGATATTTATGAAATAAAATAATTTAATCATACCTTATTTATATCCATTTTACAATTAAATAGACACATGTAGTTATGGAGGAGCTGTTTATCCAGTTGATCCAAGGTTTCTGATAGCCTGCTTGGATGGTTCCAACCGCTGTTCATGTGGCGCCAATAATAGGATAGCATCTTCAAGAAGGGGCACAAATTCAAGATGGATGTGTTTAAAGAAAGGATCTTATAAAAGCTAACGATTCATGATAAATAAGAAAATTTTAGAAAAAGAAACCCTCAAGCTGTTTGTTCCTGTAATTTTTGTTTTCAAAGATAATAGGAAGAAAATAAATCTTTTAAATAAGATTCTTGTATTTTCTTTTATGTAATCATTATATTTTCCACATCGGTTAAAGGGTTAGACATTGATTAATTGAAAAGAAAATGAATAACGTGTGTATCTTTGTAGATCGTAAAGTCACATCTTAGACTAGATGTACTTTTCAAGTCAGTGTTGGTTTGTGTACCTTTCAAGTCAGTTTTGGTTTGTGTACTTTTCAAGTCAGTGTTGGTTTGTGTACTTTTCAATTCAGTGTTGGTTTATGTACTTTTCAAGTCAGTGTTGGTTTTGTTCTTTTCAAATCAGTGTTGGTTTGTGTTCTTTTCAAATCAGTGTTGGCTTATGTACTTTTCAAGTCGGTGTTGGTTTGTGTACTTTTCAAGTCGGTGTTGATTTGTTTACTTTTCAAATTAGTGTTGGTTGTGTTCTTTTCAAGTTGGTGTTGGTTTATGTACTTTTCAAGTCGGTGTTAGTTTGTTTTGTTTTCAAGTCGGTGTTGATTAGTGTACTATTCAAGTCAGTGTTGGTTTGTGTACTTTTCAATTCAGTGTTTGTTTGTGTACTTTTCAAGTCAGTGTTGGTTTGTGTTCTTTTCAATTCAGTGTTGGTTTGTGTACTTTTCAAGTCAGTGTTGGTTTGTGTACTTTTCAAGTCAGTGTTGGTTTGTGTTCTTTTCAATTCAGTGTTGGTTTGTGTACTTTTCAAGTCAGTGTTGGTTTGTGTACTTTTCAAGTCGGTGTTAATTTGATGTCACATTAATAACTAAGCTACACTTCTATTTTAAATATACATACCAATGTGTCGGCATCTAGACATAATTTCGATAACTGTCTAAGAAACCTTTAAAACACAAAATTCACTGCAAATTAAAATAGGTATGTGAAGCTACAAAATATAAAGAATTGAAATGCACGCATTACTACGAATTATTTCGAAGAACAGATATTCTAGCTTCCGAGGTAAAGACCACCAATAAATTGTATTGAGAAATGTTTATCGTCCAGTGGCAAATTTTATATGCATATTTAGCTCCTGTAGAGCTAGGATTTTTTAAACGTGACAATGTTTTCTTTATATCTGTAAAATTGAAATATGTAAACTACATGCACTAATATATACAGGTAAATGGTAAAATATCTATGCATTTTTTATTCTGTTTTGTTCTGTGTAAAGTTTTGCTATTGTTTTCTGTTCTTTCGTCGTGTTTATTTTAAGTCCTGATGTTGTCTGTATTTATTGGACTTATGATTTTCGAATTCCTACTTGGTATCTTCTTTCTCTTTTTTTAAACGGAGGGTTAAACATAATATTATCCTACATATCTATACAACTAAAATAATGAGGTCCAATTTGTTAGCCGGCATGATGTAAAACGACCAATCAAAGAATTCACCTTTATATATAACTAATATACTAGGACAATGGTGTTGATTACAAATTAGGCCCTTTGTTTTCCACATAATTAATATTACCAATAATTAACAGGTGCCGGGTCGAATCCGATACTGATACTAATAGTATATGTCACATATAGTTTCCGGTATTATAGTAAGAAAACCGCTCGTGGATAAAATATACTCTAGATAGTGCTCCTTCGGAACCGACAAGTAGTGCATTTGCTTGCGTAATAATACATTATAAATGATGCCCTAGGGGAATCCCTCTCAACATAATATCTGTATATTAATCATGCCCAAGGGAATTCTTTGTCCAAATATTAAAACAAGATTTCCAAGTGGTGAAATGAAATCATCCATTTAAAAATTTTACGGACATCATCACGAGTTGGTTGACCGTTATGGAATATCTGTTTCAAAGATGACGGCGGATATGTTCCAATAGTCGTAACAACAATTCCGTTCTCTTTTCCTCAACTGTGACCTACCGAATTAGACTTATCGCCAGGTTTGTACTTACATGAGCAACACGACGTGTGCCACATGTAGAGCAAGTTCTGCTTACCCTTTCGAAGTACCTGATACTACCCTAGTTTTGTTTAAAGGGGTTCGTGTTGCTTTTGCTTTACTTTTAAGTGTTGTTCTTAGAGCTTTTAATTTTTCTGTGTGTGTTGTTTATACCGATAAAAGTCTTGCCCTATCATTTGTCATGAAAAACGTTTCAATTGAATAATTCACACTCGGTCAAGTTTCAGGGTTATAAAATTTACATGTCGATGGTTTATGAATTTTGTGATGTCTTAGGGTAAGCGAAGGGTCGAATACCAGTCAGCTATTGCGTGATGCCTAATCACTTGATAGAGCTGATCAACGTTTTCTATAGGAGGAACACGACGTGTGTCACATGTTGAGCAGGGTCTGCTAACCCTTCCGGAGCATAGTTATTGGTGTGGTTCGTCTTGCTCAGTCTTTAGATTTTTTATTATGCCTTTTGTGTAATGTTGTTTGTCTTTTGGTCTTTTTCGTTTTTACATAGCGTTGTCGGTTTGTTTTCGACTTATGTGTTTGAATGTTCCTTTGGTATATTTCGCCTCCTTTTTTGTTCGTATATAAGAAAGTCAAGGGAATGTCTGTAAATGAAGGATGCCCCAAGAGAAATGACAATTTACATAATGTCTGTATAAAATGATAGCAAATTGGAATCGCTCAACATCTTGTTTGTATATACATCTGCCAAAGGCTAATCGTTCTCATTATACTATCTGTATATAATGATGCCCAAGAGATATTTTTATATAATGATGCCCAGGAGAAATATCTTTACATACTCTTTATGTTATTGATGCCCTAGTGGAATCTCTCTCAACATAATATCTGTATATAATGATGCCTAGGGAACACATCTTTACATAATCTTTATATTAATGATGCCCAAGGGTAATCTCTTTTCAATAATTCCTGCATATAATTATGTCCAAGGGATATGTCTATTTACATTGTGTGTGTATGCATATAATGATGCATAAGAGAAAGTATTTTCATGATGCCTTAAGAAAATCTCATATTAATTCAGTGCTTTTGTTTTGTTTGCTGCCTGTTGTATCTGCTCTTCGTTTATTGTCATGAATCATGCCGTTGTTTTTGGGTTTTTGGGTTTTTTTTTTTTTTTAATTGTTTCACATTTTGTTATGTCGGGCATTTTATAGCGGCGACTAAACAGTAAAAGTTTTGCTCATTGTTGAAGGCCGTATGGTGACCTATAGTTGCTAACCTACGTCATTTGTTTTCTGGTGGAACGTTGTCTCATTCGCAATTATACCACATCTTCTTATTTGTATAATGAAGGAAATCCGAATGGTATACTGAATAACGTTTTGGTTTTAAGTACAACAATGTATTTAACGCACAAAACTTATAAAGTTTTATTTTCTATTTTCTAGCAATGGGCGTCAATATACCATTACTGGTGGACTGTTAGTTACCGATGGTATTATCTGCTCAATAGTCAGTGCTTCGGTACTGACATGATTTATAACATAATATTCTTAAATTCTTCATTATAAATTAATATATAATTAAAACTGTTCTTGTCGGGTCCTTTTGGTAATATCGTTCCTCACGTAGTACAGTATTTATGTGTCCTTGGCTTTGGTCATATCGTTCCTCACGTAGTACAGTATTTATGTGTCCTTGGCTTTGGTCATATCGTTCCTCACGTAGTACAGTATTTATGTGTCCTTGGCTTTGGTCATATCGTTCCTCACGTAGTACAGTATTTATGTGTCCTTGGCTTTGGTCATATCGTTCCTCACGTAGTACAGTATTTATGTGTCCTTGGCTTTGGTCATATCGTTCCTCACGTAGTACAGTATTTATGTGTCCTTGGCTTTGGTCATATCGTTCTTCCCGTAGTACAGTATTTATGTGTCCTTGGCTTTGGTCATATCGTTCCTCACGTAGTACAGTATTTATGTGTCCTTGGCTTTGGTCATATCGTTCCTCACGTAGTACAGTATTTATGTGTCCTTGGCTTTGGTCATATCGTTCCTCCCGTAGTACAGTATTTATGTGTCCTTGGCTTTGGTCATATCGTTCCTCCCGTAGTACAGTATTTATGTGTCCTTGGCTTTGGTCATATCGTTCCTCACGTAGTACAGTATTTATGTGTCCTTGGCTTTGGTCATATCGTTCCTCACGTAGTACAGTATTTATGTGTCCTTGGCTTTCAAAATTTTGGATTAAACCGTTCCTGATGAAGATAAATTTAAAAAGCGCTTTGGATGCACGTAATTCATGGAGTTTTGTTTTCATTTTAAGGTTAGTTTATTTCCTTTCACAGGCTGTGATTCGTGACACTCATCACAAATGGCGCTCATATTTGATTCACGAGCTACATCTAGTTCCTGTTATGTACCGTTTAGTGTAATATTACTAAAAATAATTTAACTGAAATCCAAAAGTAAAAGTAAAATACTTTGGAAATAGATATAAAAATTGTGTATTACACAAAACAAAACTGACAAAACTGTGTATCACACAAAACAAAACA
The DNA here is from genome assembly GCA_017311375.1 of Mytilus coruscus. NCBI lineage: Eukaryota > Metazoa > Mollusca > Bivalvia > Mytilida > Mytilidae > Mytilus > Mytilus coruscus. The sequence goes on from CM029598.1 coordinate 37,423,443, forward strand.
GACGTTAGTTTGTGAACTTGTTGATAGAATATTGCTTCAATTGCTTTTTCCCTCGTGATAATTCTGTAATCATTGTTAAACGATATTTATGAAATAATATAATTTAATCATATCTTATTTATATCCATTTTACACTTATATAGACACATGTAGTTATGGAGGAGCTGTTTATTCAGTTGATCCAAGGTTTCTAATAGACTGCCTGGACGGATCCAACCGCTGTTCATGTGGCGCCAATAATAGGATAGCATCTTCAAGAAGGGCACAAATTAAGATGGATGTGTTTAAAAAGGATCTCATAAAATCTAACGATTCATGATAAATAAGAAAATTTTAGAAAAAGGAATCTTTAATGCTGTTTCTTCCTGTCATTTTTATTTTCAAAGTTAATAGAAAGAAAAATAAATCTATTTAAATAAGATTCTCATATTTTATTTTATGTTATCATTATGTTTCACATCGGTTTAAGGGAAAGGCATTGTTAAGTTGAAAAGAAAATGAATAACATGTGTATCTTTGTAGATCGTAAAGGTACTTCTTAGACTGATGTACTTTTCAAGTCAGTATTGGTTTGTGTCAAGGCATTGTTGGTTTGTGTACTTTTCAATTCAGAGTTTGTTTATGTTCTGTTCAAGTCGGTGTTGGTTGGCGTACTTTTCAAATCGGTCGGTGTTGGTTTGTATTCTTTTCAATTCAGTGTTGGTTTGTGTACTTTTCAAGTCGATGTTGGTTTGTGTTCTTTTCAAGTCACTGTTGGATTGTATTCTTTTCAAGTCAGTGTTGGTTTGTGTACTTTTCAAGTCGGTGTTGGTTTGTATACTTTTCAAGTCAGTGTTGGTTTGTGTACTTTTCAAGTCGATGTTGGTTTCTGTTCTTTTCAAGTCACTGTTGGATTGTATTCTTTTCAAGTCAGTGTTGGTTGGCGTACTTTTCAAATCGGTCGGTGTTGGTTTGTATTCTTTTCAATTCAGTGTTGGTTTGTGTACTTTTCAAGTCAGTGTTGGTTTGTGTACTTTTCAAGTCAGTGTTGGTTTGTATTCTTTTCAATTCAGTGTTGGTTTCTATACTTTACAAGTCTGTGTTGGTTTGTGTACTTTTCAAGTCAGCGTTGGTTTGTGTACTTTTCAAGTCGGTGTTGGTTTGTGTTCTTTTCAAGTCACTGTTGGATTGTATTATTTTCAAGTCAGTGTTAGTTTGTGTACTGTTCAAGTCGGTGTTGGTTTGTGTACTTTTCAAGTCAGTGTTAGTTTGTGTACTGTTCAAGTCGGTGTTGGTTTGTGTACTTTTCAAATCAGTTAGTGTTGGTTTGTATTCTTTTCAATTCAGTGTTGTTTGTGTACTTTTCAAGTTGGTGTTGGTTTGTGTACTTTTCAAGTCCGTGTAGGTTTTTGTACTTTTCAAGTTAGTGTTGATTTGTGTTCTTTTCAAGTCGCTGTTGGTTAGTGTACTTTTCAAGTCTGTGTAGGTTTGTGTACTTTTCAAGTCGGTGTTGGTTTGTGTACTTTTCAAGTCGATGTTAATTTTGTGTTATTTTCAATTCGGTGTTGGTTTATGTACTTTTCAAGTCAGTGTTGGTTTGTCTACTTTTCAGATCAGTCAGTGTTGGTTTGCATTTTTTCAATTCAGTGTTGGTTTGTGTACTTTTGAAGTCAGTGTTGGTTTTTGTACTTTTCAAGTTAGTTTTTGTTTGTGTTCTTTTCAATTCAGTGTTGGTTTATGTACTTTTCAAGTCGGTGTTGGTTTGTGTACTTTTCAAGTCAGTGTTGGTTTTTGTACTTTTCAAGTCAGTGTTGGTTTGTGTTCTTTTCAAGTCGGTGTTGGTTTATGTACTTTTCAAGTCAGTGTTGGTTTGTGTACTTTTCAAGTCAGTGTTGGTTTGTGTTCTTTTTAATTCAGTGTTGGTTTGTGTTCTTGTCAAGTCGGTGTTGGTTTGTGTACTTTTCAAGTCGGTGTTGATTTGTGTATTTTTCAAGTTAGTGTTGGTTTGATATCACATTAAAAATTAAGCTAAACTGATATTTTAAATATACATACCAATGTGTCGGCATCCAGGCATGATTTCGATTACTGTCTAAGACACCTTTAAACACAAAATTCACTGAAAATTAAAATAGGTATGTGAAGTTACAAAATATAAAGATTTGAAATGCAATACTACGAATGATTTCGAAGAACTGATCTTACTTCCGAGGTAAATACCACCACCAAATTGCATTATTGATTGAGAAATGTTTATCGTCCAGTGGCAAATACAATATGCATATTTAGCACCTGCAGAGCTAGGATTTGTTTTTAAACGAGACTATGTTTTCTTTATATCTGTAAAAGTGAAATATGTAAACTACATGCACTAATATATACAAGTAAATGGTAAAATATGTAAACTACATGCACTAATATGTACCGGTAAATGGTAAAATATCTGTGCATTTTTTTTATTCTATAGGAGTTACACGACGGGTGTCACATGTGGAGCAGGATCTGCTAACCATTCCGGAGCATGGTTATTGGTATGGTTCGTCTTGCTCAGTCTTTAGTTTTTTTATTCGACTTATGAGTTTGAATGTCCCTTTGGTATATTTCGCCTCTCTTTTTGTCCGTATATAATAATGTCCAGGGGAATGTCTATAAATGAAGGATGACCCCAAGAGAAATGACAATTTACATAATGTCTGTATAAAATGATACCAAACTGGAATCACTAAACATCTTGTCTGTATATACATCTGTCAAAGAGTAATCGTTCTCAATATACTATCTGTATATAATGATGCCCAAAAGATGTGTTTATATAAAAATGTCCAGGGCAAATACCTCTACATACTCTTTATGTTATTGATGGCAAAGGGGAATCTCTCTCAACATAATAATTGTATATCATAATGCCCAGGGAAAATAACTTTACATAATCTTTATATTAATGATGGCCATGGGTAATCTCTTTTCAATAATTCCTGTATATAATTATGATCAAGGGATATATCTATTTACATTGTGTGTGTATGCATAAAATGATGCATAAAAGAAAGTATTTTCATGATGCCTTAAGGAAATCTCACATTACATAATGCCTTCATGTGATCATGCACACAATATAAAATATGATGCCCAAAGGGATTTCTCAAAAAGTAATGTTTGTATAATAAAAATACCCAAGGGTAATCTCTCTTTTTCTAATGATGCCCAAGGGGAAAATGTTCTTATCATAATATCTGTTTATTATGATGCCCAGGAGGAATCCCTCTATTTCTTATGCTGCCATAGTGGAATATCTCTTAATATAATGTCTGTTTAGAATGATGCCCAAGGTGAATCTAGATCTCTTTTTTAAATGATGCCTAAGGGGAATCTCTATTTTTTTCTTATGCTCCCAAAGGGGAATATCTCTTTTATTGAAACCCGAAGGGAAACAATATCTTTACATAATGTCTGTTTATAATGGTGCCCAAATGAAATCTCTCTTTTTCTAATGATGCCCAAAGGGAATATCTGTAAACATAATGTCTGTTTATAATGATGCACAAGGGGAATATCTCTTGACTTCAGATCTGTTTTTAATGATGGCAAAGGGGATTCATTCTTTTCCTGATGATGCGCAAGTGGGATCTCCTAACATAATGTCTGTTTATTAGTATAGTGATGCCCAAGGATAATGTCTTTTTTTCTGATGAAGCACAAAGGGAATATCTCTAAATATATTTGTTTAGCATGCTGCCCAAAGGGAATCTCTTTTTTCTAACATGTCAACGGGGAATATCTCTATTAATGAAGCCCAAAGGGGAACGTATCTCTTCATAATGTCTGGTTATAATGATGCCCAAAGATAATTTCTATTTTCTAATGATGCCCAAGGGGAATATCTCTTAGCATAATGTCGGTTTATAATGATGCCCAGGAGGAAACTCTCTTTTTTTAATAATGCCCAAGGGGAATACCTTTTTCTTATGATGCTCAAGGGGAATCTCTCATAACACAATGTCTGTTTATAATGATGGCCAAGGGGAATCTCTTTTTCTGATTGCAACATTAAGTGATATGCTTGAAGGCATCGAAGGAGTAATCAGTGTTTTATAGAACCTGTGACTATTGAAGATAGAGAAGTTTCGCACAGTATTGATACCACTGAGTGTAACACGGCCTTACCAATAGAAAGAGGATTTTGACGATGTTCCAAAAGTTTTCAGATATGTGAAAATATCGCTTAAAGTTACCGTAGGATTTACATTCTTCTAATAAGTATTCAATTTGCAGGGATTTTCGAATGATAATTCGAAGTTGCTTTATTAAATAATTTCATTTTTTCATCCGGGATTGGTATTAATAAATGCAAACATTGATATCCAAATTTCCAAAGAATTAAAAAAAGAAATAAAAATTGTTTAAATGTGATCAAGTTTTGCAACAGTATTTATTGTCTACCATTGACGAAAAAATGGCGTCATAGACGTTTTTAACAGTGAGTGAAATAATATTGTCAGAAGCATTGTGATTTGGAGGGAGAAAAAATGTCCAATTTACCTGCTCAGCACCTATAAAACCGTTCTGCCTTCACTGTTATAAGATATAAGAGATGTAAGTAGCTTTTAATAATATCAGAAAATTCAAACATGTTCTAAAGAAGCTAAATGCAGTTACCACTATATAATTGAGGTCTTACTTTCAAAACATTGTCATTTTTCCCGTGTTCAATAACATGTCCCGATGGACAAAATGACACATAGAATAATTCGGAGGCTGTTTATTAAACGAAATTTCATTTGATCTCCAATTATTAAAACCTTTTTAGCTAGCCTGGCCCAAAGGACCATGTGAGATTTTATCATCACTTGGCGTCCGTCGTCCGTCGTCGTCTGTTAACTTTTACAAAAATCTCATCTGAAACTGCTAGGCCAAATTTAACCAAACTTAATCACAATCATCATTGGGGTATCTAGTTTTAAAAATGTGTTTGATGACCTCTCCTGCCATCCAAGATGGCCGACATGGCTAAAAATATAACATCAAAACAACAAAATCTGACAGGGGCAAAAATGTTCAGAATGTTGAGCTCTACTATGAGCTCTGTCAGACGACTTTAATATAGGAGTTATTGCCCTTTAATGTCAAATTTTACCATTTTTTAATTTTTGCCTAGTATCTTGAAAACTATAATAGACACTATAAATCACAAAAATTATCAGCAAGGCAAGATCTACTAACAAGTCAAATTTTGCCGATATAGTTAGTAGACTGTCACTCTTTATATCTTTATATAAGTGATTGCCCTTAAATGAGGATTTTGTTTACCCTCTTTTGTGTTGTAAGCAAATACTAAAGAAAATAGAGAGAAACTAAACAGACTAAGTGATCGGCAATACAAGATCAACAAAATAGAGGTTTTTGTCATGAATTCAATTCTCGTCTACAATGTTGGAGAGTGTCCTTTGTTGATAATGCACATAGACCAAGGTGAGCGACACATGCTCTTTAGAGCCTCTAGTTTTACTGATATGAAGGGAAAACACATTAAATTTCCTCTAAAATGATAAGATATGTATTTTTTGTTTGAGCTACAGGTAGAAAATATGAAACGATCTAATATGTCTTAAGACATGTCCCCATAACTGTAATTTGACGTCCACGTCGTGATCACGCTAAACTGTATATGACTTTTCTTGCATATTTGGCATAAAATTAATTTCATGAAACGGTCTGATATATATTAAATAAAATGCTTGATAAAGATCAGGCTCCGGGAACACAAAAGTGAGAACAGTTTACATATGATTGCCGTCTCACTTTTAGAAAATGAAAATACAGTGAAAATGAAAATGCGATCAAAATCAAGCTATACACCCTTAATTCTTAGCATTGCTATTAAAAGAATCGTAACTTTACGTATGAATCAAATTTTGTTCAGCCAATTTGTAGAGCCGTTATTGTGTTTCCATTCTTGTATTGTAAGCTACGTGTAATAGTACAAATATAAAAATGTCAGGAATTTACGGTGAGTAGAACAATCTCTAGTCATTTACCTGGCAACATGTGTATGAAAAAAGGAGTTTATTGATTCTAGAAGCGATGCGTGGCAGAATAGAGTTTGTTGTTTCGAATCCCCAACAGAATTGCTTGTTAGATAAGCATGCGATGTGAAGCTGTTCAAATTGTAATTGAAACTTGTCTTTAATATTAGTTTAAGAGAGAAAAAAAGCAAATATGCGCTCAGATTTAGGGTAATAGTTGTCCGACAAAATTATGGATTGCACGCACATATATAGCAAGCTCAGGTGTATTGTTTTACAGACACTCCCAATTTTACCCTATTTTAAAAGCTCACCTTCGAAATAATTCACTGTGCACTCTTCCCCACATCTTCCTAAATTCATTTCTTTCCATATTTTGAAAAGCGTATATTTTGCGGTAAGTTCAATATCTACATACCTGTATGTAACCAATTTATAGAAATAAATAGCGAAAATATCAATTAGTAATAAATATACTACATTGAACACGCTGTATGTATAATAAATTGACATCTTATTTTCTTTTTTACAAGTCAATCATCCACAAAATGTCTGCTGTGTAGATCGGTTGTTTTCTTCGGTCACTCCGGCTCCCTCCATTAATAAAGCTGGCCGCCACGAAAAATAGCCAATAGTGCTGAATGCAAAAAGTGCGTTAACACCAAAATATATGCTGTATGGAAATAAAAGAGGATAGAGTTTTCAATACTTTGCCAAATGCTATAATTTCAAAAACAAATTAAAAGTATATGGATTGCCGATCTTTTTTAAAGCTTTTGTTTGTGAAAAATATCATGTTTTATAAGGAATATACACGGAAAAGGCACTCTTATGTGAATAAAAAGAAAACTTAACGATAGAGTTTTAGATAAAATATATACGAGAAGATAGCACTTATAAAGTGCTTTCCGAACGCAAAAAAAAAAACAAACAAACAAACGGAATCCCTATACTCATTTTTCACTTAATTACAAAGTAGGTAATTTTATTGTAACTTGATTCCTTTATTAAAAAAATAGATTTTCTGAACTATTTGCTAGATAAAGCAATATATTGATTTTAAAATTTTAATCAATGAAAACATTTTTTTTAGTTAAAAAGATGTAACCATCAGATAAATTCATTATCTTTTTTTTTTTTTCCATTTAAATGACAGTTCACATATTACTTTCATTTCTGCATCAAAGTTGCTTTTAATAATAGCTAAAAAAAAAATAGAATCGATCATTTGCAGCTATGTGCAAACAAACAAAAAATACTTAAGACCCCGGATCTACCTTATAATACTGAAAATTGGCAATGGCAGCATAAGAACACGTATTTCTATTTCAAACTTGTTGCATATTTTATAAAGTTTATCGTAAGGAAAAAGGATTTTCAGAGTATATCATAAAATATTGCATTTTTTTACAATTTCAACAAACGTAATTGATTCAAGATCGTGAACTAATACAATATATGATGATGATTAACCCGATAAACTATGAATTACAACACTAGTGTAAGCAACTTTTTATGAAAAAATGAATACAACGGACCTCTTATGAATAAAGTGTTAACAAAATGAGAATAACAAAAGAAAAAATATCAACATCTTTCAAATCATCAAATTAAGAAACTTCTGAATATTAATGTAAATTGAAAAAAAGGAAAAAATGAGGGTGAAAAATTACCAAATAACAACAAACAAATAGAAACGTTTAATAGGAAAAAAAGAAATCGAAACAAGAAACAGATATTAACAAATGTTAAGAAAAAGAAGAAACTGATAATACACAAACAGCAAAAGAACATTAAGAAAATAAGACAGCGAAGGTTATAAACGAAGACATTCATTGTGATATTCTATAAGCATGCTCTTCTTAAGAGTAAAGAGGTAGTGTTAGTTTTTCCTTATAGACATTATGTTAAGAGATTTCCCTTGTGCATCATAAGAAAATGAAGGATTCCCCTTGTCCATCATTATAAACAGACATTATGTTTAGAAATACTTCCCTTGGGCATCATTTGAAAAAGAGAGATTCCTCCTTGGCATCATCATAAAAAGACATTATATTAAGAGGTATTTCCCTTGGGCATCATTAGAAATAGAGAGATTCCCCTTGGGCATCATTATAAACAGACATTATATTAAGAGATATTCCCCTTTGGGCATCATTAGAAAAAAAAAGATTCCTCCTGGGCATCATTATAAAAAGACATTATATTAAGAGGTATTTCCCTTGGGCATCATTAGAAATAGAGAGATTCCCCATTGGCATCTTTATAAACACACATTATGTGAAGAGATATTTCCCTTGGGCATCATTAAAAAAGAGAGATTCCCCTTGGGCATCATTAAAAAGAGAGATTCCCCTTCGGCATCATTATAAACAGACATTATGTAAAGAGATATACCCTTTGGGCATCATAAGAAAATGAGAAATCCCTTTGAGCATCATATTTTTGTATGTAATGTGCGATTTCCTAGAGGCATCAAGAAATACTTTCTCGGATGCATCATTTTAGGCATACACACACATTGTAAATAGACATATCCCTTGAGCATAATTATATACAGGAATTATTGAAAAGAGATTACACTTTGGCATCATTAATATAAAGATTATGTTCAGATATTTTCCCTGGACATCTTTATATACAGATACTATGTTGAGAGAGATTCCCCTAGGACATCAATAACATAAAAAGTATGTAAAGATATATTTTCCCTGGGCATCATTACATAAAGACATCCCTTAGGCATCATTATATACAGATAGTATATTGAGAACGATTACTCTTTGTCAGATGTGTTTACAGACAAGATGTTGAGTGATTCAAATTTGGTATCATTTTATACAACCATTATGTAAATTGTTATTTCTCTTGTGGGCATCTTTCTTTACAAACATTCCCTGGACATTATCATATACAGACAAAAAAAAAAGGCGAAAGAAACCAAAGGGACATTTAAACTCATAAGTCGAAAATAAACCGACAACGCCATGGCAAAGAACGAAAAAGACCAACAGACAAACAATGGTACACAAAAGACATAATAAAAATACTAAAGATCCAGCAAGACGAACCCCAACAATATCCATGCCCCGGAAATGTTAGCAGATCCGGCTCCGCATGTGACACCCGTCGTGTTACTCCTATAGAATACATTGATCAGCTATATCAGGTGATTAGGCATCACACAATAGATGATTGGTATTCGACTCTTATCTTACCCTTAGACATCACCAAATTTGTAAACCATCGATCATGTAAATTTTGTAACCCTGAAACTTGACCGATTGTGAATTATCAAATTGAAACATTTTTCATGAAAAATTATAGGGCAAGACTTTTATCGGTATAAACAACACAGACATAGAAAAATTAAAAAGCATTAAGAGCAACACGAACCCCTTTTAAACAAAACAAGGGGTGATCTCAGGTGCTCTGTAAGGGTATCTTGCTCCACAAGTGGCACTCGTCGTGTTGTTCATGTAAGTACAAACCTGGTGATAAGTCTAATTCGGTAGGTTACATTCGAGGAAAAGAGGACGGAATTGTGGTTACGACTATTGGAACATATCCGTCGTCATCTGTGAAACAGATATTTCATATCATTCAACCAACTCGTGATGGCGTCCGTAAAATTTTCGAAGGGATGATTTCAACTTTACCACTTGTAACTCTTGTTTGAATATTTGGATAAAGATTCCCGCGTCATTGATATACAGATATTATGTTGAGCGTATTCCCCTAGGGCATCATTTATTATTTGTTTTGACCAGAGAAAAAATCTATTAGAACAGGTTTTTGTTTTAGTATTGACCTATTTGATCAAATAATAATAATACTTCATTCCAAAAGTAAATGCATATCTTCTGTCTCCCTGTCACCTGTCACATTGCTATCGGTACCTCCGTCTTTTTATAGAAAGGACTATTTGTGAGTGCGGTTTTATACGCGTTATATATGCGGAAACGAATGAATTCCCCGGGGAACAAACTGAAGTACATTTTATCCACGAGCAAGAAAACCAGGACGGATTTAGACAGAAAGATTTTGAAAGCAGAGAAAAAAGTGCACCTTAAAATCAGCATGACTTTATCAGATGACAATACGAATACTAAAAATCCAGGCTAAAAATAATTAATTCAGATCGGCTATGTGTTTCTAGTAACCTATAATAGTTACGTCTTAATAATGGTCTACTGTGTTCTGAAAAAGGAACCTACAACAAATTAAGAGCACGAAAAGACTTATCAGTTTATATTAAGTACTAGTAATAAAACAATTTCAATGAAAATATCAAATGAAAATAATACTTCATGCATTTTATTCTTCAGAGGCGCTTTTCTGGATTTACCTTCACCAGGAACGCTCAAAGCCAAAAATATTCAAGAATTGTTTAAATGTTGTGTTTCTTTACAAAATTGTCAAACTGACTTGAGCGATTTTACATTACTAAAATCTTTCTAAAAAAACCCAAAACAAAACAATATATCATCTCATCCACTATTCTCTTTCTTCAGTGATTAATAGACCGCGAGCAAACTATCAGTAGATAGGCTCTTTGTTCTTTTAAAACTTCAAATACACGCATGTCGATGATAATTATACAATGTAATTCATTTATGTTTCATTAGGAATAAAATCCTGATGTTTAACTAAAATTTCATGACAACTTTATCGATTAAAGTTCTACTTCATTTGTTGACTCGATTTTAATGTCTACAAATGAGGAATTCATTTTTAAAACGATATAAATTTTTGATATTTCATTAGCAATAAATCCTTATATGTTCGATTAAAATAAACGGTTCTAACATTTGATATTTTTGTATACAGGTAAATAATTTCTTGTTGGAGAAACGTGTTTTTTTTTTTTTTGTTGGCAATAGGGATTTATGAAATTTATCTGTGAATGGAGTTACAGTGAATCCAGCTCAAATTAACTTTTGAATAATCTGACGGATTGATTATTGCAAAAACTGAGTCAAAATTGATAAACAAAAATCACCAAAGAGCACTAATATACAAAACAGTGATTTACAACGATTTTTTTTTCAATGGTATAAAATTATCAATAATATTAGCACTGGTCTGAAACTTAATATTACTATTCCCAGTAATGATGGACAAATACACTACACAGTCTTGAAATTATGCACAGGAAAATGCTGTAAATTGCTGACAAATGTATTTAATAGTATTGTAAAATCTTTGAATTAATCACAAAAAGTAAAATGTAAATGAGGTAAATGTCAGATGAACTCTGCCAGACAAACATGTACACTTTACAATCATACCATACACCAAATATATTTAGCCTATTGCTTAAATATATTATCCGAAAAACATTTATTGAGTGTAGTGCAAAAAACAGCTTCTCTCGTAATGCTGACGAATGCTCGTTGGGCGGAATAACGGGTAGCTGCCAGTAAAGAATATATATGGTGCTAGTTGGAGTTGATGTCTTCAGCAAGTTGAATAAGCGGTCGTATGTCTACTCAGTAGACTAAAGATGAGCTGGTATTAGCTTCATAGACCACTGCGTGCATTTTGTAGAGTTGAGCAAATCGGTCTCCCCTTACGCAGTCTGATTCAAATCATACTACAATTTAGTATGAAATTTCTTACAAGAGCCAGATGGGGCGCAACCAGCCATACACTTAGAAAAAAAAATATTTATCTTTCAAATTGATTGGATGAAAAATTGATTATGGTTGGGAAATATATAGTTCAGCTTCTTTTACAACTAAAAAATGTTCAGATGACATTCAAACTCAGGCATTACGTAAATGTAACGGCTAAATGAGATCTGCTTCTTTGAAATCTTTACCGGGCCAAGCTATAATGGGTGATCAACCTTATTAAATAAGAAGAAAGAGTGTCAAATAATGATGCGGAAGGATACTGTTATTTTTTATTGTAGGATAATACCAAACCAGTTGAAATACAATGAGTTTTAACAGATTAAAAAGGGAATGTGCTGAGATCAATTAAAAAATGCAGGACCAAGGGCAAGAACCTTGTCAATGGAAGTCTTTAGTTATATCTTAGTGTTTTTGTAATTTATGAAAGTAAATTTACAATTTGGGGCTTAATTGGTTTCTGAGTGTATTTAAATTGTTCTGTTTACAAAATTAGTTATTGAATCTATAAGCGTTTATAAAACATTGCTTCTTTAGTTTGAATACTTTCCCTTCATGAATAAAACAAACATTAAAAAAGATTCATTCAATAAAATCATGATTTGCCAAAAAACCAATCTACCATTAGACTCAAAATTGCTAAGAAATTAAAAAATTTAGCACCTACAACATTCGCTAAAGGTGTATTTTGTGTTAATCTCCTAACCCACGGAATATAATGTTCGGTGACGCTTGTTCTCTATACCAATTTGACCGAAATGTTCCTGAAATCAGTCTATTTTTCCTTAAGCTGGGTAATTTGCCATGTTGTCACTTAAATGTCGTCACGTGTAGAATCATATTGCGACATCAATACGTACCTAATATTTACATTTTCGTAAATGCCTACATGGTACAGGCTTTCAAAATGACACCAGAATTGGGTATATTCAGGGTTTTTTTTAATTTGTGTTTAATTTCCGGCCCGACAAAGTACCTTCTCTTTGCTCTTGGTGGTGTACTCTGAAAGTGTCTGTTTAATTTTTCTTAGTTTGGTATCTTAAATCTTCTCATAATGCCAATTTGGGTAATATTGCATGAATAACTTAGAATTCTTTTGTATATATTAGAGGCAACAGTAATTTACAGATGTTCAAATCTCATAAATCCATTAATAGATTCAATTTAGGTTGAAAAATCATCGGAGGGAATCGCACGAACTAAAAAAAAAACAAACAAGACTCGGAGCGTCTACAGAGTAAGCGTCTCCTGCTATGCATGCATCCCCCGTCATGCTGATTCACACTGAGTCAAGAGGTATATAACGTAAAACATTACGAACGTGATAAAGTATACACATAATTACTGGCTATGAGGGCAATTGCAAGTATTTTGTCTCCCGAAGCACATATTTGGTGCCGAAGGGGACAATAAATTTGTTGTTGCCCGAATAGTCAGTAAATAAGTGTTTTATTATACAGAAAATACAGATCAAAAATTGAATTAACTCATGAAAAGGCAACTCGTGCCACTGCAATGCTTGTTTTTTTTAAATTTATTTTCTAGATGCATGAATCAATATGTTACTGTTTATTGTTTTATTTACTCAATTTATCTGTCCTTTTATGCTGTTTTATATTGAATGGCAATTAGTTTTTTTATTGCTTTAGCTTAGTGCATTATGTTTGGTGCTTTAGCTTGGTGCATTAATGTATTTTTAGTGCTTTAGCTTAGCTTAATACATATAACATGTATGATTTACTTTGCGCGTTTTAAAATGCATGAAATGACATGACTGTGTATAACATGTATCTATGGACCTTTTTATTTACATTGTATATGTTACATCTATATTTTGCATGTAATGTCGTATGTGTAGTATCTATGTCCGTTTTAAAAGTTCTAACGAGCTTATGTTTGCAATGTTACATAAATGGATCGACTCTAAATAACAATTTTGGTTGATTTGATATGAATTGGAAGAATGACTTTTACATGTATTATTTTATAAACTTACTACATAATTTTTCTTAAATGCTAGTATTTTGTCTCAATTAAATAGACCATTAAATGTGTACGTATTTGGATTTTTTTTAAATTTCTTAATATCTACATTAAAAGCTCTACAAGTCATAATATAATGATATTCCTCACCGATATCACTCGAGTCACAGAGATGACAAAGTCTGTCGTTTCGCGACAAACCTAGCAATCTTCCCGTCTCAATTGGTAATCAGCATACAATTAAAAGATTATTAGGTAATGTGTTGAGATAATTCTCAAATTTCAAGTTAGTCTTAAAAATTCTATTACATCTATTAGGTATTTATCTGTGACAAGCATGGTTGTCTGATTTTTAAGTTTTGTTCACACTTTTTGATACTGATTTGTCAGCAAACTACATGTCCCCAATATTTGACATTCCACAGTGATCTAAAACATTTATTATGATCAACTTTCAAAACAATAGTTATTTTAATTTATAAGTCATAATGTATAAAGAGGGTGAGAAATTTTATTCTCTTTATTGCTTATTATTCTGCCAAAAATTTATCATACGAACTTTTTACCCTTCCAGATAGAGCACCTTAGTTCACCCCCAGTTTTTGGTGGGGTTCGTGTTGCTCGGTTTTTATTTTTCTATGTTGTGTTTTGTATACTTATGTCTGTCTGTTTGTCTTTTTCTTTTTTAGCCATGGCGTTGTCAGTTTATTTTGACTTATGAGTTTGAAAAAAAGTCTTAACTACCAATGTCATTATTCACTGTTCCTTTGGATTTATTAAACTTTTTTTAGAAAATCACATAGATTTTTCATACGTTATTCTTTCATTTTTTACTTCTTCAAATCATTACTTAAGAGACGAATGCTATCATTTATGGTTTTGTTATATATTTTTTTAATATTTCGAAGTCTAACTAACATTGAAAATATTAGGCCCATAGTGTTTATACAATATTGATAACTTCCCATATTCTTTTCTTTTAATTAGTTCTACAATCGTGATTAAACCATTCTTTATTATTATAATCTACTTAATCTTTTTTGAATTACTACAATCTTTCGTAAAATACACCAAACGTCTTTTTGGCAGAATCAAGCAAAATCTTAGTAACCTTAGTAACAATTTCATTTACACTGCTTTGATCCACATGACTAAATAATTATTTATTTCTAAAATATGTGACAATAATTCAGTAACCCCATCTATGTTTATGTCACTTTTGCAATCAATAAATACTCTTTTCATGTTTTCATTTACCTAAGTATTTGTTTTCCATTTCCCTATGCATATGTATTTGTCATTAATTTTAATAAATCCATTTACTTTTAGCATGTCCGATCACACATTACATTCTAGTTCTTAAAAGATTCGCGTATGAATACCCAAATATAAATTCCTAATTTGCATAATTTCAAAATCAACAATTTTGTGGAATATATCAATAAAATCATCCATTTCATAATAATAAGCGAAAATACCAGATCGATTATTAAAATCGTAAATTAGCAGACATGGTTTGGATCTTTATACATATTATGCAATTCTACCTCTAATTCAAACATGTCATTATCTGTTGTATAACAGGTGGAATATAAATCACACCACATATTTGATCTTGCGGTAGCTGTACTTATATAGTATTTTACTAATTTTAAACCAAAAGACAAAAGAATGATGTGTATCTATTGGACTGATACAATTTTTTGAAAACTTTTATGTCTAAAAGCTAAGTCACCTGATCTAAAGTTTGAGATATTTTTTTGCACCACCTACGATCGTCCGTCCGTTCGTCCGTCCATCCCTCCGTCTGTCCCGCTTCAGGTTAAAGTTTTTGGTCAAGGCAGTTTTTGATGAAGTTGAAATTCAATCAACTTTTAAACTTAGTACATATGTTCCCTATGATATGATCTTTCTAATTTTAATGCCAAATTAGAGTTTTGACACCAATTTCACGGTCCACTGAACATAGAAAATGATCGTGCGAGAAGGGCATCCGTGTACTATGGACATCTTCTTGTTTCTTCTATTTTTAAGATTTCCACAGACATGTCATCAAGGTCATCTAGTTTGGTTTCTAAGAAACAAACAATATCTTGACATGGCCTTTTAATAAATTTCTAAATTTTGGATATACACGCTTAGATCTTAAAATAAATACGTTTAGTATCAATAATTGTAATTCGTTTGGATCGGTTTCTCTATTTCCTTAATTTCTGTTGTGATTCATTTTCTAATTGGTGTAAAAGATTTAAAAGAAATATTTAACAGCCAGGAAAAACGTTGGAATTCAAAGGAACTGATAATCGGAATTTTCTCATATTTTTCTGTTATTACCTTTCTTTAAAGTCCGTATCATATTTTTTTATTATTTATTTGGATTATTTAGCATTTAAAATACATTTTTTGTACTTAGCGATTGGTTGTAAACTTGATCCAATAGAATAGTCGGTAATTACAAGTCCCTCAGGTGACAATGGCTTGTATCCTGATCATTTTTCAATTATTACATTCAATCAATATAATAATATAAGGTATGTTTCTATGACAATCTCTCTATATTGCAAAAGTTGTTTTCAAACTGATTTAAAAAGTAAATGGAAAAGATACAGCTGAAATTGGTGATTTTGGTGATTCTGGTGATTTTTAAACTAATTTACATATCTTCAACCAACGTGACAAATGTTTTAGTACTGTTACCTGGAAAAAGAGGAAATTTTTATTTCCCGTTTGGAATGGAACGTGCCGGAGCTGCAGGTATGAAATAAAATAATTTTTTTCACGATATAATATAATTTATTTCCGTATCAATTCGCTTTTATTTCCTTGCAGGATGATTTCTTTCCTTTAATATTTCGCGTTTTATATTTTACTACAGTTTGCGACATGCGCATAATAAAGTTGCATGCACTAGACTATTATGCATATGTTCATAGACTTGTATATATTTTAGTTACCATCTAAAAACCAGCAGAATATTTGGACGAATTAAATGTTCCAAATGCCTTATCTTCGATAGGCTCTTTTTGTAGACGATCATCAATCATTTATCTGACCTATATTTGGCAAAACTTTTCGGAATTTCTAAACCCCTATGCTCTTCACCTTCGGCCTCTTGACCTTTTAATTTATCTATGATGAGTTTATTTACTAGTACCAATGAATTTAGAATCTATTATATTTGTCTCCTAGGTATATACTTAATTTTCTAATGTAAAAATTTAATTAGAGACCGTCATAGGAGCATTGACAAAAGAGGTCCTTTGGCATTATAAACGTACGGTGGCATAGTGATAGTCTTCATTTGGACAAAGGTACATGCAAACTTATTACGGAGTGAATGTTGAAGTTTTTAAACCAAAATTTTTAAAAAATCTCTCAGCATTTCCCTGCTCTTTTAAATGTTACCTTCTCAATGAACGACTCTCGAAAATGAATACTAATAGAAAGCCAAAGGGTTATAAATAAACACAGCACCACCTCAACAAAGCATGGAATTAAATCGGCATCTAGAACTACCAAGTTTAATTGTAGTATGATAATTATTCATTATTGTAATCATCAAGAAGCTGATAACAATAGAAGCTGACAATATAAGACAACATTTCCTTAACGTTTCTATCACTTTGCTATTATTCACCGTATTTAAACGTTTTTCACCATTTCTAATTAATGGACATTGGCCTACAATGTAACAACTAATTACAGATATCCGTGAGCATTTGTATTATTTATCAGCTCTTTATTTGATCAATCATATCTTTCAATCTTAATTATTATAGCCATTGAATTGAATATATAAGGTATTGCACGACAAATGAATAGATAGTTTTCCAATTGCTGGATTTAAGACCTATGGATATATTTCACGGTTTTTTCCCCTCGCTTCTATCAGTACATTGAATAGTACCAATAACAATGAATGCAAATTATTTATTTATTAATATATATTTATTGCCATTACTCTCATTGCTCTAATTTGAAAGAGAGTTGTATTATTGATAATACATCATTAACAGTCAATTGTACGTTGATCTAACATGTGACACGATATTCAATTATATATGAGGATAATCCAGATTTACACGAGGGATCAGTACAGTGTTAATTATTTTGACAAGTAATATATGACAATAGATCACAGAATAAATGCATTGGAAGTGTAAAAAACAAATATATAATTACATAATGTACATGTAACAAAGAGATTATAACAAGATAATTCACTCTATTTTTATATTATATATCGTTATTCTCAATAAAGCATCATTTTGACAAGGTATAGAGAAAAACATACGTACAATATATTTGATAACTATCATCGATTGTTTCCAGCAGGATCGTTTTGAATTTTCTTCTAAGAGGGTGCTCAATATAACTTTACCATCTGGAAATTGAGTTTTCTTTAAACTTTTCCTCGAAGTTTGATACATTTTTGTTATTTCTTTTCTTTGTAAATACGTGTATTTCTGGGGGTATTAAATGTATCACTTTCAAGATTATAGGGTGCGAACGTTTGTATTTTTCTGCGAACTTAAATGCTTTGATTGTATTTAGTTTGCATGATTTAGAGGATTTCTAACGACCGATACTATGCTTGGGTCGTCATCTTACAACGGCAGCTGATGATACGAAAGAATGATATTTCGGATATCGAAATTATTTATATATTTTTTTTCTATTTTTGGTTTGTTTTGTTTTTTTTTTTTTTTGGGGTTTAAGTGTTGAACATTTGGAAGGCGCATATATACATGTAACTCTTGATTAAATCAAAGAACCTTTGTGAGCACTCTCACATACCCAATGCCCATACATTGTCACAGAGCAAACAGAGTCTCACCTCAGTTTAAAGACTCAAAATTCATACAAAGGTCGATTGATAAAAAATTCTTGTAAATATGCATAGAAAATTTTGTCCTCAGTAATTACAAAGTTTGAAAACATTCTGTTTCAAAGGATTTGCGCTGACAAACTATTGCAGTATATTGAAGCAAAAATTCTAAGTTCAAAAGGACATAACTCCTAGGAAAAGCTTCGAATAATATTTTCCTGTTGATATACACATCTACATAGCATGTCCTTATTATCTACAAAGCTTCACGAAATTCTGTCGTGTGGTTTCAGAGAAGTTGCGATGACAAACTATTGCAGTACTGTAGTATATGTAAGCCAAAATTTCAAAGGGGCATAACTCTTAGAAAAAAAAAGAATCATAATTTCCTGTCGATATGCACATCTACCTTAGCTGTATTTGGCAAAACCTTTCGGAATTTTGGATTCTAAATGCTCTTCAACTTCTATTTCATTTGGCATTTTTATTTTTTTTATTCGAGCGGCTGCGTCATTGATGAGTCTTTTATAGACGAAACGTGAGTCTTCCGTATAAAATTTTATCATGGTATCTATATAAAAATAAAGAGATATGGTATCATTGCTAATGAGACATCTCTTCACCCAAGTTCAAATGAATTGGATGTTAGCAATTATAGGCAACCGTACGACCTTCAACAATGAGAAAAAGTACTCGCAGTTACTGACAGCTAGTTCAAAGCCAAAAACAACTAATAAAAAAATATGTATCTTAGACTAAAATATCGATCAGTACATATCCAACATCCAATGGATTTGGTGTAAAGACGTCATTAACAGTCAGTTTATTTTCGATGTATGGGTTTCAATGTTCCTTTGGTATCTTTTGCCTCTCTTTTTCTAGATACAAATAGGATAAGATGAAATCCGATGTACTTATCATATCTGGATTTATCATATTAGAATTGAATCTATTTTGTGTTCACACGTGATTCTGTAACTGTGTATTTGTGATTGACACCGTGATTCTATAACTGTGTATTTGTTATTGATAGCGGATTCACAAATACTCCTTGAATCCGGAATATGTGTGAGTGCTAAGCTACGGATTTGTTGTATTAATATTTCATTTTACAGAATATCAAATTCGACAAATTGTGTTATAAATGGATATTCACACTAAAAATATTGCATTTTATATCGCATTTGATACTTATATAAGCATCATTGCAAAATGTGTTCTTAATATATAACCTGTAAACTGAAAAAAAAAAAAAAAAATTCAAAGATTTTATATCATTGCCTTTAACAGTTTCATGGTCAATGAATATTGCATTGGACATTAAGCTAATAAATAATCAATTATGAATCCATTAGCGAACATTTTATTTTCAATTCAAAGTACATTTTGTCCTTTTTTAAAATTAAAAAATGTGTTATTTTGGAAGTAGTCTTATTTTGCACTTACACCTGAGTTAATTTTCACATCTACATACGTGGTGGTTTCGTTTAAAAACTGTTTCTTCTATTTTAGTCCAATTTCGCTTTATGGTATTGTCTTTATTACGGATTATATAATGGCTTTAGATGAAATAGATACAGTTAGAAACATAAAATTCAGTGATGTAAATATAAGTTTTCTACAAAATTACCTTCATTTCCTGAAAAAAAACTTGTATCTTGTATATCACTAATTTAATTTTCCACAGTATAACATAACAAACTATTTTCAGTTTCTCGTCGTTCATTAAAAGTTAAAATTTCAAGATACAAACAATTTAGATTTAGTCTTTTTAATGCTCGATTAAACTGCTAGCGAAAATTTTCAACCACTCTGTCTGGTGTGCTCGATTACTTTTTTAAAATATCTTCCCGACATGTTTGAGGGTCTGGATGGAGTTTACAAAATAGAGAACGATGCGCAAAAATTGCAGGATACAGGGAAAAAATATAAAGAATAGACAAAAATAGGCCCAAAAAATAAAGTGTAGAGAATAGTGGGGTGCTGAAATAAAAAGAATAGATAATATTAAGCAACAAATAAAGAAAAATGGCCTAAAA
The DNA here is from genome assembly GCA_017311375.1 of Mytilus coruscus. Taxonomy (NCBI): domain Eukaryota; kingdom Metazoa; phylum Mollusca; class Bivalvia; order Mytilida; family Mytilidae; genus Mytilus; species Mytilus coruscus. Next base: position 37,443,931 of record CM029598.1, read on the forward strand.
ATTAAGAAGATAGAAATAAATCCAGACCCTCGTTCGTCTTCAATATTATAATGTATGTGTTTTATCTAATCTAGCAGGGAAACATTCATTATTTTTCTTTATTTGCATCATACACTGTATTGTTCCCTAATCGTCATCCGGTCCACTCGAACTGACTGAAATATTAAATTACCACGTGAAGCAAGATGCACAATGAAATGAGACTTTAATTTAGAAGGTGATGAAAAAAAGTTGCTCAATATTTTAAGAAAAGGACTTTGTACATATTACATACAGTTAACACAGATTGAAATGAATTAGCTGCCAAATTCATGCCCATCGAATAGATTCAAACTCTCAAATTTGATTCAATATATATTATTTTTTGACCAGGCCCGATTAGATGGTGTTAAATCTTACAAAGTCGATCGAAATTTATTTTTGCAAAGAATTCCGCTCAAGCCGGTCCTAGGGGCCGTCTTAAACATTCAGTGAGGTGAGAGTTTTTTCTTGCTCCGTGTTGAAGGCCTCACTGTGACTTTGAGATGAAGAAGCTGTTCTAAAGTTCCAATGAAAACAATACACAATGTATGGACTCGTTACAAAGTATCAACAGTTCGTGTGTTTCCTGACTGGATCTCAAATTAACTATCGAGATGTTACCTCGTTATAATTATAAATATTAACAGACAGGTAAAAATAAATACAAATAGATACTAGATTTAAACACGTTCAATCTCATATTGTCATTTTCTTAGTTCTTTGATCTAATTTCAAAGAAAAAAGAAAAAAAAAATATACATTAAATGTAAACTTATCAATAACCTGTATAATACTGAATTTTTTGCTGATCAAATCGTTCATCAAGATACAAGATTGCATGTCTAATTGCTACAAGTACTATAAGACTAGCATATCAGTGTTAATGACATTTAGAATATAGCAAAGTGCTCTCGACCAATGAAATTGTAGAATTTGATGTCTCTTAATTGTGAAGAATGAATGTAGATCATGTTCTTAGTAAGGGATTATTCTATTATTTGGGTCTATCTACAGTTCAAAACAAAGAGTTTCTATAAAATGAGTTACAACTGCCCCGAAGCAAATTTATCAGATTGAAAGGATTTATAACAGTGATTGAAACTGACTAAAGGTTGAATTATGAAACAAACAAGAAAATCAAAATAAGTTGAAAAAGTTGAAGTTTACTGGTACAGTAAAATTTGTACCTTTAATGTTATTATGAAAATATTAATAACTTCAAATTACTAAAAAATTAAACATTATCAAAGCAATGAAAACAAAGTTTTAAAATAGAAAATAACCTAAATCATCATCTTTCGCTTTCCAAAACTCTGGTTACTGGACCAGCGGTTGGGAAGAATAGTTATTTCCAATATTCCGATAAAATAGAAAGAAGAAAAAGCAGGAATTTGATTTAAGTTTTGAATGTGTTTAAAACTTTTAAAGGCATTTTATTTGAACGTGTTCCTGACATAATAAAATAGTATTTAATTTTAAAAACCCGATCGAAAAATTGGCTGTGCAATGAAATTAGTTGTAACTCAAATGTGTGTATTGATTTACACTGTATATGAAAAGGGATAATTCCTCACTAAAATATAACATGATTTACATTCATACTCACAATCAGGAAACATATGCAATTTCTACCTTTTCTTTATACTCTTGTGTCACCTAATGTCTATAACGCATTTTTTAATATTTCCCAAATTATAAGAAAGTCCTTACATCACTAAAACTAATCCATAAATGAAATGCGGAAAAATGAAGTCATGCATCAATTATAGACATTACACTGACAATGAAACTAATTCTTGAATACAACCAATCAAGAGATCATTTGAGCCTTGAGCACATTACAATATTCTAAGTTTGTAAGAGAATGATAATCCCTTACTTCATGATAAGTACTCGCTAACGCTCGTACTTAATCATGAAGAAAGGGATTATCATTCTCTTACATATACTAAACGCCAAGGTTGAAACGAAGGCTTACAATTGTCTTAAAGAACAAGAAGACATAAAGTGATATAAACTCAGGAAATTAAATTGATATTTGTCCACAGAAAGACATCTCAGATACATTTTTATAACTTTAACCTTTGTTTGTTCTTACTCATAAATACCACTTTTTTGACAGAGAAATAGTAAATAGAAATTAATCTTAAATGATTAATGACTTTTCACGATCACCCACACTCTATGCGAGAGAGCTTGCCATGAACTTTTATAGAATAAAAACGATTAAATCCAGCATTTGGAGTATTTACAATTTTTTTCATCTTTATTTGTCACTTTTGTAAAGTTGCCTCTTGAAAACTAGATAATCTTTTTAATGCACTACATTTGGAATCAATGCAAATATATTTAAAAAAAATGATTTGTTTAATATTCTCAAATCAAATAGTTGTTTTTAGTTGAAATAATTCTAGACTCAACATATGAAATAATTTCTATGTATAACTTAGTAGACGATTCAAATTTTTTAATGAATCTCGAGATGATTTAGCACCACTCGAATGTGACCTACCGAATTAGACTTATTACCGGGTTTGTACTAAGATGAGCAATACGACGGGTGCCACATGTGGAGCAGGATCTGCTTACCTTTCCGGAGCACCTGATATCACCCCAAGTTTTTGGTGGGTTTCGTGTTGCTCAGTCTTAAGTTTTTTATGTTGTGTTTTGTGTCCTGTTGTTTGTCTGTCTTTTCTATTTTGGCCATGGCGTTGTCAGTTTATTTTCGACTTATGAGTTTGATTACCCCTTTGGTATCTTTCGTCTCTCGTTTAGCACTTTAGCATTGACCATGGATTTATCTTTTTATGGGTTTTTTTCTTGGATCTAACATTTTTTTCGATTTCAATCAAAAACAAATTATTTTTTTCAATCACATACATGAACAAAAAAGTATTATGAAACTTAACGTTATATTTATTTTTTTCTAATTTTTAACGGAAACGTTCTGTCTTTGTTCAATTTCCTTCTGAAACATTTTTTTTCCAACAAATTTAAAATCAAACCGTTTATCAAAAAAACTCTATACCACCATAAAATATGAATGGCCGGTGTCTTAAGATTACACAGATTGATGAACATTAGAGAACAATCTTGGAAAACCACGGACTACATAAATGAAAAAACAAATTCTTTACTTAATTAACTTAATGTTTAAAAAGATGTAGAGAATTGATTAATGACAAATTGTTATTTTCTTTCATGTTTTACAACAAAAGACAAAACGACCCTAATGCATTGAAATTGCGGATCTTTGTTGGGAATATTTCAAAGTTCATGGTAGAGTTCGTCGACGGACTTTCGTATTAATATCGCAGAGTAAATCATCAGTGAGAGAAATATATTTGAAGTCTCAATGTACTTGTCGTTCTTTTTACAAGACTAACTTCATCAACGTGGTTGTCCAATTGTCAAAAATATTGGTGGCATACGTGGAGTAAGATGTATAAACCTTTTCAGTGTTGTTGGTATCCTTCACAGTTTCTGTTTTTCTTTTTCTCAATCATCTTCATATAAGTGCTGCACAATGTCAGATTCGTGAACAGTCAATTGCAAACTGTTCCAATGCTGGTCATTTGAAAAGGTTTTCCTTCCATGTGGAGCCAGTAAACATGGAAAACATTTCCTGCTAGTTAAGCGAGCAACAATCTATCTTTTTCTGTTTTTTTTTTTTTTTTTTTAATTATAGGTTTGTGGAACTCTACTCAAATCAAAATGTCAAAATGATGAGGTTTCAGAGAGTAACTCGTACCATTTGAATAAAACTCTAGTAGCCCAATCGAGTTGTTCGAGTTAATTCAATCAAAGTATATCTTGTTGTTATAATAATAATAAGTTTTTTGGTATGCATATTACAGTTAACTGTCTACGTTAATTCTCTAATGTTGGTAAAATCAACGGCTAAACGTGGGACTTATATATTATCTATTAGTCCCAGGCTATACAAAACAAAATTCTAAATAGTATTGTATTATAGTATGGCTTCCGTTAAGCAAGCTCAAAGGATATAACAGTTATGAGGGTCTGGGTGGAGTCCACAGAATATAGAATAATGGACCGAAAAATAAAGGATATAGAGATCCTCCTATCAAAACCCTCAGCCAATTCTTCAATACGCTCTAATATCGGCCATTGAATATCTGAGTAGACTCTATAAATAAGAATGTTTTGTTTTATTATAGTGTCACATATTTGATCAGATATGTATATGTAAACAACACAGAATTGAAATTACCAAACATCCAGCCTTATGTAGACTTATGAGACACTTATGTACAAACATTTCTAAAAACAATATGTTAAAAGACTTAACTGAACAAGTCATATTTAGTCTATATGTGTAAAATTCAAAATATAAAAAAGCCAAAACAGATTTAAAAATTTTACTTTACATCATTCCGAGCTTTAAAAAAAGAAATTAAAAAAAGATGAATAGAAATATAATTTATCACAGTCAAACTTAAAAAAAGGTTTTCCAAAACGGCTAAATTAATAAGTTATCAATCACTGTTTATATAGTAACTTGGAATTGACGAACAGTACAGATCAATTTCTTTGCAGAAAACTGTAAACATCGCTACTAATAACCACAAAACGTAAGTCGCATTGATTTCACATTAACAGTATATAATTACAACTACAACCAATAAGTCTCTTCAGTCAAGAAGATTAATGTCAACGGAACATCGCCATCGTGGAATGTAAAAACAGGAAAAGAAAGCAAAATTAGATTTGTTTCAAACTTTGCTGTATCGCTTACTATGCTGTATGGGTCTTGTTCATTGATGGAGATGTTATAGACCTGTAGTTGTTTTTAATCTTGTCCTTTGATTTTTGTTGATTTTTCGTTCATTGGGATTGAAAACACATCTCCTTATTTTTAATTTTACACTGGTATGAATGTTGCCATGAGAACTTTTCAATAAATGACATCCATCAATTTTAATGTTTGAATTACTTACACCGTTATGTCTTTTTCCCTATTGTATCATTTTGATTAAGGTGGTACCAAACACCTTGACTAAAATTAATTTGGCTCGTTTAATTTTCGTAAAATTTTGACAAAATATTAATTTTGACCTTTTGACAAAAATATGAAAATTTCAAAAATGTTGAACCACACACTTTATCGGAAAAGATTCATTGGATATATAGCAGTTTGTCAAACATTAATTTTGATCATTGAGAAGCTTAATATTTCCTTAACAATTATAGAACGTGATTAAAACGTTCAGCTGATTTTTACAGAGTAATCTCTCTGTAGTGTTATGTACCACCTTAAGTGTGGCTTCGCATCGCGGGAGATGCATGGATAGCAAGAGACGTGTGTGGACGCACACATGGCCTTGCTTCTTTTGAGTTCATGCGATTCCATTGAGTTTCTTTGTTATCTTGATTGGTATATTTCATATAGATTTGCGAGATTTGAACATCGCTTAACTATTTTACCTCTTATTTAGAAAAAAGTTCAGATTGATTTTTTTGGTTTAATTTATTGTGTTTGTTTGGTTGTTCACTTTTGTATTTGTTTTGTATGTTTGAAGATAGTTTTGTTTCTTTCTGTGTGTGATTTTTTTCGGGGAGAAAGGAGGTAACCGATTTGGAATTGAATGTAATAAAAGGCTGGGGCTGGGGATTTGTGTGTGTGTGTGTGTGTTTTTTTTTTTCTTCTTTTCTTTTCCCTATTTTGCATTCTACAACAAGGTTAATTAGTTGTGGCTTTAAACAAAATAATTATATGCCATTTTAAAAAAAGATGATACTAATACAGATCTACATTGTCAATCGTTTCAGAAATCAATCTCATAATATCATTATTGTCTAGACATTATGTTATTATAATTAGGAAATTCCGGTAACACGGTAAATAACAGGAAAATCTGTTTGATATATCACCTATCTATTGAGGTATATAGGCATACGCTTCCTGGAAACTTTGAAGTAATTAAATTATAATTGATATCTTAAGAAAGTTCCATTGTGAGTTTCAATAAGGTTTCAAAACTTTTGTTATTGATAAAATGACATTTGCTCAATAAGTTATATTATTTTAGGAAAGTATATCTGTCCGAGCGCTAGTTTCTGAGATGTAAGGCTTGCAAAGTTTGGCGGGAAGCAGGAGTTCTTCTGAGTGAATGGGGAATGGTTTCGTTAGGTATGCAGGTAGTTGTGCCAAATCATTTAATATGTATATAAACATTCCCTTTTTGTTCCGATCCAAGTGCATGTATAAGTTTGAAGATTTATAGGTATAAAGCATATGTAGTTATTTTTCATGATTCAAGGTAGCTAAACATATACTCCCCGACAAAAAATAAGTTATTGCAGAAAATGTTGACACTTTAGGTCCGATGACTGTGAACTTCGGGTCAGCGTATTTAATTCATTTGTTCCGTGGATATGAGCAGCATTTGTTTTTGAAGCTTTTGTTGTATGAGTTTGTCATGCAGTTGGTGAATTTTAGGTAATACATGCAGTCTCGATTTGCTTTGCAGTTTAAAGTCAATTTCCACAGCCTGTTTTCAACTTCGTACTTTATTTGGCCGTTTAACTTTTTTGATTCGAGCGTCACAGGTGAGTCTATTGTAGACTAAAGGCGCGTCTGGCGTACAAAATTACAAGCCTGGTATCTTTGATGAGTTATTTGTCATTGCGCATTCACATAAAATTCGCAAGGTACCCGGATAATACTACGGGAACTGGGGTATCAAATGATGAAGGTTATTACACGCAACTGTGTGTACTTTTAGACTTTACATTACACTGGAATATTAAAAAATATTCTTGAAGTCCTGCTTTAGAAGAAACAATCAAATATTAATTAAAAGCATCTTTTATCTTGCATTTTCATCACATATCTTAAAAATTGTTTACTGCCATATCGTATGGGTGTTAAGAAAATTAAATCTTTAATCAATTTTACCCCAAGAAATAATGAGAGACAAAAAATAGAACACATGTCGAATTATACGCATTTTTTGTAATACAAAATAGCTATTGAATACCATAATTAAAAGGTATATTAAGCTTTCTTTCCATGGAAAAAAATCGGTAATCGATGTGTTGACGTGAGTGATTGAATATTATCTTTCTTATTTCATCTATTAACATGATTAAGCAATTTACTTATTAATATTCAACTCTTGCTAGGTTACAATTTTCCATTCTCTCTTAAACTGTTATATACATTTATATGCAACTGTACCTTTTGGGGGATATTGGTTATATATACACTCATCATATAATCAAACTAACTTTTTTCTTGATGCCGGGAATCTTAGACATATTTTATGCTACTATATCACCAAATTTTTTCATAAAAATATGAATAAATATCTGTAAATTGTTCAACCGAGTGATTGAAAAAATGGATTCACTTATATATTTGTCACTGTGGTTACTATTCGTTGTTTAAAAGTATATTTTGGTCCAATGTTTTTGGTATTTCTTGTTTAATATTGACCGCCAAAATATATAGAAATAGGAATATAGAGTTTTGCAAGATTTTAAATATAGACCGTAAATATATATAAACAGAAACAGAGAGTCCATATACTTTATATCCTTTGTATCACGTGATCATAATAACCAATGAAAAAAGTAGAACGCTACACCATATGTAATATTGTCCAATATTTTTTTGGTAATTCTTGTTATCCTTTTTACGTATCATGTAATTATGCTGACCTCTATTCTATGATAATATGTCATTGTCATTCATTGACACTGAAGCCATTTCTCTTTTAATGTCTTTTCATTCATAGATAGATATAGGAAGATGTGGTGTGAGTGCCAATGAGACAACTCTCCATCAAATAACAATTTATAAAAGTAAACCATTATAGGTCAATGTACGGCCTTCAACACGGAGCCTTGGCTCACACCGAACAACAAGCTATAAAGGGCCCCAAAAGTACTAGTGTAAAACCATTCAAACGGTAAAACCAACGGTCTAGTCTATATAAAAACGAGAAACGAGAAACACGTATAAATTACATAAACAAACGACAACTACTGTACATCAGATTCCTGACTTAGAACAGGTGCAAACATTTGCAGCGGGATTAAACGTTTTAATGGTACCAAACCTTCTCCTTTTTCTGAAACAATAGTATAACATCACAACATCGAAAACACACGATAAAACATCAATTGGAAGGCTTAACTCAATCAAAACGTAAATTAACACACTATGAACGAATAAATTCGATCTGTGATACCTGAAAGTAAATACATAGTTAATAAAATATTAGGGACAAACATTCAAGGCCAAAAGCAAACAAACAAGTCCAAATAAAGCCATGGCAATACACCACCGCGAAATATTAAACCCTTAGAAAATAATCACTTTTGAAAAACCGGTTTCATAATATATACAGGTAAATGAAAAATAACTTTGTCGTTTTAGGTATACTTTTTCTGTCTATATAAAATCTTCCAATAATTAGGAATACCAAGAAAGGTCTGTCATATAAATACCTAATTTAACACTAGATACATAAGGGTAAATATCAACAATAAAACTTCCTGTACAGATTAAAGGAGAATAATCTTGATGTTCATACAAATGTAGTATGAAGAAGTGAAAATTAGTAGATATTCCAAATAATCAAAGCTGGTATACAGACAAGATCCATATTAATATAAAATAACAAAAAGTATTAAAAATAGTATCAACAGGTCGAATTAAAAGAAAGTACGATTTGAGAGTACTCGCAGTTACTGACAGCTAGTTAAAAGCCGAAAACAATTAATGATAAAAATCATGCATCAGAGACTAAAATCAACTAAAACACATCCCAGGGATTTAGTATTTTAACGTCATGAACAGTCAGAGAAGACATGACTTGTGCAATGCCAAAATAAATGTATCGACAGGTAGTAGGATAGTGAGGAGCTACTTCTTAAGAGATAAAAATAACGTGTGTGTCTCTAAACATCCCGCCTCAAAAGAAGATACAACTTAGTTATGTTTTAATTTACACATTTGTATATATGATTATTTATACGAAGCTTTCGAAGGATTTTTTAAAATTTCATACTGTTTGTAAATTTTAAAAATAAAATATAGTTGCACGCATATTAGTCAAACGTATGGGATTAAAACCTTACTATATAATTAAAATAGCACTTGCACAAAAGACGTACACTATAATGAAATATTAGTCTTAGATACATGATTTTGTTATTAGTTGTTATTGGACTAGCTGTTAGTAACTATGAGTACTCTCAGATCTGTGCCTTGTGTTTTTTGTGTTGTGATGGATGTATAAATACCCTGCCACGTCCGGTCTGTGTTTTTGTTAGATGTTTTTTCTGCTTTGTATCGATCTGATGAGTTTAGCCCTTTTCAACTGTTTTTATCTTTTGTTCTTATGTTGTACTATCTGTTACACAACTGTCCTAGGTTAGGGGAGGGGTGGTGCCTTCACACACGTTTAACCCCGCCACATTCTTTATGTGCCTATCCAAAGTCAGGAACCTGTAGTTTAGTTGTTGGCGTTGGTTCATGTCTGTCATATATGTTTTTCGTAAATTGTATGTTATAAATTAGGCCGTTAATTTTCTCAATTGAATTGTTTCATATTTTTCAAGTCGGGGCCTTTTATAGCCGACTATACTGTATGGGTTTTTCTCATTGTTGAAGGCCGTACGGTTAACCATAATTGCTACATCCACTTTATTTGAACTTTGGTGGATAGTTGTCTCATTAGTAATCATACCACATCTCCATATTTTTATATTAACATAGATTCCATGGCGTTTGAATTGTATTACTTTATGCATGTCGGTTCTTTTGTATATTACTATATGGTATAGGTTTTGATCATTTTTGAAGCCCATACAGTGACCTATAGTAACTTACATCTACGTCATTAGGTCTTTGGTGGATAGCTGTGTCAGTGACAATCATACCACGTCTCCTCATTTTTATGCTGAATTAAATACTTTGAATTAGCTTGCTGGAATTGTTCAGTGAAAATGTATTATATACAAAATACAATTGTTGGCAACGTCCATGAATGAAATAATATAATCGAACAATTTGCTTATAGAAATTTATCAAAACTCTAACCACTAAAGTGATTACAGAAACAAGGAAATAAAAGTTGAAATAATTAGATCTGAAGCTCGCAAGTTTGTTATCCAACCTTGTTGTTTTTGTCCTATACTATTACATTCCCTCAATTTCAAATGGAAGTCAAAAGTTCCTGCCTTACATCCTGGTCGACATACCTTGCACAAACTTTCTATTGTATTAGTTGACAATTTGTTCTCGTCCTGAATATGCTTGAAACATTTGCCACTAGACGTCGTGTTGTCAATTTGTTCTCGTCCTGAATATGCTTGAAACATTTGCCACTAGACGTCGTGTTGTCAATTTGTTCTCGTCCTGAATATGCTTAAAACATTTGCCACTAGACGTCGTGTTGTCAATTTGTTCTCGTCCTGAATATGCTTGAAACATTTGCCACTAGACGTCGTGTTGTCAATTTGTTGTCGTCCTGAATATGCTTGAAACATTTGCCACTAGACGTCGTGTTGTCAATTTGTTCTCGTCCTGAATATGCTTGTAACATTTGCCACTTGACGTCATGTTGACAATTTGTTCTCGTCCTGAATATGCTTGAAACATTTGCCACTAGACGTCGTGTTGTCAATTTGTTCTCGTCCTGAATATGCTTGAAACATTTGCCACTGGACATCAAGCATGCAAACATCAATCGATCAATCTCACATAGCATGTTGTTTGTTGTTAAATGGAAATAACACTTTTAATTTCGTGCATTCGACGCGTTTTCTTGATTTACCTTTATCAGCAATGCTCAGACATTAAAATTTGTAAGATAGGGATGTGAAAAAACGTTAAGAGCTGTATGACCTAAAGGGACTGAAAAAGAAGCGAACAATTCGTCTGACACCAACCTTAGTTTCTTAATATTTTCTTATTTTTTCAACTGGGAATTTGTTAGTTACGTAAAGTATGATATGAATAAAATAGGGTGTAGGGTTAACATCAGCAACATAACAACAACATGTCAAAAACACACCAAGTGGCCACCATACGGTCAGAAACAATAATTGTTATATTGTTGCTTAGAACCATAATGTCCTTTCACTTCCCTTTGTCAGTTTAGTATCAACATGTTGTATTGACTGACATATTCCTGCCTAGCCGACCCTACTGCGCGAAACCGAGTTCAAGCTGCTTTTCTTGCCATATTTTAACGTTGAATGGGTGAGGGGAAAAAAACTCAAAACAATACAAAAGCGTGCAAGATGTTGTAATTAGATCTTTGAATATAGTTTACATTGGCACTAATATCGATTTTGTCATCAGCAAATTAAAACATAACTAAATTTGTATTCTTTTCAAACGGGATGTTTAAAGACACACCCACGTTCATTTTGATCTATAAAGAGGTTAAACTCCTAACTATCCTACTGTCTGTCGATACATTTATTTTGGCATTGCACTAGTCATGTCTTCTTTGACTGTCCATGACGTTAAAATACTAAATCCCTGGGATGTGTTTTAGTTGATTTTAGTCTCTGATGCATGATTTTTATTATTAATTGTTTTGGCTTTTAACTAGCTGTCAGTAACTGCGAGTACTCTCAAATCGTACTTTCTTGTTTATTTGACCTGTTGATACTAATTGTAATGCTTTTTGTTATTTAATGTTATTCAGGGTTATATCTGGTCTATATACCAGCTTTGATAAGTGTTTGGTACTAATATAAATTTCCACTTCGTACTATGTACATCAAAATTATTTATTTTGTTAAACTATTTCCTTTCTCTATTGTAACTGTACACGTATACCTAACAACAAACTTACTTTCATTTACCTGTGTTTAAAGTTATTGCAAATGGCTGATATTTTTGTTCGAGCATATTGTTTTTCTTAAATTGTTTAACATTTCATATCGATATAACATGTTACTTTTATTATTCTTCCTTAGTTTATTTATTTTGAATTTACATTGTATCATAGGTCAAATTTATTTGTTCAGTGTATGTTCAATGGTGTTAATCTATTTCAGTTGATATTTTATAGTGTGTCTTTCTATGTTGTGATGTTACACTATTGTTTCAGAAAAAGGGTGAAGGTTTGGTACCATTAAAACGTTTAAACCCGCTGCATTTGTTTGCACCTGTCCTAAGTCAGGAATCTGATGTTCAGTAGTTGTCGTTTGTTGCTGTGGTTCATAAGTGTTTCTCGTTTCTCGTTTTTATATAGATTAGACCGTTGGTTTTCCCGTTTGAATGGTTTTACACTAGTAATTTTTGGGGCCCTTTATAGCTTACTGTTCGGTGTGAGCCTAGGCTCCGTGTTGAAGACCGTACTTTGAACTATAATGGTTTACTTTTATAAATTTTGACTCGGATGGAGAGTTGTCTCATTGGCACTCATACCACATCTTCTTATATCTAAGACACTCTTTTGTAAGATGACCTTTGGTTTGTGACTTGTACGAGCCTCGTTATAGATTGGGAATTCACAGTCAGATGTCTGGGATTTCTGTTCTTTTGAACTCTTTCCGGTATAAGTTTTTTTTTAAATATCTCAACTTAACTTCTTAGACCGCTTAGATATCCATGCAATATCTAGCTACTTTTTAAACTTTTTACATTTATTTGAACATTTGACGGATAAGCAAAGAAAAATCAACACGGAATTAATGGACACGAATGATTTGAAATATATGACCACCCTCAGATTGATTATTATCTTGCCCTCTGGTGTCTGTAATTTTCCATTCGTGTACTAGAACTTACAGCAATTATATCCATCGTTCGATATATGTTTATTACATAGAAATACCTCTTGACCAAATATTTTGATATTTTTCTACGATGTCGTTGACCACATTTTTCTGTCATTGACCACAACAACAGGTTAATTTCGATTTCTATTGATTTGAGCGAAAGCCGAGAAGATATAGACTCATTTAAATTGTGTACCTTGAAATACGAATACACAAGGGACGGTTTATTGGCAACTAATTACAAAAAAAAAAACGTATTTGATATTGCCTTTTTCGTTATTTTACTTCAAAGAAAAACCTAAATTAATAAATGGAAAATAATTGAAAATCTGGGGGGCATGATAAAATGTAATACTTAAGAATCTATAATAACAATTTGTTCTTATATTGCAAGCAATTCATCTCGATACCAATATTTGAAGTGTTTAAAAAATTAAAGAGGAAAATGGAAAACAAACTACAGATCTCAAAACGATACACAAAAACTGAAAACTGAGCAATATGATCCTTCCCCCAAAAATTATGATAAAGTCAGGTGCTCAAGAAGGGTAAGCTGATCTTGGGCCACTTGTTTTACCCACCGTATTTTTCATAACAAGTAAAAATCCGTAGATATTTTGCGTTATATGACTGATAAGAAAAGGGGACGCAATTATGGCTACGCCAAATGAACCTTTTGATGGTAATCTTTGATACAGATACTCTGGTCAACTAAAATATATTTAAAACCCTTTTCGACTTGTTGTTTTATGTATTGAAAATATTTTTTTCTGCGATTCCTTTTTTTATTACGTTGATTAGTGTTCAACTGTAAAACAACTATTTAAACCATTAGAATACTTATTTGAAAATGATGCAAATATTAATGATAGAAACAGAAATATTATTCTCATATTTTCTTTAGCTGCTCTCTTTTAATATATATATAAAGGTGCACATAGTTCAAAGGTCAACACCTACTTATCAAGATTCCATAACGTCGATGTTTATAAATACATATATAATTATACTTCGCCAAAAGTGTTCTTTTATTTGTCAATGTTTTATCTGCATGTATCTTGGATATCGTAGCCTTTGTGTTTCTCCTGTGGATTTTTTTTCATCATTCCTTGTGAGTTTCACGTCAAAATCTTTAATTGATTTTTCTATTATCATTAAAAGTCAATTTTCAGATTCTTTTGATTATCTTCTTGTATTTCTGATTTAGACATTCGATTAACATTATTAGAAAAATGCAATACATGGTGTATTTTTGGTGTAATAAAATGGTATCGATATCACTGCCAGTGTGCCGTAAGTTTACGAACTGATTCTGTGGCTCAAAAATTCTTGATGAAAGGAAGTCAATATATTTATATATTCCGAAGGCATACTGAAGACTTTACGGAGGGAACCAACCTAATGAAATATAGACTTCGGCCAAAATGAGAATGGACATTTTTTTAAAAAGGATAAAGGGAGTATCAAGGGGCCAATGCAAAACAAATGTCGAAGAATAGTAGAAAATACCATCGGTCTAAAAAATAAAAACCACCAAAAGGCATATATGGTCTTCAAACCACTGTAGAGAAAACTAAGTTTTAGAAAGGCGAACTCCTGCGCACAACCTAGGGTGAATATGGGTTATAAGAGAAAGAAAAACATATTTTGTTGTTTTGATTACTTGTAATGTCTTTATTACATTCAATTCCAATTTTAATTGCAAAGCAAATCTTTAAAGCAATATATTAAGCACTCTATGAGGTCAGAATTCAAATAAAACTGTTTCGAAAGAAAAGGGGTACTAACTTTTAGCAGGAATTCTTAGACCACCAGACTCAGTCCTCGGAGACTTACTTTCATCAAGAAATTTTTTGAGCCAGTATTTACCTCCAGATACACTTTAAAAGAGATATAAAAGTTCTCTTTGAAGTTTGAAAAGATATTAAAAAAGTCAGACTGATATTTCTTGAAACATTCTTCGTGTGTAAGGGATTTTGTACGGATGATTAACTTAAAAATATGAGAATACCTCCCTATTTTTCTCTATATCCAGAAAATGCAAATGTATTCCGTTTACTACACACGAAAACTACTAACGATGTGTGTTTTAAAACGAAGAATTGTTTATTCGTTCATGTGATAATGAAAACTTCAAAAATACCATGAACGCAATTAATTATTATTATATGTCAAAGACTGACAAGCAACACCATGGTCATGAGAGAAAAAATGGTCAACCAATACAGTCCTCAAAACATAGCGTACCAAACTCAGAACGTACATTACTTTATATTTATACATATGTTTAATTTTCTGTAATGACGAATTGAAAACGTAAGCCGTGTATACGTATCCAATTCAATGGCATACCAACTTTCTGTTTTCTTGATTATTGCCACAATTCAATAAGCTAATTTGTTTATACTTTTATAACTCTGTTACAGTGAGTCTTGCCGTTGAAGACGAAGAACGTTAATTTTCTATCATGACAAATTGAAAACATAAGCCGTGTACATACGTATCCAATTCAATGTCATACCAACTCTGTTGTTTTCTTAATTATGGCCACATAATATCAAATAAATCCCTGTTTTTGAATTTCCAGTTAATTTCTCCTATACCAGTACCTACAATTTGATCAGTCTGTTGTTTCAATTTTGTCATCGTCCTCCGACATTGTTGTACATACGCTAGACGTTACATTGTTTAATTAGCTAATCTGTTTATACTTTTATAAATCTCGGTTACAGTGAGTCTTGCCGTGGATGACGTTAAGAAGGAAGGACTATTGCCCAACCATAATCTGACCATACAATACGAAGATACTCAATGTAATGATGTCTATGGACTGGGTAAGCAGTATAAATAATACATTTTATTATTAATTTTACATATTCATTAAGACTGATCATCGGTTTTGTATTGACATGAACAACACGACGTGTGCCATATGTGAAACTGGACATGCTTACCCTTCCGGAGCACCTGAGATAACCCCCCGTTTTTGATGTAATTCGTGTTGCTCATTATTTAGTTTTCTTTGTTGTGTTTTGTATACTGTTGCTTGTCTTTTGGATGTTTTTCATTTTTTTGCCATGGCGTTGTCGGTTCGTTTTCGACTTATGAGTTTAAATATCCTATTGGTATATCTTTCGCCTTTCTTTTCAACAGTTACCACGTAAATAAATACTATTATCATGAGACTCAGATAAATCCCTGTTTTTACTATTTACAAGGGGGTTTCTTTGAAATAGTACTGTGATAAAACTTGTGATATATAATGGCACAGGCAAAATCATCGTATTGTGTACAAGCTGTGGTACATCACAGGTTTATGTAGGATTTTTATGGACTATCCGTCTCACAGATGACCACGGATATATTCCAATTGTTGAAGCCAGAATTCCGACCTTATTTCCTGACATTTCCAGTTAAAGTGACTTCATCATTTGGCAGTTTATTATACGGTATGGGTTTTCCTGCAGTGCCCTATCGTTGTTCAAATCCCTGTCCTGTTGGTATCTGTTTGATAGTTGTGGCATTATAGCAATCGTTCCATATCTCCTTATTCTGTATTTTATTTAGTGATTTATTAAAACCAGGTTCAACCCACCATTTGTTCTTAGAATGTCCTGTACCAAGTCAGGAATATGGCAGCTGTTATCAAATAGTCCGTTTCTATGTATGTTGGCGTTTGTTTTTGTAGAAGTTCAGTGTTTCTGTTGTTCCGTTGTTTTCCTCTAATAGTTGATGTGTTTCCCTCGGTTTTGGTTTGTGACCCGGATTTGTTTTCGCTTAATCGATTTATGACTATTGAACAGCGGTTCTACTGTTGCCTTTATTTATTTGTTCTTATTGTTTTAAAAGGTAGAACGAGTGATTTGTTAGCACAGACAAGATACCACGTGATAATTGGACCACAGTGCTCCGGAGTATGTAGCCACGTATGCCGGCTGGCCACCTACTACAATATACCGTGTTTCTCTGGGGTTTGTCAAGACACTGAGATGCTTAACAAAAATACCTTTAAGGCAAGTTATAGAAACTATCCATTTGAAATACTTAGTTACAATAGTCTTAATATTTGAAATTCCGGGTATTTTATCTGCGGCATACCTGAATTTTACAATGTCGTTTGCAAAACTATTAGTTCTATTTTTTTACGTACTCTGCTTTGTGTGGTGCTGAAAGGAGTAGAAAGTAAAAAAGCAAAAATACCGAATTCAAATCGGAAAGTCCCTTATCAAATGACAAAATCAAAAGCTCAAACACAGCAAACGAATGGAAAACAACTGTCATATTCCTGACTTGGTACAGGCATTTCCTTATGTAGAAAATGGTGGATTAAACCTGGTTTTATAGCTAGTAGGTTCACTAAGGATCAAAATTGGTCCTAAAATTTTGCGAGATTTAAATTTAGTTATATAAG
This sequence comes from Mytilus coruscus, assembly GCA_017311375.1. Classification (NCBI taxonomy): domain Eukaryota; kingdom Metazoa; phylum Mollusca; class Bivalvia; order Mytilida; family Mytilidae; genus Mytilus; species Mytilus coruscus. Next base: position 37,461,137 of record CM029598.1, read on the forward strand.
TAAAATATGAAAAAAATTGTAATAGTTGACCAATTTTTTGCTGAAATTTCAATAGTTTTTGATTCCAACGACATTGACAACATGCATGGACCACCATAATTTTTTTAAGGATGTATATCTCACCCATATACAACTTTTTAGGTGAGGTCAATGTTTTTGCAGGACATAAACCTGACAAATGCATAAAAACGGGTAATCTGGCTTAGTATTTAAAGATAACATAGTATTCACAGGTGCAAAAAAGAAATTTGAGAAAAAAAACACTATATAATAATCACCACGCAAATATGTCAAAAGACCAAAACACAGCTAAAAACAAAAATACATGGATGAAAAAAAGACCAACGCCAAAGATAGAAAAATAAACTTATCACATTTCAAAAAAGAAACATGCATAAGAGATAAAAATTAGGAACCTTTATTCTAAGACAATTAGGTCATAAATGAAAAACGACTAAAGTTAATCTTCAAAAAATGTAGATATCAACGTTGTGCACTGATATTGACGACTAAAAATGCAACCAAAGAGTGAACGTCCTTTTTTGTTTGTTATCATCCTCAGTATTACTATAAACAAATAAGTCACATTGCTATTGTTTCATTATATTGAAAAAACAAGATGTAATTAAATATAAGGATAACATAGTCTTTTCTTTGTCTAAATCATCCTTTAAGAAATTGTAAATGATCATAAATCATAGCACAGAAAAGATAATTGATCAGGGAGACTCGTATAATCAGAGACATATATTGTATATCTCTGGTATAACATATGTTCCCCTTATAAGTGTCATCATGAACACAATTTATGTAAATTGTATCAGACAGTAGTCTACCGATGTTCAAATCTCATACAACCATCAAGGACGATACAAATCAAGATAAACAGCAAAAACTAAGGGAGTATGACACAATCGGCCAAATTTACAGACTTGACGACTATTCTGGTATCTAAAGATCTAGGACTGCCAAAACAATATATATAATTTAAGTTATAGTATGACATATCCAAATATGTACCGACGGACGGTAAAAAATGTGAAATTTTATGAAATTAAAAAGATATATTTATGATATTAGTTTGTTAAAAATTTGGATAGAAAAATCGGATTGAAATTTCATGTCTGTTGTGAAGGACACGTTTTATGTTTAAATATTGGAATAGTTGTGTTGAATGTTAACATTGAATATCCTGAACAAAGCACCATGACATTTAAAGGCCATTTACATAAACTGCTACAACAGAGTTATATGGGAAAACTGCATAAATCGACGCTACACAAGCTTTCCTGTCAAACTACTAAAATCGGCGCTTCACATATTTTCCTGTCAAACTACTAAAATCGACACTACACCAGTTTTCCTGTCAAACTACTAAAATCGACACTACACAAGTTTTTCTGTCAAACTACTAAAATCTACACTACACAACTACCTGTCAAACTACTAAAATCGATGCTGCACAAGTTTTCCTGTCAAGCTACTAAAATCGACGCTACACAAGTTTTCCTGTCAAACTACTAAAACCGACGCTACACAATATGTCGATAGTGAGTTGAGACACAGACACGTCGTATCAATCAACATATTCGGTGACGGTGACAGGAAAACTTGTGTAGTGTCGATTTTAGTAATTTGACAGGAAAACTTGTGTAGTGTCGATTTAAGTAGTTCGACAGGGACAACGGTGAAGTGTTGATTTTAGTAGTTTGATAGGAAAACTGGTTTAGTGTCGATTTTAGTAGTTTGACAGGAAAACCTGTGTTGCGTCGATTTTAGTAGGTAGACAGGAAAAGTTGTGTAGCGTCGATTAATGCAGTTTTTCCCAAATAACTCTGTTGTAGCAGTGAATGTAAATGACCTTTAAATGTCAGTGTGCTCTGTTGAGGTAAAATCATCCCAAATATTCAATGTTACTATTCGACACAACTTTTCCAATATTGAAACACAAAACGTGTCCTTCATAACAGACATGAAATTTCAATCCAAATTTTTTACAAACTAATACCATAAAGATATCTTTTTAATTTCATAAGATTTCATATTGTTTACCGCCCGTCGGTACATATTTGGATATGTCATACGATAACTTAAATTGGCTTTGATTAATTTTCACAATGATTTTAAATTTGAAGTTTGACAAAAGTTCCCTTTCGATGTTGGTAATTGCAATTTCAGATTTTTCAAAAGTGTGTCCGTGAAATGATTTTTCCACTTTATTACAAAACGTAACGTGTCCATCATTTGAAAAGTATTTTCTTGTTGATTCTTTTAGCACATACTTTGACGATTAAAATCACTAGTACCTTTAAAAAATATTTTTTCTAATGAATACTTTTTCTTTGACACAATATTCCTGTTGACCAAGTTATTGTCTTCCTAAATCATATATCAATATATGAATAAAATGACACATAGGGTTTACATTTATACAAACCTTCTTTCGTCAGTCTTTTTTTTTTTTTTTTTTTTTTTTTATATAGCCGTTTAAAAGTTGGAGATGTAGAAATACTGATGCTAAAACACACGCAAATAAATTCATAAAAAAAAATCTAATTTTGTGCCGTGTTGCTACTAAGCCATACTTTACCTAAGTAATTTTTAAAAGTCAGAATCCTTTTTAAGAAATAAAAAGTTTGCCTGCCAAAAAATTGCAATTGAACAATTGTATAATAATTGGCAGTGTTTTACAATACCAAAATCTAAGATGACACAAAAGTTAACTACCAAACAACTGAATCGATATCCTTTTCTTTTGTTTGGTGTTATATTTTGGTGCTATCTTTTTTTTTTCTTTTTTTTTTCTTTTGTTTTTTCTTTTATTTTTTTGACATTCAAACAAGAGACAGAAGATACTGGACTCATCATCTGAAAAGGGAAAGACAAATCGTAATAGAGGCAAATCAAATGCAACATAGATTCCCTTAGCTGTATTTAGCAAAACATTTCTGAATTTTGGGTCCTCATGGCTCTTCAACTTCGTAGTTCATTTGGCCTTTTTAACTTTTTTATTTGAGCGTCACTGTGACAATAAAAAAAAGAGAAAAATGTAAGTAAACAAAGATAGATTTAAACTGAATCTTTAGATAAAAGCAAATGCAATCCAAAGCGGATGTGAAATGAAAAGGCCCTAGAGGATTGGAATATAATGATTTGCAAGGGACTGTCGTCGTATTAAACATTATTCAAATTCGAGACAAAGTCAAATTTGTCAAGAACAAAAGTTAAATAAAAACATAAAAGACGTAAAACATTCAGGTTAACATAACAATAATAGAACAATTATCGACTGCAAGTCTTTTATTAAATTTTATCAGTAAGCTATATTTAATATGCTGAATCTATTATTACCTATACTAAGCAGCTTATGTCAAATAAAAATTGATGAAGATTCTAAGCTATAATTAAGTAAGCATGACGCGCGTTTCGTCTACAGTTTTACTTGTCATACACAAGGAGGAAGTCACTGCAATATATATACTTAGGGGCGCCATCTAACATGTTTAACCCCGCAACATTCTGTATGTGCCTGTCCCAAGTCAGGAGCCTGTTATTCAGTGGTTGTCGTTCGTTTCTGTGTATCATATTTGCTTTTCGTTCATTATTTTGTACTTAAATTAGGCCGTTAGTTTTTCTCGTTTGAATTGTTTTACATTTGTCATTTCGGGGCCTTTTATAGACGACTATGCGGTATGAAATTGGCTCATTGTTGAAGGCCGTAAGGTGACCTTTAGTTGTTAATTTCTGTGTCGTTTGGTCTCTTGTGGAGAGTTGTTTCGTTGGCAATTATACCACATCTTCTTATTTTTATATTAAGGTCTGGAAATTGGATACCTTGTGTTATATCTTTACCAGGTTAACATCACAGTTAGTTATATTTAAGTAAAAATCATTCCAGGAATCTCGTAATTAATATTTATTATTTTTTGGCTCAATAAATAAGATTTATGACTAGGTAGTTCGTTTATCTTTCTGTATTCAAATTGGCATGGTTTAATTTCTTAGTCTTTTTATCTACCGAAAATTAAAAACTTTCGAGAAGATCTTAACTTTATTTTTCCTAACGGACTGACGTATAATTGTAAAATGAATGGGAAAGAGCATGTAGTGTCGATTTAAGTAGTTCAACAGGGACAACGGTGAAGTGTTGATTTTGGTAGTTGATAAACTGGTTTGTGTCGATTTTAGTAGTTTGACAGAAAACTGTGTTCGTCGATTTTAGATAACTGAACGAAAGTTGTGTAGCGTCGATTAATGCAGTTTTCCCAAATAACTCTGTTGTAGCGATGAGTAAATGACCTTTAAATGTCAGTGTCTCTGTTGAGGTAAAATCATCCCAAATATTCAATGTTACTATTCGACACAACTTTTCCAATATTGAAACACAAAACGTGTCCTTCATAACAGACATGAAATTCAATCAAATTACAAACTAATACCATAAAGATATCTTTTAATTTCATAAGATTTCATATTGTTTACCGCCGTCGGTAGACATATTTGATATGTCATCGATAACAAATCTTATTAATTTTCACAATGATTTTAAATTTGAAGTTTGACAAAAGTTCCCTTTCGATGTTGGTAATTGCAATTTCAGATTTTTCAAAAGTGTGTCCGTGAAATGATTTTTCCACTTTATTACAAAACGTAACGTGTCCATCATTTCAAAAGTATTTTCTTGTTGATTCTTTTAGCACATACTTTGACGATTAAAATCACTAGTACCTTTAAAAATATTTTTCTAATGAATACTTTTTCTTTGACACAATATTCCTGTTGACCAAGTTATTGTCTTCCTAAATCATATATCAATATATGAATAAAATGACACATAGGTTTACATTTATACAGACCTTCTTTCGTCAGTCTTTTTTTTTTTTTTTTTTTTTTTTTTTTATAGCCGTTTAAAAGTTGGAATGTAGAAATACTGATGCTAAAACACACGCAAATAAATTCATAAAAAAAATCTAATTTTGTGCGGTGTTGCTACTAAGCCATACTTTACCTAAGTAATTTTAAAAGTCAGAATCCTTTTAAGAAATAAAAAGTTTGCCTGCCAAAAAATTGCAATTGAACAATTGTATAATAATTGGCAGTGTTTTACAATACCAAAATCTAAGATGACACAAAGTTAACTGCCAAACAACTGAATCGATATCCTTTTCTTTTGTTTGGTGTTATTGTGCTATCTTTTTTCTTTTCTTTTTCTTTTGTTTTTCTTTTATTTTTTGACATTCAAACAAGAGACAGAAGATACTGGACTCATCATCTGAAAAGGGAAAGACAAATCGTAATAGAGGCAAATCAAATGCAACATAGATTCCCTTAGCTGTATTTAGCAAAACATTTCTGAATTTTGGGTCCTCATGGCTCTTCAACTTCGTAGTTCATTTGGCCTTTTTAACTTTTTTTATTTGAGCGTCACTGTGACAATAAAAAAAAAAGAGAAAAAATGTAAGTAAACAAAGATAGATTTAAACTGAATCTTTAGATAAAAGCAAATGCAATCCAAAGCGGATGTGAAATGAAAAGGCCCTAGAGGATTGGAATATAATGATTTGCAAGGGACTGTCGTCGTATTAAACATTATTCAAATTCGAGACAAAGTCAAATTTGTCAAGAACAAAAAGTTAAATAAAAACATAAAAAGACGTAAAACATTCAGGTTAACATAACAATAATAGAACAATTATCGACTGCAAGTCTTTTTATTAAATTTTTATCAGTAAGCTATATTTAATATGCTGAATCTATTATTACCTATACTAAGCAGCTTATGTCAAATAAAAAATTGATGAAGATTCTAAGCTATAATTAAGTAAGCATGACGCGCGTTTTGTCTACAGTTTTACTTGTCATACACAAGGAAGTCACTGCAATATATATACTTAGGGGGCGCCATCTAACATGTTTAACCCCGCAACATTCTGTATGTGCCTGTCCCAAGTCAGGAGCCTGTTATTCAGTGGTTGTCGTTCGTTTCTGTGTATCATATTTGCTTTTCGTTCATTATTTTGTACTTAAATTAGGCCGTTAGTTTTTCTCGTTTGAATTGTTTTACATTTGTCATTTCAGGGCCTTTATAGACGACTATGCGGTATGAAATTGGCTCATTGTTGAAGGCCGTAAGGTGACCTTTAGTTGTTAATTTCTGTGTCGTTTGGTCTCTTGTGGAGAGTTGTTTCGTTGGCAATTATACCACATCTTCTTATTTTTATATTAAGGTCTGGAAATTGGATACCTTGTGTTATATCTTTACCAGGTTAACATCACAGTTAGTTATATTTAAGTAAAAATCATTCCAGGAATCTCGTAATTAATATTTATTATTTTTTGGCTCAATAAATAAGATTTATGACTAGGTAGTTCGTTTATCTTTCTGTATTCAAATTGGCATGGTTTAATTTCTTAGTCTTTTTTATCTACCGAAAATTAAAAAACTTTCGAGAAGATCTTAACTTTATTTTTTCCTAACGGACTGACGTATAATTGTAAAAAAAAGGCCATATTTTACAAACAGGGCAAAAATGAAGGTTCATAGGAACATTTTTGGGAGTTTTTTTTATAGTCTTCACCTGATTCACCTATTGTGTAGATGACATTGCTAAAATTGTAAATTAAACCGACGAAGCTTCCTGAAACAGACAAGGCTTATAATTTGGTACACCCGATGCGCGTTTCGTCTACATGGGACCCATCATTGGCGCTCGAATCAAAACTACTATATCGTGCTTATAGAAACAGTAACTATATTGTCTGCTCTATAGAGTAACCATTGGCAGTACAAACATTCTTAAATCAATTTACTTGATGAAAATTACAAGAATCGAAAGTAGGTTTTGTTTTTTATACATTTAAGTATAAGAAATTGATAACATTAAAGGTACCAATTTAACTGCACCAGATTCGCATTCCGTCAATAAATGTCCTTTCAGTGATGCTCGAGGCCAAAATATTTGAAAATCCAAAAATGAAAAAAAATGAAAGCTTATAAACCAAAGAGAACAAAAAAAAAAAATTGGTCGAAGCCGGGCAAGGAATCAGAGCTTTTGCATGAGGGAGGTATATGCCTTTATTTAAAATAGTTTCAAAAATTTTGTGACATCACACAATATCCTTATTTGCATGTCAGTACCGAAATACTGGTTACTGGGCTGGTGATACCCTCCGGTTAAGTTGCGGGTCATCCAAGCATTGACCTAAGTCATTTTATTTATTCTTTGTATACTTTATTGATACGAATATTTCAATGAAAACTGTTTTTCCACAATACAATATAAAGTCAGAGTTTCAGTTCGCTAAATGCTCATATGAATGTTTTCATTATTAGACGTTGACAAGATTTCTTGGAACATTTGACAAGGTTGGTCTCGCTGTGACAGGATTGATGGATGCGTTTGGATGGAAGCGCTTCAGTGTCATAAGTCAGTATCATGTAGACAAGATTTGGATGCTGACCCGTGACGCCATAGATGAAATAGCAACGAAAAAGAATATGACAATTGCAGCAGTCCATACATATGGCGCAGAGGGTGAAAAATCATTACCGGAAATAGTGGAAAATGTTGCTGCAGAATCAAGAAGTAAGTTTGATTGTTCTAAATACCATGTAGACGTAAGGATTCATGTTATATATACATCTTTTAAAGCGGTAGCTTCGATTAACTCTAAGATTTTAAATAATTGCTACCTCATTAATTAGCATCTGGCACATTTCTGTTATTATTAAATTAATTTGGATCGTGTCATTCCTGTATTATTCAATCTTTTTTCATTATTCCTCTTTAATTATGTACTTGCTACAAGTAACTTTTATCCCTCAAAGTTTTCATATGCGCAATGCGCATATTTTGAAGAAGAAAAAAAGCGTTTGATATAACGTTAACCTATTTCGTAAATGTCAGAAATGGTAGCTGACGGGTTATTAATAGAACGACTTTTTATAATAAAATATATTCTTATCAAGTTTTTACTTTCATCGTTGGTATCATTTCAAACGATGTGATCTCTAGACTACATATACGGTGTATCGATATATACCGATTATCAGGTTGTATTTGCTATTTTGCATGAGAAAAACAAGTGTTTTCTTTGTTTCACCAGCAAACCGGAAGATGGCTTGATAATTTCGGGTTAAACTTATCAACATCGGTTCATTCAATATAACGTCGGTGATATGTCCGGGTCAAAATTATTAAGGCTGGGTCAATATTTGTGACGTCACAAGGCCGTGATATGTAATTTTATTTAGAGATGATCAGAGTGAAACAGAGTGGGACGACTAATTAAATCTCATTTGTTAATGTTTTAAAATTTTGCGAATACAACAGAGTAAATATTCATAAATAATGTATTTAACAGAGTATTTATCACAATGATATTTGTAAAATTAAATACAATCAAAAAAAGTTAATTTAATAAATAAGGATTACCAGGGTCAAGTTAATTATTCTTGGCAAATATACATTGTACATGGAATAAATTAAGCAGCTTAGTAGTGATGTGAACCTTTTGTTTTTTGTGGTCTTTGAAACAGTTCAACACATTAAGAGTTATTTATTTGAATTTATATGCCTCGTAGGAACAAGAAAAGCTTACCCTTTTTCATCAATACGTATATATATGTGTTTTATGTTCAGTAGTTGTCGTTTGTTGATGTGGTTCATAAGTGTTTCTCGTTTTTTATATAGATTAGACCGTTGGTTTTCCCGTTTGAATCGTTTTACACTAGTAATTTTTGGGGCCCTTTATAGCTTACTGTTCGGTGTGAGCCAAGGCTCCGTGTTGAAGACCATACTTTTACCTATAATGGTTTACTTTTATAAATTTTGACTTGGATGGAGAGTTGTCTCATTGGCACTCATACCACATCTTCTTATATCTATTTAGTAATTACACTAGTACTTATATTGTGTTTGTATGAATACATTTTTTATACATCTAACTATTAGGTAATACAATTGAAACTATGTTATGCGTTAATAAAAAAACATACTTATTGGATATCTTTGATTAGCTTGAATAATTAAATTATTTTGTCATTTTAAATGTTTTTCGTATGAATTTATCTGATTGAAGTCATGAATAATTTTGGATTTGCCAATCTCAACAATCCAGAATTAAATTTGTTAATAACTCACTAGCTGAAAAGCAAGACATTGAAAATTTTTTGTTTTCCCTCAACTTGATTTTCTTCAATATTTCAAATGATCGAAGTCCACTTTCACAGATCTGATTTTGACATAAAATGTAATTTCTAGCTGAACGATTTGAACTTACTACCGAAAGCATGCTTCGCAGGAAAAATCAATTATCATTTGTTAAATCTTTGATTTTGAATTTGGACCGAACCCACCACCATAATCACTTCAGGCGAGCACTCTACCTCTAGACAACGGAAACGGTTCAAGATGATATATAAAAATTGTATTTCTTTAGTTTCGCTTACTAATAATATCTTTATAGCGTTATTTTATTATATGATTTATTTATTTATTATTCTTCCTTCGCTTTCGTTGAAAACAACATACTGGAGAAGAGTCAATTATAAAAGAAATGTTGTGGAGAAAGTAGAACGTACGTCAGTTAGTCGATATGTTTCCAATGACGTCAAATCTAAGCCTGTTATTATGATACGATAAAAAAGAAAGTATCAATAAAAATACCGAGCTCGAGTAACGGCTCTTCCATACAAGAGTACTGCCTAGTTTCATATTTTTCCAGGGCTGCATTAGAAACCAGATCATAATTTTGTAACAAGTCATGAGTGATTTCCTGTATTCATAGTGAACTGATACCGAGTTAAATTTAAGTATAACTTATAACATAGATCGTTATTTTAATCTGAAAGATCATTGCAAAATAAGCATTGTAGCTTCTCACGTTTGTTATTAGTCCATTTAATTATGACGTTTTGTACGGCTTTTTAATACTTTTTTTGCAAAACAGCAAAAAACAAATATAGCCTTTCTAGACGTCATGATTATTTGGACTAGTGTGTTATTATCTGTTTGTAATAACACAGACATTTACCAGTTATATCAGGCTAACCTTATAGGAATAAAATTGCAGACTGCTGGGCACAATAGGTCAGACAAAGTTTAAGACGATGATAAATCAAAAAGAATCTAGAAATGACATTATTAATTTGTCTTTCATAAACTGTAACCAATGAACATTAATGAACATGAAATTTAATCTTTTTCCTTTTTTATACTTTGTTTTTAATATGGTTGTTGTTGTTTGATATTAAATAGATGGAATTAAAAAACTGAACCCAAAGGAACTCTTTATCAACAATATTGAATGACGAAGATAATCAGGCATTGAAGTATCAATAATGAAGTCGGTCTTTCAATCTTTTCGGCGCACCTGATCTCGCCCCTTTGAGAGTTCGTGCGATTCCCTCAGTTTGTGTTTTGTTACTTTGATTTGTCTTCTAAGAAGATTTATGAGATTTGAACATCGGTAAACTACTGTTGCCTTAATTACTCCCCATTAGAAGTATACGCCCGTGAAGTTAATTTTGTTAACCTTTCCCTTTTCTAATCGGTACTGAAGTGCCAAGTTTTATGACCATTATATGCTCAAATCGCTATCTATTCTAACATTTTTTTCCCACTAATTTCATAAAGTGTTTGAATTTATACTATAAATACCAGCATTGTGATTCAATGTTATTTAAACTTCAATTCTTTAATCATTGATGTGTATTTGTCTTTAACTGACACGAATATTTCTGTAACAACTAAGTTGGTTTTCTTTCATTTTTGATATCATAAACTAGACTCAGATTTAAAAAAAGGCAATGAACCAATCATTTCGAATTCTTAAAAGTACATTATTTTTTCATAAAGGTTGCTTGAAAATATTTGTCTATCGTACATCTTTTAAGGATGTTTGCTGCCAGATTTTCGGAATCTTCGGGTTTTATCCATGTATTGCCATTTAAAATTTTTGCCCACTAACCCCTACTTTTCTTTTCATAATTTTATTACATATAGTTTAAAAAGCCATATTTGAAAATCTTATAAAATCCTTGTTATTTTTTCATAGTTTTTGAAACAAAAAAGCGGCCAATGTTAAAAGTATGAAAAATCTAGAGAGAATGATTTCCCGCCAAATTTTCAATGGCTTTTATCTTGAAAACAAGCACACGGACCCTTCATTTTTTTCTGCTTCTTTAGTTTCTTTATTTATATACTATCATTTTCGAAACGGTCTTTTAAAAATCTTGTTATTGTGAAACAGAGTAGCGAACATCCTTAACTAGTAACTTTTTTTTAACATTAACACTATTATTGTTTTCCAATGCATTGTGGTTTTATTTTCAAGTTATCGTTTTGGCGGTAAGAGGCGAAACTCTGCGGGAAGTAATGCTCTTGGCACATCAAATGGGAATGACCAATGGAGATTACCAATTCATTTGTATATACTACTACTCACAACGAAATGTATTTGGCGATATATCTTGGAAAATGGTAATCCAGATATTCTGTTTGAATTTGTTTATTTTTCCTTTTTCACTTATGCAAACCTTTAAATCTATTGTGAAGAAACTTTTTTTTCAATACTAGTACTTCTGAAAATGCGTCGTATTATCTTTTTTATTTATTGGTTTTTTTTTACATTAGAATGCATTAAAAATTTTATCAATGAATTATTTAGATTGCTCATCAGATTAAAAAGATACTTTCTTGTAAAACAATTTTGCTAAATATTTTCAATATAGTCATAGTCAAAGTTTTATTTTATTAGATTTTGATAATTAATTGTTAACCGCATGTCTGGTCTTTTACTGACGTCTAACTTAAACCATATTTTCGTGAATGCCAAAATAAATTGCTGACATTTCGAATGTGAACACTGCCTTATACATAGAAATATTGAGATGTGGTGTGATTGCCAATGTGACACTTACATACCAAACTCCAAATGACGTGGTTGAAAGCAACTTTATATCACAATACGGCATTAAACAATGAGAAAAATCCAGATAGTATAGTCAGCTTCAAAGACCAGAAATCCCAAAATGTGAAATAATTCAAACGACAAAATCAACGGTCTGATTTGGGACATACCAAAAACAGAAAACAATGAGACAGCAACCAACGACAACTACTAAAATACAGGCTTCTAATTAGGGACAGGCATATAAAGAATATGGTGGGGTTAAACATGTTTGTGTTTCCTAATATAGGATACTGGTGTAACGACACAACATAAAAAACAAACTGTAAATATCAGTTGGAAATGGCTTAACTCATCGAATAGGCACGAAACTCGAAACACTATCATAGAAGACAAATGACACAAAAGTATCGATCTTAGATAACTCGTAGTTACTTAAAGTTAGTTCAAAGACAATTACAACTTACAATAATCTTGTTTTCGACGACTTATATAGATAGAGTTTTTGAGATACCTTTGTAATGAAGTAAATTCATCTACAGTTTAACAAATCATGAACACAAATCTACGCGAACGTTTTCTGACATACTGTCTAATTTGCTGACGATATTTTATTTTCACTCATTTTACACTTATTAAGATAATTACAGATTTTTTTAAAACTATTAATAACAAAACACAATACAAATGTTTTTTGTCACAAGAAGAAAAAAAGATAAAAAGACGAACAAACAAACACAAGTCTACAAAACACTTTAAAGTGCATGCAGGTAGCCTGGAATAATAAATTCCTCATTAAATGCAGAAACCCGTTAGGTTTTGACCGATAAAAGTTAAAAGACAATGTAATTTGCAACGATACAACGAGCATATTTAAAAATAAAACTTTGGCAGAACGAACTAAAAATATTTAGCAAGTTTTCCAGTTTGGTTCTTGTTTCCCAAGATGTGCATTGTAACCATCAAATACTGGTAGACTTCAATATCATGATGAGCGAGGAAATATTTGGATTTTGTCTTCTTCAGAATAACAGTGACGATAACATTGCTAAAGAGGCTTACAGAAATGTTATTTTTGTGTCTTACCTCCGAGAACGTATGAATACGCACAATTTATCGAAAAGTCAAACAGAGATCACATGAAATATTCAATTATACATATGCGGTGGACGAAGAAGTAAGTTCGTATTTCTCCTATTCAGGATACTTATATATTAATGTGTATCATGCATATAGAATTGTTTTCTTTGAATAGGTAATTTCATACCACATCATCTTTTATACCTTTTTGAAAAATTGAATGTTTTCCTCTCTTGGTTTCCCTTTTTAAAATTATTTAAACACTAAATACAACTGCATATTTTATTTACTAGCTTTTCTCATGACAAAGCAATATAATCGAACTTAAGATTTAAAGATACATAAAAACAAAATTACTCTTGTTTATTATTTCTGGAAAGAAAATGCATAAGACAATTGGAAAACGGAGAAACAAGGTTCCTTCTTCCATGCAAAATTGACCTTACAAGAATTTTACTCTGTTTTAGGTCAATTTTGGTCATATCTTATAACTCTTCATGTGTTCTGGTCTTGGTTTTCAAATGTTTAGGGTAGAGCGTTCCGGATGTAGATATATCCAGAAAAGCGCTTTGGAATGTTATTTTCATTCAATCTAAGTACATGCGCTTAACAAGACTGGTAATTTCTAAGGTATGCAGATTCAAGTTAATTAAACTACTTTAGATGAAATTCAGCTATTGTGGAACAGCTTGCATCATATTAAAACGAAAATGTTGTATGACTGTTAAAACTCTCGACCATAGAACAGAAAACAAAAGTGCAAGGTTATTTCAGGTTCTGTTTATTAATGCAAGAAACAAACAACTATGTTGGATTGTGTTTTATTGAACTAAATCAGATCTTCATTTACCTATATTCAACAATTTATGTCATCGCAGGTTAAACGCAAAAGTCCAATGATTAATATGATAATCAATTGATTACTTCAATGTTGTTTCCGTCTAAGCTTGCTTGTTTTGAATCGGAAGGTCATGTATTAGATCCCTTACAGAGTAATACAATATTTTTACAATAGGTATGTGCTGCTTCTCCTCTAAGTACACAGCATATCGCAATTAAATCAAACACTGGTCGGTTTATGCTTGGAGTCAGAATAATATATTTGAGTAGGGTGATATGTCTTTCTGCGGAATGATACTTTGTGATCTCACTAAGACAAATGACACAAAAGTATCGATCTTAGATAACTCGTAGTTACTTAAAGTTAGTTCAAAGACAATTACAACTTACAATAATCTTATTTTCGACGACTTATATAGATAGAGTTTTGAGATACCTTTGTAATGAAGTAAATTCATCTACAGTTTAACAAATCATGAACACAAATCTACGCGAACGTTTTCTGACATACTGTCTAATTTGCTGACGATATTTTATTTTCACTCATTTTACACTTATTAAGATAATTACAGATTTTTTTAAAACTATTAATAACAAAACACAATACAAATGTTTTTTGTCACAAGAAGAAAAAAAGATAAAAAGACGAACAAACAAACACAAGTCTACAAAACACTTTGAAGTGCATGCAGGTTGCCTGGAATAAGAAATTCCTCATTAAATGCAGAAACCCGTTAGGTTTTGACCGATAAAAGTTAAAAGACAATGTAATTTGCAACGATACAACGAGCATATTTAAAAATAAAACTTTGGCAGAACGAACTAGAAAATATTTAGCAAGTTTTCCAGTTTGGTTCTTGTTTCCCAAGATGTACATTGTAACCATCAAATACTGGTAGAATTCACTATCATGATGAGCGAGGAAATATTTGGATTTTGTCTTCTTCAGAATAACAGTGACGATAACATTGCTAAAGAGGCTTACAGAAATGTTATTTTTGTGTCTTACTACACTCCGAGAACGTATGAATACGCACAATTTATAGAAAAAGTCAAACAGAGATCACATGACATATTCAACTATACATATGCGGTGGACGAAGAAGTAAGTTCGTATTTCTTCTATTCAGGATACTTATATATTAATGTGTATCATGCATATAGTATTGTTTTCTTTGAATAGGTAATTTCATACCACATCATCTTTTATACCTTTTTAAAAAATTGAATGTTTTCCTCTCTTGCTTTCCCTTTTTAAAATTATTTAAACACTTAATACAACTGAATATTTTATTTTACTACTTTTCTCATGACAAAGCAATATAATCGAACTTAAGATTTAAAGATACATAAAAACAAAATTACTCTTGTTTATTATTTCTGGAACAAAATGCATAAGACAATTGGAAAACGGAGAAACTTAGGTTCCTTCTTCCATGCAAAATTGACCATACAAGAATTTTACTCTATTTTAGGTCAATTTTGGTCATGTAACATAACTCTTCATGTGCTCTGGTCTTGGCTTTCAAATGTTTAGGGTAGAGCGTTCCGGATGTAGATATATCCAGAAAAGCGCTTTGGAATGTTATTTTCATTCAATCTAAGTACATGTACACTTAACAAGACTGGTAATTTCTAAGGTATGCAGATTCAAGTTAATTAAACTACTTTAGATGAAATTCAGCTATTGTGGAACAGCTTGCATCATATTAAAACGAGGAAATGTTGTATGACTGTTAATGTAAAAACTCTCGACCATAGAACAGAAAACAAAAGTTCAAGGTTATTTCAGGTTTTGTTTATTAATGCAAGAAACAAACAACTATTTGGATTGTGTTTTATTGAACTAAATCAGATCTTCATTTACCTATATTCAGCACAATTTATGTCATCGCAGGTTAAACGCAAAAAGTCCAATGATTAATATGATAATCAATTGATTACTTCAATGTTGTTTCCGTCTAAGCTTGCTTGTTTTGAATGCGGAAGGTCATGTATTAGATCCCTTACAGAGTAATACAATATTTTTACAATAGGTATGTGCTGCTTCTCCTCTAAGTACACAGCATATCTCAATTAAATCAAATACTGGTCGGTTTATGCTTGGAGTCAGAATAATATATTTGAGTAGGGTGATATGTCTTTCTGCGGAATGATACATTGTGATCTCACTCAGTAGAAAGGAGTTTCGTCGTAAATTTGCATTGGAAAGTCACAAATGGACGTCAAGAAGGCATAAATCAATCAACCATATATGTAAGATTTTTAGCTACCCTGCCCCGAAAGGCCAGTGTGAGCTTTTCCCATCACTCAACATCAGTCGTTGTCGTTGTCGGTCGTTAATTTTTCAAGATCAACTTCTCTGAAGCTACTGGGACAAATTTACCCAAACATGTCCATGATCATCAATGTGGTATTTATTTTGAAAAATATGTCTGATAACTCCGCTTGTCGATAAACATGGTCGACATGGCTGAAAATAGAACATGGGGTAAAATGCAGTTTTTTGTCTAATACCTTGAAAACCGCTATATTCAAAGAAAATCTGACAGGGGCGAAAATGTTCAGAATAATGAGATCTACTATTGATATCAAAACTGTCAGAGGAATTTTCATAAGACTTATTGCCCTTAAACAATAAAATTACCTTTTTTTTATTTTTGCCTTATACCTCGAAAGTTAAAAAAGATAGACAAAAACTTTAATAGCAAAAATGATCAGTAAGACATGATCTACAAATAAGTCAATTTATCGGAATCGGCAGTCAACACCTTATTTAAGTTATTGCCCTTTAATGCGGAATTATACCGATTTTTTTTATTTTTTGTATTTTTGCCTAATATCTCAAAAATTATAAT
The DNA here is from genome assembly GCA_017311375.1 of Mytilus coruscus. Classification (NCBI taxonomy): domain Eukaryota; kingdom Metazoa; phylum Mollusca; class Bivalvia; order Mytilida; family Mytilidae; genus Mytilus; species Mytilus coruscus. Next base: position 37,477,828 of record CM029598.1, read on the forward strand.
AGATAGACAGAAACTTCGAAAGCAAACATGATCAGCAAGACAAGATAAAAAAATAAGCTGTATTGCCGAAATCTTTATTCGACTCATTATTGGAATTATTGCCCTATAATGAAGATTTTTACCAATTTTTCTTTTTTTTTTTGCGTTCTATGCCTATTATCTTGGAAACTGTTATAGATAAATGAAAACTTTAAAAAAGAAAAATGACCAGCAGGATAAGATTTACAAATACGTCCACATGATTAGAATTGTCAGTTAGCACTTAATATTCCCTTTAAAGATTATTTTAACTCAAAAGTTGCCATTGTTGAAGATGCAGGTGAGCAACACAGTCTCTTTATAACTTCTTGTTTATAAATCTTTTAGATGTTTCATTCGATAATTTTGGACATATACTAACAGGTACCCTACCCTGCTGCAAATTTATACGAAGCAATGTATGGATTTGTTCTTTCTTTGAACCTATCACTTAGTAATAACACGGATATACATGATGGAGAAACCATAGCTCATCGTCTTTGGGGAAACCAGTACCAGAGTAAGTGTAAAATAATTCAAACCACCAAGGGGGGTAATCAGAAATAAAAATAGGACAGACAACGTCATGACGAAAACGGTCAAAACAAAAAAATGGCGGAAAACTAATTGAGCAAACATAACGCAACTATAAACTGAGTTGAACTTAGACAGACACCATTATAGTCAAAACAGTCAGAAAAAAGACAAACAATACACAGAAACCACCAATTGAGCAAATCTAACCCAACTATAAACCAAGGTTGAACATAGGTGCCCCGATAAGCAGTTACTGCTTTTTGATAATCCAATAAAACATATAAAATATAACCATAGACGTGAAGACCAGAACGAAAAACGACTACAAGTAAACAACTAAAGAACATTATGAAAACTCTGATTAGTTGATTATGATCTAGACAACTCAAAATAATGACTGGTGTACTACAACACTTAAAATCAATCAGGTAATGCAGGCTGTTGGAAATAAAATTGAGTGCTAGAAATGATAAAAATGAATCCGGCATCCCATTGGTCAAATTTGGCATCGCATTAGTCAAATCCGGCATCGCATTGGTAAAATCAAATAAAAGAAACATTTCATTGAGAAAGATGGAAGGGCATATCAAATAATTTTGCATTGCTACTTGTTGGAAATGAAGGAAAAATCAAGGTTTTTCAATTTTCGAACAAAGTTTAAACAAACATCTTACGAAAAGAAAAAATTACAAAAACCACTTAAATACTTGATCAAATAAACAAATCAGTATGTATTGCATAATTGCATTTCATTGGTATATCCTCCTTTAATATGCGATACTCGTGCAGATTAATGCATTTTAGTAAGGTACTACCAATTTACCTTATGAGTCAAAATTTATTTTAATATTTAATTTGATAGCTGTTACTGGAAATATATCACTGAATAGCAACGGCGACAGACAACAAGGATACAAGTTTGAGCAAATTGGTGACGACGACAACTTTACTTTAACAGTAGGTTCACATAAAGCTTCCTGGTTCTTTATCACATAAATCATTTAGGTATACAAAGAATGTATTGTAAGTGAATAGTTCCCTTCAGATTACAGAGACTTTAAAGTATGATCAGGATTCAGTTGACATTTAATTTACATTAAATTTTTAACTTGTGCTTAGCGTAAAAAGTATTTATGTCAGTTCACATCTGCTCACCTAGCTAGTATTGCACTTGATAGCACATTGCAATTAAGAAGTATATAAAGGAATTATATAATACATGTTAATATATAATAGCAAATTGTATTTGATGCGTCCTTTGCGAATATTGAAGATTTATTTCTGATCAGTGGTGTTCGAAACCAAATACAGAAAATCCAGGAAAAAAAAACACAAATTGTAGAGGAAGATCAAAAATAACACCAGACAATAGACTTGTAATTGGCTATCCATGTAAAATGATTCAGACATAGGTATAATCTATATGGAAAAAAAAAGTATATTTTATAAAACTCGTATTGCTTGCAGATTGTTACTATGATAATTTCAATAAAACTGAAAAACAAACGAGATTCAAGTCTTAATTAAACATGATAAGCATTTTTTAGTTATTTCTATGGTGCTAATGATTCCTGCGGTGTCGTGTCCTGTCTAATATTTTTTAATAATTCCTTTTATCCTTTTTATGTATTGTTAATATTTGCGTCCAATTAAAACAAATTAACATATATTTCTTTTCACAAGGTAGTGGGATATTACTTCAGCGCCAATGGAAAATTTACGGAAAATGATGAAGATCCGATAAAATGGATTGGTTCGGATCCTCCAAAGGACCATCCATACTGTGGTTTTAATGGTGAATACTGTGCTGAAGGTATATTAAAATAAAATAGGAGAATGAATTAAATAACATAAATTAGAATCTATTCATATTTTCGTATCAGTCAACTGGTTGCAATACCCTTCCAGAGCATCCCTACTTTTAAATGGGTTTTATATGTTTTCTATGTGTTGTGTGCGATTTTGTCCCATGTGCGTTTGCTCCATATCCTTTCATTTTCTATTGTTCAGTTTTGTCGTATAATAATTGGGGAATGTTGCGTGTTTCTTTGTCCTTTTTCTTTTGACAATGGAGTTATCTGTCCTTTTAGACTGTTTGTTTTGAGTTCCCTTCTATCATCTACCAACATTTTTGTTATTAGTAGCTTATATTGCAAGCTTCGTAATCAGATATGCTGACTAACGCTGATTGTGTGATTGATTTATATTTCACCTGACAAAAAAGACATTTTAATTATTCGAAAACCAATTAACATGTATTTAATGTTTTGTGACTACTGCTCGGTCGTACCTTATCACCATTATTTTTCATGAAGTTCAAATTTGAAATGATTATGGTAAGTTCTTCTTGTACATACAGTGTTTATCAAACAGATTTTTATATATTTACAACGAATGTTCTTAATATCAAATAAGGAATTATTTAAGATTTTGCCAAATAATTTAACGTACATAGATGATAACGAAAAAAACAGACAACATCATGACCAAAGAAAACATAACAATCAGACAGCAAACATTTGCAACAACTACACAAAAAACTAAAGGTTGAACAAGTGTAAACTTGAGATAAAGTCGTGTATTCCGGAATTGTCAGCAGTTCCTGCTCCACTAATGACACCCTTCGTGTAACTCCTTGTTAAAATACATTTATGTGTCATATCCGATGATCTTACAATAACGAATCACCAATCTTGTTAATCATCAGTACAGGTTAATTCCCTAACACTAAATTACAATGCATTGTGGTTAATTGTCATTGTTAAACTTATCGGTTAAAAATTTTTAAGGTCACGTACATATCTGCAGAACACGATCACATCAGTAGTTGCTTACAATACATGCAACCATTCAGAAACCATGATTTTTGCTCTTTCTTATATCTATTTGTTTTCTCTAAAAATAGTGAGCGAACAGTTGCGATTTTTCTTTTACTGCTTTTTTTCATTTTGTGTTGACTAAAATGGTTAGAGATTATGTTTCCTTTCTTTTCAGGAATATCCCAACAGTCAATCATTCAAATTATCACTGGTTGCTTCATTGCTGTTGTGCTGTTGATTATCTGTTTAAGCATCATCATACAGAAAGTTGTAGCTAGGTAAGATTACAATAAATCTTACAATTGATTCATTCGGTTTTAATTCAAAGCAGGTGCTACCTGATGATCACCCGATATTAATTGTTTTTTTTAAAACATGTGGATTTTGCATGTTTTTTTACTTGTTACTATACTTTTGGCAATCATATATACGATTTTGCGGGAAATCGAATGCTCGTTTTGGTGTTATCAGTTACAAATATGCGAGGAGTCATTTGGTCCTTTCGACATGTTGCGAAATAAAGAGGGTAGGGCACTTAATATATATATCAATTTGTAAGAATGATCCATTGGAACAGGTGTATTGTCATGTTTCATGATAAAAGTGAGATGAAATTGATAACGAACTTTTACCCCTCAGCACGAATGTCACATTTAGGATTCGACCTGGTACGCGGTTTATTAGATTAACTTCAGTTCATGCATGACACTTCTCGACCACGACTGCTGACGTACTGATAATGATGACTCATACTGTTTATGCTCTTTATTGGTGATTCTTGTCCCTACATGTACATATATTGTGTTTCATTCTTATACGGCCTATTACATTTCTATAGAATATATATTATATCTTGTATTTATTAACTATTATTTCTTTATTGTGCTATTTATTCTATTTGTTAACTTGAGGAACAGAACTTTCAACATTTGACCTTATTTAATCAATAGTATGATTTGACTATAAAATAATGCAGCATAATCATACAGCATTACTAAAATATAGAATGACAAACTTGTTACAAAGAAAAAAAACTTATCTAAAACGTTCAATAAAAAGTCTATTTTGGGGGGATTTCTTGTTTGAACAGTCTTTGATTGTCAACATAATTGTGTAATGTGTTGAACCGAACATGTATACGATTGTGGCTATAACTCCACAGTCCTTTTTCCTATGACTATTGTCACATTTAACGTGCAAAAACTTTCGATTTTCATTTTTATAGAAAAAAATGTTCAATTATGTTTTTTGTTAGTTTATGATACATTTTATCAAACACTTGCACTTTGTTCAACCATCAGTAATCCGAAGAAAAAAACTTCACGTCAAGTGGTCTGAATAAACATCACAACAACTTAAGCTCTCAATTAGAGGATATAAAAGTAAATATGGATTTGAATTATATAATCAAAATGTGACCTCATAAATTTACATCAATATAGCATCTGCGTACCTTCATTTCATTGTGTATACTACTTACATTCGGTGCATTGTTATAGGAAACTATATGTTTTCAAATTAATACTCTTTAACAATAGTTTAGTCAATGTAGTATCATGAAGTGTGTTCTATTGTTGTTGTTATTATTGTTAATATTACTACCACTCGTATTGTTACTATCATTATTAATGTTATTTTATTAATATTGTTTTAATATTATTATTATTATTACTATTGTTATTATCATAATTGAAATTATTATGTGTCTTGTTTTTACTGCTGTTCAGCATTCTGTACGTGTCTCGCAGATTTGTCTTGTATTATCGATCGGTCGCAGTGCTAATGTGTCATTTATTACACGACATTCGTGGTGTGAACATCACATGGACATTCGAAATTTGTTAAATGAGACTATAATCATAAGCAGTTATATACAGTTGTGATGATTATACTTTATACATACTTGTATACATAATAAACGAGCTTGGTAATTGTCATTATTTGGCGGGAATACACATATTTACCCCTTATTAAACTGCTAATTCCCTGATTGGCATGGATATTAATTGAATACTCGTTTATTGAATTCATTTAACTGATTTTCAGATTTTTCTTCGGGACAAAAGATTTTTGAATACAAAATGAAAATTATAATTATTGAACTCTTTCTCCATTTATCAGTACAAAAAAACGAGAAAACACAATGGCGAACACAATTATAAATTAAAAAGTTATTTGAAATGGTTTTTCGGGTAAATATTTTTCATTTTATCATGAATATAATTAAAATACACTAAACAATGTTTTTTTGTGCCTAAGATTAACCCATTCACTCACAGACTTGACAAATATATTTGGATATTTTATTTTAAAATCGTCGTCTTTAACTGTCTTACTATGCAGCAACATATGGAGACTATATGATACCTTTTATGTTTCAGGTTGAATGAACAATTTTCTTTAACTGTATTGAATTTCAATGTTTATTATTCGCGATTTAACGAAATATTAAAAAAAAATGTGCCTTTTAATTTTATCGAATAAAAATTCCTGCCATTTCGAGAAATAATCTTTAATAATAGATATACCCCCGAAATATAAAAAATACAAATTTTCTTTTATGTAAAAGTAATTTTTAATCGTCAAAAAATCTTTCTATGTGAAAACTTGCTATATTTTTCATAAATGCAATAGAGTACATTTGATATTAAAACATAAACAAATCGATCTTTTACCAGATTAGGAATATGACAGTTGTTATCCATTCGTTTGATGTGTTTGAGCTTTTGATTTTGCCATTTGATAAGGGACTTTCCTTTTTTAATTTTCCTCGGAGTTCAGTATTTTTTTTATTTTACTTTTCACCATATTTTAAATTGCCAAACGGAAGCTGAAATCGTACCACCTGACATGAAAAGTTTTGCACATGGCACCTTGCCTGTCGTCCCTCCTGTAACTGCTATTAGAACAATCATTAATAGTAGATTTACATCTATCTTAAAAAATAATTTGTTATATGAACATACTTGCCTACCTACAAATATATATTTAAATACACGATCTTATAGGAAAATAAAAACAAAAGAAAGTGAAAGTATATGGAGAATTAAAAGGTCTGAGTTGTCCATAACCGAACGGTCTATGTGGTCAATGTCGAGGGTAAGTTATTTTAAAACTATTATTTTATTTTATTCATTCATTCATTCATTTATTTATTTATCTATTTATTTATTTATTTATTTATTAATTAATTATTTATTTATTTATTTATTTATTTATTTTTATTTATTTATTTATTTATTTATTTATTTATTTATTTATTTATTTATTTAGTAATTATTCAGAACGTTGGAGTGCTAAAAGCTTCACATTCATATCGTCAATATTGAAAATAATATATCAGTAGAAAAATAACATGCACGTATAAAAAGAAGATGGCCAATGAGACAACTGTCCAAAGAAACCAAAATGACAAAAATTAACAACTATAGGTCACCGTACGGCCTTCAATGAGCAAAGCCCATACCGGTCGTCTAAAAGGCCCTGAAATGACAACGTAGATGGCTTTAAAGAATAACAAGAAAAAGACAAATAACAGGCCAAAAGATTAATATACATTCCTAAGACCTTGCAAGACGAATTACACCAAAAGCTGAGAATGAAGTCTAGTTCTCCAGATGGATGATAGTTCTTGCGCCACTTGTGGCTCCATTGGTGAGGCTTATGTCATCCAAAAAATACATTCAAGATCAAAATGGAAAAAATATGACATTTTAACTATTTCATTGAATTAACATTCTTCTGAAAACAGAAATAATATGTATATTAATGTACATATTTTAATGCTTTACCCTAATTCGTCATACACATATATGTGAAAAAAGATATCAAAACAAATATAAAAAATTGTACATATTCTATTGTAGGTATCAATTCGATCAGACCACTCCGAGGAAACGGTAGATAACAGAATGACAAAAACTGCATACTACAAGGTAATTTCATTCTCGGACGGCATTTTTTTAAATTTCTTAATCGAGAAGTCTAGCGATTTGAACAACTTTAACTTTTAAAGAATGAATCACTATTGTTTGTACATAATTATATTGGCACAAGATTTCCAAATTAAAAATATGAAGAATTAAGTTTTTGCTTAAGTACTGCTTACACAGTTTATCATTTGAAGATTTTTTTGTAAATAATAGATAGAAATTACCGAACCTGCTCTGTTAATAGAAGGATTAAAACGAAAGTACAATACCCAAATAAGCATATATAAAGATAGATATTAAGGCACATATATAGGATAAGAGATAGATGTCAGTAAAAGATGTGTTTATTGCATAAATTTTAGAATTAAATTTTATAATTTGTCTCCCCTTGTGAAATTGACTCATCCTTCACAGTTGCAATTTGTTGCTGGATTTGATGAAATTGAAAGAACAAATAATAAATTAATATACAATTTATTGTCTTTTCTATGCGCCAATATGCGATAAATTCATTTGGTAGTGTAATAACTCTACAGGAACTCATGACAATTTAAGCTATATGTTCCGGTGATATGTATTCATTGCACCAATAATGTTATCGTTATAGCTCTAACTATTTATCAACACCAAGACAAAAGGTACAACGAGCGTAAAATGTATAGTTATGCGTAGAGTTTTATAATCAAAACTCCCAATGTAAAAATCGCCAATATCGTATAGGTCAACAAATTTGAGGTACTTGGAACATTAGATTTTAACCGGGTTTTCAGAAGGAAAAATCCGGTTATTAATTTGGTGAAGTACGGCGATGCGGACGACAGGAAGATGTCAACAGTTTCCGCGCAATAACTTACGAACCGTTCAAACGATGCTTTTCAAATTAAATTTGTTGTTACTGGTGACAAAAATGATGTCAAGTTTGATATTGATGATTTTCACTTTTACGGTTCATGAGTTATTGTCCTTGAAATATTTGAAATGACATTATATATCGTTTCCGTGGCAATATCTTAGGAATTGTTCAACCAATGCTTTTCAATTTATTCTATTTTGTGTTAGTTATTAAAATATAGAGGTCAAGTTCAATATCGACGAGTTTCATTTTTACCGTTTAGGAGTTATGGTCATTGATATATTTTAAAAATTGCACTTTATGTCGTTTCTTTTGGAATAATCTATAAACCTTCCGACAAATGCTTTTTAAATTTCAACATATTGTTACTTATGACAAAATGGAGGTCAATTTCAAATTGATAATTTTCACTTTGTCGTTCAGGAGTTATGGTCTTTGATAAATTTTGAAATAGGCTCAGAACGTTGCAGGTCAAATAAGCCTGCAAGTGCCTTAAAAATTCAGACAGCTCGTTTTGCTGTCAATTTGACAGCTCATTTCTTGTTACACATATTTTTATCAATTAAATTGTAATCTCCAGTCTATGCCATGATGTTAAGTGACGAAGCACTGGTTGCAAATCATCATTAAAGATACCAAGATTATAATTTCGCAAGTCAGACTCGAGATTCGTCTATATACCATTCGTTGCTGAAGAAACAATGAAATTACGACTTGTAACAATTTTTTTGGTTGAGTTTCATTTGCATTGTTATGACGTTGTCAGGGAAAGCACGTGCAGTCATAAATGCTTTTATTTGGAAATAAATGTATTTTGATTGCCTTGCAATTGTTGACTGTCAATCAAAATTACTGATTCCTAAAATACATACATGTGCCGTAATTTTTCACGCATAATTAAATAAGCACTTATATTTATAATTCTCTTTATCATTATTATACTGTGTTGTATATGATATATAAAAATGAATTGTTAAGTGAATAGCACAGCTACATTGAATCTTATTGTTGTGTCCAGGATATAGAATATAATTAAATTATATTAGGACGAACGTAGTGATGGAGAATAAAATTATAAAAAGCATACGTAATGACCTGTCTTATGTACAGGAAGAAACACACCTTTTATTCATCTCCTTTCACAGTTAAAATATTCAACATCTTATTATTTTGAATATAAATTGTGCACTCTCAATCGCTCGTTAGATCGATAGGGTCGTTCGTTTAAACTCGAAACAATAAAACATATGTTCGACTGTGAATGATATTCAACAATTTATTGTTTCTTATTTATCCTTTGATCTTGTATTTGTTTTCGTTGATTTTATTTGTGATAACTTTGCGCAAGAATTTGGTATAACCTGTATTTGTGCGGTATTGATATGATCAACATCTTTTATTATTTTCTAGGGTTCACTTGTATCCATTAGATCTTATACAAAGATACAATCAGATAAAATGCCAAATTTAAAGGAATTGCGCCAGGTATGAAAGAATATTTAAGATTGAAATGTGTCATAAGAATACAAACCAATTATATACATTATTGAGTGCAAATATATTTTGTTTTAAGAATAACAATATTATAATTATTAATATTTTTACTGTTATTTTTATTATTATTATTATTATTATTATTATTATTATTATTATTATTATTATTATTATTACTATTATTATTATTATTATTATTATTATCATTTTATTATTATCATTATTGTGTGACTGCTTCGTTTAACTATCTCATGATTTTTGGTATCACTTGCTCATCAATAAAGAAAAAAGCACAAAACGATTTGTTTAGATACGCACTTTGAATACATATATATATTGTGCAAAATGATTCTAGCGCAATAGTCACTCATTTCCAGTTTTGTGTATGCGGATAGATAACTTAGGGAAGCGGGATATCTGATCGATGTGCATGGGAAAATAGATGTGGCGTCATTTTAGTGAAGAACAAGGATATAACATTTTTTTAAAAGGGACAACAATTTGTTGCTTTTCGTTGTGCATTAGTAACTGCAAGGTCTCTGATGTTCAGCATAACACCAAATTCAAGACCACCTAGATGTGTTGACTGTTTCCGACTTCTTTTATCAAATACACAAATGTATAAAAGTATATTTTGAATACTATGGATTCATTAATATTCGTGGGATACCAATTTCCGTCGATTTCATGGGTATAGGTAAACCACGAATTCAGATATTCAACGAAGTGCCAATTATCTATATATAGATTCTTACATTGATACCAGTGGATTATCGGATTTATCCAATCGAGATTGTTAAATTATCAATTTTAAAATCCGAGCCTCGGCGAGGACTTTAAAATTTATAATTTAACTATCGAGATTGGATAAATCCGATAATCCACGAGTAACTGTGTAAGAATCTGTTTCTCTAATGATTAAAAAATAAATTTTTATTTTTTGTTAAATGAAAATCCCCTTCGAGTGCCTTTCTTATTCCACGAAGTTGTCAATTTCATTAACACCTGTTAGCATATTTTGATTCATTCAGTTAGCTGATTGAAGGTTATGACCCTTAAATTCATCCAATCATCTTCTGAGATCACCAGCAACCACACGTTGATTGAATTTTTTTATACAATGGGTTCGGAAAGGGATAAATTCCCATAGAATTAGAGAAAGGCCTATATGCAGACTTTGGCAAAACCACGAAATCAAATACCCATGAATGTACAATTTTTCCTCAATCCACGAAAATTGGTACCCACGAAAATTAATTAATCCGCAGTATCCATCAATGTGACATCACAAAAAAACAAAAGGCAATTATGAATGCAAACAACATAGATGAATTTTACTGTGCGTATTGCTGTGTGTTTGTTTATTCCACATTGGCTATAGGTCTAAGAGGGGGTTGAGATCTCACAAAACATGTTTAACCCCGCCGCATTTTTGCGCCTGTCCCAATCAGGAACCTCTGGTCTTTGTTAGTCTTGTATGTTTTTTTTAATTTGGTTCATTTATATGTTTTGGAGTTGAGTATGACGTCCATTTTCGCTGAACTAGTATACATTATTGTTTAGGAGTCAGTTGAAGCCCGCCTCTAGGTGCGGGATGTTCTCGCTGTGTTGAAGACCCATTGGTGGCCTTGGGCTGTTTTCTGCTCTTTTGTCGGGTTGTTGTCTCTTTCACACATTCCCCGTTTCCATTCTCAATTTCATGTTATATGAATATTTTGTTGTGTTCAGTGTAAATTGTATAGAAAGACCTCAGTAGGCGTCTAATAATGTTTTAATAGTAATTTTGAATTAATTCTTTTTAACAAACAGATGAGAGAGCTGGATCATAATAATATCGTAAAGACGGTTGGTTTTGTAATAGACCCACCAGAGCTGTTATACGTAACAGAGTTTTGTTCTAAAGGGAGTCTCATGGTTTGTAATTTACCTTTTCAAATATAAATATTCTTCATCAACCATAATTTATTTGCTGCCTTAAATGACTTAAGATATCTATTTGGTTTTGTTAAAAAAAAAATACTCGGCTTCTTCAAAATGATTACTAGTATTTTAGCCAAAAATATATGCAGCAGATTATTCTTATATCTTTGATATCTGGTATTGAAAAAAGAATGTCTGCGGCACATACATTTGCCGTTGATTACTATTATACCCCCGCTTTAAAAAAGTGGGGGTATACTGTTTTACCTCTGTCTGTCCGTCTATCCGTCAGTCCGTCCATCCGTCTTAGGAACTACATCATTAGGATTTCTGAAATTTGGTTTCAGGGTTTATATAAGTCAGCTATACCGTGTGATGCGTTTTCAGATTCATCACTCAACAACTTCCTGTTTACCGAACACTTACATATTTTCACACTATTAAAATTATCCAGTTGCGGCGGGGGTATCATCAGTGAGCAGTAGCCCGCAGTTTCACTGGTTTCAATTGCAGAAATCCGATCATTTAGGCAATCTTATAATTTGCGAGAATTCTTATTCCCACAATTTTTCTGTCCTTGTATTTTTTATGGACAAGATAATTTAAAAGTAGTGTTCATTGTGTTTTACAATATGATTGCAATGACTTTAAATTTGTGATTTCCTTTTTTTCTTTATTTAACAAACAACTTTATAATTGATTTACGTTATTCAAAAATTAAAAGGTCAGTTTTAAAAAAAAACACCGAACTGCCTCATTTGTATCATGGTAGCATATTCGCTATAGTGTAAGAGTTCGTGGAATTTATCCTAGGTCGGATCAAAAGAAAGATTATATAGATGATGTCTCATTTGTCAACTAATAAAATATAATGAATAATTTCAAATATTGGCCTTGCTAATAGTTTAAATAATCAGGAAGCGTCATGATTATTTGGACTATTGAATTAACTATTACCATTTGATATTTCAGGATATTCTGGAGAACGAGGACATAAATTTGGATTGGGACTTCAAGTACTGTCTTATGTGGGATATTCTAGAGGTAAATCATGCTTCAATATGCAACATAACTTTGGAAATGTACAACCTTTTATTTTAATATATATCTGTACCTTTTTGCTTATTGACGTAAAATTAGGAAAGTGAAGTACCAGAATAATATAAATGTTTTTGTACCTGTTCCAAGTTCGACACTTCTTGTTCACAGTTGTTGTTTATCTTTTTATCACATTGGTTTTTTTTTCTGATAGATAATCCAGGTATATATTCATAGTTTGTGTAGAACTAAGCATAAGATATAAACTCTTGTCTAGAGTTGGAGATCTAGTCCGTATATTGACATCAGGATGCATTTGTTTTATTGTGTTGGTTTCTGTCTGAGTGACTCATACCCTTATCGTTTAATTTATTATGTAAAATAATTCAACCGATGAGAATAAATATTATAATTTACACATGAAGAATAGAATTGTTCTGGTAACGTCTCTTGTTTTGTCCTTTTATTTTGTCATTTATCGTGTTTTTTTTTAATATGTGAATTAGAATTGATCATATATTTTACAGGGGTTAGAATACTTATCCAGAAGTTGTTTACGCTATCATGGAAATCTTAAAAGTTCAAATTGTTTAGTAGACGGTCGGTTTGTTTTAAAGCTAGGTGATTATGGACCACGCGAATGGCTAAAATACAAGGACTTATCAGATAGAGGTAAACATCAGAATTTGTATACATTACATCATCATCAAAATAGACCGCGTTATAGCCAACAGTTATAACCATTCAATATTTACTTAGTTATTTTCCCAATAGCTTAGTCAAATTTATTGTCGAAGCGATCGGAAATGAAAGTTTTATGAAAAAAGACCTAACTACGTTAGTGCGCTGAATAACACCGTCAACCAGAAACATTTCTAGAGTTAACAAAATTAGTTAAACTTGATATAAAATGAGTTTGATGAATTTATAAACAGTATTATTCTGTTTTTGTATGATTTAGATGGAAGCAAAATAAATTGTCTTTGCTTGATTCCAACTTAAAACTCTTAAACACTAATGGTCGACCTAATTATCCTATCCTGCCAAACGATAATCCGAATTGATATGAATAACATATCATAAATGAGTGCCATCTATCATTCTGAATATTTTTAAATTCATTTTTTTGCAAACCGTCTTCTATAAATTATTTTCAATACTACAAAATGAAAATAACAATTTAAAGGGTCTTACATTTGTAAAAAGTCAGCATAGTTATCAGACTTATAATCACTAAAATAATACAGTTTCTGTTTGCGTGGCTACTTATGGATGTGTAGAGATATTACTACCATGTCATCACTATATTCCTACTCTTGAAAATACTCACTCATAAACAGATAAAGATAATCTGTAAAACTTGTTTTTTTTAAAGGATATTAGCATATAACAAATAGCTGCAAACATAAAATGATCATTACAAAATACGTGACATTGTTATTGATAACTGAACGAAATTATTGCTTTAGGTATTTAAAAACTAATTTTTCTTATGAAATTATATATTCCTATTTATCTCTGTTCATAATGACGTATGCAACAATATAATTTAACAATACGTAGATAAATCCTATATATTTTAAGACAGACTATGGTCAGCACCAGAGATAATAAGAGGGTTTCATCTTTTAACTCAAGCTGCGAACCAAGCCGCAGATATATATTCTGTTGGAATTATATTTCATGAGATTTTACATCGTAATGGACCATTTGGAGTTGAATGCTTGGATATGTCAACATATGGTAATTTTATGTTAAGACAACATTTTATTGAAATAATTTGGTTTTTCCAACCGATCATGGCAAATTTAAAAAACTTAATTTTCTTGAAGTTATTATTTCATTTTTTTTTTTTTTTGGTAATGATTTCAGAGGTGAATGACATTTAATCTAATGAAACATTTTGGGGAAAATTCAAATCTATGTACAGTAGTTTAAACAAAAACCCAAGTCATTTAGTAATGAAATAAGAATAGCAAAGTAGACCTGTTTGGAATTAGAACCTTTGAATGTTTGAAAAAGAGAAGTGAAAGATATAAAAAGGACATTCAAACTCATTAGGCGAAACAAAACTGACAATATCTTGACAAAAAATGTAAAACGATCAACAGACCAACAACAGTATAGACAATACATCATAGAAAACCAAAGACTGAGCAACGCGAACCCTACCAAAACCGGGGGTAATCTCATGTGAGCTAGAAGGGTAAGCAGATCAAAAAGTAGTTCAATAATCTAATTAAGAAAATTTCTCGACCTTCTATGAATTTGTTGAATTTGCTCATTTTATCATACCATTTCCTGCAAGGGGCTACATTCCACCTTTAAAACATGGTTCCTACATGTACGTTTGAGATTTAAGTCACAACAAAACCGTGACTGTCATCAACTACTTCTTGACAGCAAATTATCTCTTAGAAAAAGATATGTAAGCTATACGTGAATACGATCATATCCAAAGACACAAAATATCAAATAGCATCTAGTATTTTCATCATATTACTGTACTTATAACAATGTTATGATAAATTACTATTCAAATAATGATTTCTAAAACTAGATTTAGTTTTCATAGAGTTTGAGAGTTTTCATATTCATTTTGATAGATATAGTAGACGTTGTGACTGAATGATATAGTAAAGATAATCTGAAAATTCAAAGTGCCTCAAAATTCAGCAAAGCTTTCATAATAGAATATAATTTTGTAATGTAAATATCCTCTTTGAAGAACAAATCAGTCATTTTGACAAGGCTACGACGTTTCAAAAAATGCCATTTTAATTAGAACATATCGATTAAATTTTCCCAGCAGTTAATTGAAACATTAGGTTCTGTTGTTTGTTCATATATTGTTTGCAAAGATTTGACGTTGAAATTGATTAAAGATGGAAATAATAAAAAAGAATACCTTCATGTTATATCAGCAAGTCTGAAATATTTTAATTGCAGAAATTGTTGATAAAGTTAAGATTGATACCATTCCTCCATTCAGACCTGTATTTGACCCATCCCTTTGTCCTCAGAAATTGCAGACTATTATTGCAAGTTGTTGGGTATCAAATCCTTTCGAACGACCATTGCTGAAGGATGTATCAAAAACAATCAATTCTATAACAGGCTCAAAGTAAGTACACAATAAAAACTGTGAAAATAAATTATTTGTATTAGCTGTATGTTATTTAAAAAAGATGTAATTAATTTGATATACGTTAATCTGATGACAACATGTAAACAATATATAGCATTTATGATTAAAACATGATAATCGGAAGTTTATCCATCTATCTGTAACTATGGGTAGGCCAAAGGGAATATAAGTGCAGATCAAAGATCTGAATAAATATAATGCATTACTGTGGATTCATTACTATTCGTGGGATAACATAACCAATGAATTTCTTGGGCATAGGTGAACCACGATTTTAAATGTTTAACAAAATAAATATTTCATATAGGCTTGTATGTAGACTTTGGCAAATCAAATATCCACGAAAATTATTGTTTTCCGGAATCCATGAAAATTGGTACCCACGAAAACAAATAAAATCACAGTATACAAAATAAAACAAAGATCTTCAAACGACATTACTCATAATGAGTTAGGCAAATATGTAGCTTCATCAAACTGCACATTGTTTCCTTTTGTTTCGTATACTAGTATGATAATTCAATATGTCAGAAAAATATGCATGCACTATTGAACGTATAATCGTACTCCTACTCATAGATTAGGTATTCTACTACAATATCATTATCCGTCTGCTCGTCTTTCGAAACAAATTACCCAGCTCCTGCAATGCAGAATGGTTAGATATTTTTTCTGGAACTTATAGTATTGAGTTGTACCAAATAAACTTATCATAGATAACAGGATTAAATTGTTTACGCCAGAGGCGCGTTTCGTCTACAAAAACCCATCAGTGACGCTCTAATAAAAAAGTTAAAATGGTTAAATAGAGTATGAAGTTGATCCAAGCGAACCATTTCAATATTTGTCGGACAGTCACTTTTTGTTTTGTTATTACACTGAGTTTTTTTTTTTTGTCATACTTGTTAAGAATGGAATCATTTATTATATTCTAGCAATTATTCTTGCAACACTAAAATACACAGTTTATTATGTAACGTTCATATAACATTGAGATTTATTCATATACTTTTTAAATAAATATTTAAGGTTAAAAGCAAAAAATCTATTAGATAATTTACTCAAACGAATGGAACTATATGCGAATAATTTAGAAGGGATAGTAGAAGAAAGAACAACAAAATACCTCCATGAGAAACAGAGGGCAGAGAATCTCCTATATAGACTTCTGCCTCAGTAAGTAGATAATTTCTTATCTTATGTAAAATATTTTATTTAGTTAAAGCTTTGATGATTCCAAAACGTTTAATGCATTTTGACTTTCAAATTTTTAATATTAGCGACCTCATGAAGATTTTTTTCTGAAAACAGTTGTAATTCATTCAAACAACGAATAAAATTGAGAATGGAAACGGGGAATGTGTCAAAGAGACTACAACCCGACCAAAGAGCACCAATGGGTGTTTAACGCAGCGAGAAAATCCCGCACCTGGAGACGGGCTTCAGCTGGCCCCTAAAAATAATGTATGTTAGTTCAGCGAAATGGACGCCATACAATTTTTTGCAATTATCCTAGTTTTATATCACACTATATGCGTCGGTTTTGTTGATTTCTGTGATTTTCAATGTATTTGTCAATAATCAGATAATATTCTTTTACGAAACAACCTTGAATTTTTGTTCCATACTGGAAATTAAAAATCTACTTAAAAACATTTAGATTTTTCAGTAAAGTATTTTTTTTTCTTTTATAGATCAATAGCACACCAGATACAAGTACAGGGTACAGCTGATCCAGAATCATTTGATAATGTGACAATATTGTTCACTGATATTGTACAGTTTACAACTTTATCAGCAGAATCATCACCAATGCAGGTATGTTAAATGTATTATCAGCATTGCTTGTGATAAGAATTAGTTTGTAATTGTAGCGTTAAGTCATACCTGCGCACTTCTCCATTGTGAATTCTTAAGTTCGTGTACATGTTATAAACATTTTAATATAATTTATATAGTTTTGACTGAGCATGAGGATCAAATGTTGCTGAAATTGTTGTATGAAAGTGTATCTCTTTTACCCTTATGACTACCTCTGTCAGACATGTGCTCTGTTTTTGTATGAACGCCAAGTAAGCAACGCAGGAACCTTAGGGCTATAGTGGTGAGTGTGATTTATGAAAAAATCTAGAATAACATATATATTAATTCTGTGGTTCTTTTCTATAGTGTGAGCCGTTTCATTGGTACAACATTGTCTTTAGGTTTGTTTTTTTTTCCTCGCTTTCAGCGGAAATCAGTGAAGTAAGACTTACGCGTATTGTGTCCTGCGTCGAAGGTGTCAGCAACTGTTTGTGATAAGTTTATACATGCAATACACATCTCTGTCTTAATCAAGAAATAATTCGTTCATGACATGGTCTATACTGATTTGAGCATGGGTAGGCATTATATTTGTCAATTTTATACTGAGCGTTAGCGAGGTGTAAAATCTTGACAAATATAATGCCTACCCATGTTAAAATGAGCATAGTGCATAGCACGATAGAATATTTGATTCTATTAGGAAAATGTAGAACTTTTGTACTTCGAAGACAGGCATTTTGATTTGATGAGACCAAACGTTAAAATAATCAACCGTTTCACGATAAAAAAAATTTAACAGACACATTTAAACTTTAACAGACACATTTAAACTTTAACAGACACATTTAAAATTTAACAGACACATTTAAACTTTAACAGACACATTTAAACTTTCTTTTAGAAAGATTTTACCTTTGATTTTCCTAGCGAGCAGAACGGACACTAATAAAATTGAGAATGGAAATGGGGAATATGTCAAAGAGACAACAACCCGACAATATTGGAGAAAACAGCCGAATGCCACCAATAGGTCTTCAACACAGCAAGAAAATCCCGCACCCGGAGGCGGGCTTCAGCTGGCCCCTTAATAAAAATGTGTACTAGTTCAGTAAAAATGGACAACATACTAAACTCCAAAACATATAAATGAATTATAATTTAAAAAACATACAAGACTAATAAAGGCCAGAGACTCGTGACTTGGGATAGGCGCAAAAATGCGGCGGGGTTAAACATGTTTTGTGAGATCTCAACCCTCCCCCTATACCTCTAGCCAATGTAGAATAAACAAACACACAGCAATACGCGCAGTAAAACTCAGTTTAAAGGAAGTCCGAGTCCGATGTCAGAATAGATAACAAAAGAAACTAAGCAAAATGACAATGATACATCAATTAACAAAAGACTACTAGCAGTTACTGACATGCCAGCTCCAGACCTCAATTAAACTGATTGAAAGATCTCCGGTGTTGTTCAAAATACAATTGACGTTGCAATTTCAACTGTGACGTCAATTACGTACAGTCTATGTTTTATTGGAATAAGAACATGGATTTGTTTCAAAAGCGAATGAAGAACGTCAAATTATAATAGTCATCAGTACACGTTAACAGTGGTTTTTTTCAGTTTTCAAGAATAATGCAAATACCAGTAGTTTTAGAGAATAAACATCTGTTTCACATAATATATTGTAGCAGATCCAAGTTATTTTATTTATTGTTTCTATTTTCAAGTGGTTCATTTTCCTTTTTTATTAAATATTTTTCAATCTAATTAGCAAGACATAGAATTATAATGGTATGAAAGGTGGTATATATATATATATATACTATTAAGGCGAAATCTTGTTTCCGAATCCCAAATTTGAAATTGTTATATTCCATTTTCATAATTTTCAATGATAAATATTTTTAAAACTAAACAAATAAGGAGAAATCATGTCGATAAAATAGAGGCAACAGTTGTTTCAAATTTATGAAGATGAAGGAGAGACAAGACTTTGTACTATAACCTAGAAAAGACATATGATATGTTTTTCTCTTTCCTTTTTTTTCTGCCTTTTATTCTATATTGTTTATCCATTATTCTCTACTTTTGTCCATTTTTCTCTATTTTTTGTCCATTTTTCTTTATTTTTTGTCCATTATTCTCTATTTTGTAAACCACACCCAGACCCTAGTATGAGCTTGCTTCGTTTCACAAGGCTTGGGCTTGATTGGATAATCTCTTGTTTTATAATTTCTTGGGAACTCAAACGCGAGATATTTACCTCGATGTTTTCTATTTGAATTTATATTGTTGAGCTGGATCTGCATGTGAAAAGAAGTATTCCACCGTATACATGTTCCAATATTTAGAAATGAAATAGATGATTTATTTCAGATAATTGACATGCTGAACTCATTATACTCAGGCTTTGATGAAATAATAAACGAATATGATGTTTATAAGGTATTTATAAAAATAAAAAAAATGAAGCTTTGAAAATTATTTCTCAATTTTAAAGGGTCTTAATGTAGACGAAACGAGCGTAGGGCAAACTAAATTATAAACCTGGTATATTTAATGACTTTTATATGTTTTATCAACATGATTATTTTTATTCTATTTTTGAAAAATTTCAATCAAATTTTACCAAAGTTCATTATATTACAAAATATAAAGTAATAAAAACCAGATCAAATAAAGAGTTTCTTTGATGTACAGACAGTCGCTATTAGTAGGAAAAATGACTTTATTATTAGTAGCAACATAACATGTTTTCAAAAGCAAAAGAAAAAATTTCGTTTTGCATTTAAAAAAAAAATAGCTCAGACAAATTGTCAACAGATACTTCGTTAGTTTTCTTAGAAGTTTGCTTCGTAAAATATTATAATTACAGACTATATATTATATCCTTTAATTTCAAAAGCTGACTTTAATATCTAATGTATTAGAAAAGAAAAAAATATGCAATATCCATTCATGACACAAAATTAGGATATGCACAGCAAAATACACAAAAAACAAAGGAACTGCGCTTTTATTGCTGTTCTTCATAACAAAATTAACATTTTTCTATTAATACATCAATATGTTATCAATAATGATGAAATAATACTGAAAATACGAAAAAAAAATTACTTATGTTTCGATTACCCTAGTCTATGACTATTCTGCGTTTTCCATTTTCATATTTATTTTATTTTGGCTTATATTTTTTTTCTGTGATTTACCTTCACATGATATTTCTGATTTTAGGTTGAAACAATAGGTGATGCTTATATGTGTGTTTCTGGACTACCACAACGAAATACTTACCACTATTTTGAGGTCTCGAAAATGATAATGTCTATAATGAGATATGTAAGCACATATGAAATCAAACATAAACCTGGACGAAAGCTTCAGATGAGAGCAGGTGTACATTCAGGTAGATGTTTCCTTTATTTTCATTACGTGCATTACATAAAAGAGGAAACGCATATTAAGCACATATGAAATCAAATATGAAACCTCGACAAAAATTTCAAATGAGAGCAGGTGTACAATCACATATTATATTTATTATATATTATATTATTTATATTTAGTATATTCTATTTTTCTTATATGCTTCAAATTAAAGACAATTTGATTTGATTTTCATTTTAATCAAGTTTTGTTTTAAATGTAAATCTTATAAACACCCTTAACATTAAACCAAAACCAAATGCATTTACAACAACATAAAAAGGTAATATTAAAGTATTTCGCTTTTACAATTCAGATGAATTTTGATGAAAAGTAAACAATTATTACTTTAAAGTGTATTATTAAAAAAAAGTTTTCAGATTTTTGAAAAAACTGAGGAAAGTGATGTGATCGCAGTTTATTCCTCATCATTTTGTTTTACCACAATATAAACAACAAAAATATATATGTTTATTACAAATCTTAACTATTTTTAGGATCCTGCGTTGCTGGTGTAATTGGTGCAAAGATGCCTCGTTATTGTCTCTTTGGAGACACTGTAAATACAGCTGCAAGGATGGAAAGTTCAGGAGAAGGTACATTTCTTTGACTTTTTGGTACAATTTTGTTTCCAATCAGATCATGTCTAAATTAAACAATTAGAATAAGCTATCTAATGAAATCTTACTTACATCGTTGTATTTGATAAGCTTCGAAAAATTGAAAACTGAATATTATTTACAATTTTAGCTTCAAAGGTACAGATAAGTGGTGCAACAGCTGCGCTCCTAAAAACTGATCCATCCTATACAGTATTACCTAGAGGAGAAATTCTTGTCAAGGTAATGTTTTCAGTTGAATTTATCTTGTTATGTGCAATTCTATTGTTTGGAATCCTGTTAAGCCTTAATGGTTTGTTTCAACTTTATTGTGTGTTTTCTCGTTTAACCTGAAGGTGTGTTTTATTATTGCTGTTTGTTTATCTTGCAAAGCAATTGTCAACTTCCCAGATCTCAGCAGTGACATAACCTCTGTCTAATCGTATGGTGTTTACATGTCTCCGTCATATACCTTACGCTCTTGCATGTTCACAATATACAGACTTCATTAACAGGGATGAGTGCCTTACACAATGACTGATCCAATAGAGTTATGTGGAAGATATACTTAAGTTTTACGGTCATCATCACGAATTCGTTGACCGATACTCACTAGCGACATGTCTTCGCGGTCTTATATCTTTAGATACTAGTATCGTCGTCTGATCTGTATTTTTTTCCGATTGCGTTCTATTCCCGATTGTGACATTTTGACTGAGCATGGATTCGCTTACTGGATGCATAGCAGGAGACGCTTATCCTGTCGACACACTTTATTGTTCTTTTAGCAATTCTTGCGTATACCCCTGTCATTCTTTTGTTACCTTAATCACTTCTTCATCGATTTACGAGATTCTAACATTGGAAAACTACTGTTGCCTTGATTTAACCCTTAATAATATGTGAACATTTTTATGTCCCCATTCTAGGGGTCAGGGTTTTATTACATTTACCTTTTCCTTCCATCTGTCGGTTCTTCCGTCCGTCTGTCTGTTCTTCCGTCCGTTTGACCAACAAATATTTTCGTCACACTTTTCTCGGGTAGTACTGAACAAAATGACTTCATATTTGGTCAGGAGCTTGAGAGTAATGAGTTGTAATGTGTGAACATATTGTCACTATCAGACACATACATCCTGTTTGCCGATACTGTGATTTTTTTTTTTTTCAATTTGTTGAATGTACTTAATACTGGGAGGGATAAATCCTACTTTGTAAAGAATCACTCAGATTCAAACAAAAATTCTCTGAAACTGACATTATCGAGATGCTTGATTTCTTGATTGACAACATATTTGTTACGTTTGGAGGACGTGTTTTTCAACAGACTGTCGGAATTTCAATGGGAACCAAGTGTGCCCCTCTTCTTGCCGATTTGTTTTTTTATTATTATGAGGTTGACTTCATACAGGAACTTCTTAGGAAGAAAGATAAGAAGTTAGCAATATCCTTTAACTTTACGTTCCGCTATATAGATGATGTTCTCTCACTAAATAATACAAAATTTGGTGACTATGTTGAACGAATCTATCCCATCGAACTAGAGATGAAGGATACTACAGATACAGTTAAGTCTGCCTCATATCTTGACTTACATTTAGAAATTGACAATGAGGGTCGGTTGAAAACAAAACTTTACGACAAAAGAGATGATTTAAGCTTCCCAATTGTAAACTTTCCATTTCTATGTAGCAACATTCCAGCAGCGCCTGCATACGGAGTATATATCTCCCAATTGATACGATATTCCCGGGCTTGTATTTCCTATCATAATTTCCTTGACAGAGGATTGCTGCTCACAAGGAAGCTATTAAACCAAGAGTTCCAAATGGTGAAGTTGAAATCATCTCTTCGTAAATTTTACGGACGCCATCACCCGTTGGTTGACCGTTATGGAATAACCGTTTTACAGATGATATCGGATATGTTCCTTATGTCGTAACTACAATACCCTTTCCTTTTCACGAATGTGACTTACCGAATTAGACTATTTACCGGATTTGTAATAACATAAGCAACACGACGGATGCCACATGTGGAGCAGGATCTGCTCACCCTTCCGAACACCTGAGATCACCCCAGTTTTTGGTGGGGTTCGTGTTGCTTAGTCTTTAGTGTTCTATGTTGTGTCATCTGTACTATTATTTGTCTGTTTGTCTATTTATTTTTGGCCATGGCGTTGTCAGTTTGTTTTCGATCTATGAGTTTGACTGTCCCTCTGGTATCTTTCGTCCCTCTTTCATCACACATTTCTCTAGTACTATTGAACGAAATGGCTTCATATTTAATCATCAGCTTAACAGTTGTGTCTTAAAGTGTGAGCGCTTTTCAGTCTATCTGAAATATACTTCCTGTTTTTCCATACTTTGAATATTGATTTAATGAAGCAAGAAAACTATCTTATCTATGATATATATGATGAGTTTTCATTCTATTACTATTACTCTACTTTTCTGAATTACTTTTGGTTTCATTAAAAGAATATAATAATAATTATTTATTTGGCCGAAAACATAAAATATTTTTAACATACATGTTATTACATAAATATAACGAACAAATACAAATACTAATAAAGTTATAGCAAGGGAAAAAAGCATGTACCGATGGGTTTCAAATATTAACTATCCGCCGCATAAGTCACTGAAACAAAATGTACAAACAAATCAATCAAATGATATATATAAAGGGAGTGACGGATGGAGGGAGAGAGGGTAAAATGTTTTGGTCTGATTACTCTTAAGGATTATGACGTACTGACGAGAAAAACAATTCACTTAAAAAAATTAAGTGAACAAAAATCAAAACTCAGGTAAGCGTGAACATCTAATGATCGGCCAAAGGAAAGTTATTAGAACAAATTTAGCACATACTTACAACTTTTAGTCCAATCAAATTGCTAGGATTTGCCTTCTAATTTTCATAGTACATACTTTTTCCGTGTACTAAGTAACTACGCATGAATGACCACAAGGGTAAGATTTCATTGTATCGTAATCAAGATGTTAAAACAAAAATTGCCACTGGCTATTTTGAAATCAAATGCTGTGTTCCAAATTAAATTTAACAGTTTGTAATATAGTTTTCACATTGATTTTTAAATATCCTGCTATTAAAATCTTTGGATCTAAACAATGTTTTTGACGGTTGCAAGTATATATATATATATATATATATATATATATATATATATATACATGTTCTGATACATCTTTTAGTTTTACTTTGAAATAATAATAAAAAAAAGCATAAACCCTATTATCTTTGATCTATTGGTCATGTTGGTAGTTGCTTTTTAATGACTGTCCGCTAGACTATACATGGGGACATACCAGGGGCGGATCAGCCATTTTTAAAAGGGAGGTTCCAACCCAGGATAAAAAGAAGGGGGGTTCCAACCATATGTCCCCATTCAAAAGCATTGATCGTCCAAAAATGGGGGTTTTCCAACCCATGTACCCCCCTCCCTTTCCCCTGGATCCGCCACTGCATACTATCTATATGTTTCAAATTTAGTATAGCTTAAGTTTTATTGTGAAATTGAAAAATGTTTTCACGACATGTAACGCTTCCACTGCAATTTAATTATTTGCCTGCTTTTGGTCAATTTATTTTGTCATCTTACCATGTAAGGAAGTACATGTATAGTAAAACACCGCTTTATACCAATAAACATACTTACACCAGCAGCTACCATCTTTTCATTCTGGAGTCAAGGGCCTTTTGAAATCACATATTTTACAATGATACTAGTGAGCAGATTTACAAAACAGTGTTAATGAGCTCTATTTTACAAACACCTGTGATACAAGTAGTCAGCCAAAATAAACTATCAATATATCAATTAAAAGGTCACTCGAGTTGTAAATATGTGCTAAATTGGATAGTCTATGAAAAGGTATATCTATGAAATTAAGAGCTCGGGGCAATCCCCTCGCTCTAAATTTCATAGTATATACCTTTTCATACACTAACCTAGACTAGAAAATCAGCATCATAATTACTAGTTTTTGTCAAAATAAACAATTACTTTTGGCTTCATTAAAAGAATGTAATAATGTATATTTATTTGGTCACAAAAATTAAATATCCGCCAAACAAGTGGTCGACAACTTATTCTAGAAAACTTTAATAATAATTTGTATGTTATCGATGCTTTAGCTTTGCTATGTAAAAGTATACTAGAAGGATAGTAAGCATCTTCATGTTATCTAATTTTTGTTTTATGCTAAAATGATGAATTATTTCTTGTTTTATAGGGCAAAGGCATTATGATGACTTACTGGTTGGAATGGGAGACAAGTGTCTGAAATATAATAAAGAGAATACCTAATGATTTTGACACATCACGCCAATGTCTGGTTTCAATCAATTGGAGAGATCGATGACTAAAACAGCGAATTTTTTTCCCTAGAGTAACTAATAATATCATGAAAACTATTAACAAATTGCTGTAGTGCTTGAATTGCGAACATTGAAAAAACAGTGTCATAGCAAAATCATATAATATATATATGCCTGGATAAATCTGTACCATGCAATATGAGAAGTGCATAAACTTGCAGACAATCAAATGTTAAAAGCAAATACCTCCAGTGGGAGGTACAACAACAACATATGTTAAACAGCCCGTTTAGAATGTAAACCATATTCCTCTTTTGTGTTTTTACGGCTGAATGAGATCAAAACTGCTAATTGTAGCTTGATTTGTTTGTTATTCATTAGAAATAATGGTATGAATGTTAAACAATTATGAAGACAAATAACATTAAGAAATTATAAACTGCTTAAAAAACTAGCAACATTCTAAAATGCACAGTGATGGAAAGAGATGAATCAAGAGCAAAAATATTTCTGATGAAATAGAACGAAGTAGTTAAGTATGTGTAGAACAATGACGTCATACAAGGTAGCAGTATAAGAGAGATGCAAAGGATATCAAAGGGACATTCAAACTCATAAGTCGAAAATAAACTAATAACGCCATGGCTAAAAAAGAAAAAGACAAACATACAAACAACAGTACACAAAACACAACATAGACAATCAAAGACTAAGCAACACGAACCCCACCAATAAGTTGGGGTGATCTCATGTGCTCCGTAAGGATAAACAGATCCTGGTCCACCTGCTTTCTTTATCTGTGGTAAAGAAACACATACAAATATATCTCCTAAAAATTAAAGAAAATAAAAGACCGCATAGATAGTAAAACGGAATGAGCATGTTGAGTATGTTGCTTTTTAAAAACAAATTCTTTAAAAGTAGGTTGACTTAAGCCACGTAGAAGTATTTGCTCAATCAAATGTCTGTTGAGGTCGCCTATTAACTTTTATGCCTTAGTCGCAAGTAGAATTAATTGTTTTCTCTGCCATCGTAGACTCGATCGTAATTCTACTGTTTTAGCTCTGTTTACTACCAGCAACTTGATCCGTCTTTATTTTAATTGACTTGTGAAAAACAAGACATCTTAATATTGGCTTCAAATAGTTAAAAAACTTCCACATGACGTCAGAAAAGTAAGAGGTTTTAAGTGTATGACGTATAGATATTCGACGTATATAATGTTAGTGAGTACACTAATACTGTCTAATGTGAAGTTTGCCACAGCAGCCAATGCAATGGCGAGATTTATGGATATTTATTAAATTGAAAATGTTTTTAAACTGTTACAATTTGTTATCTTTGTTAACATGTTTGCTCAAACTGTATGAAACGAAAATTGTCTTATCATTTTGTTAATAGTACACATTGTATGTAATGTGTGTTGTTTGTTTTATGTTGGTATGTTAAAAGACGAAAATAAAATGCGATCATCAGAGTATTGTTCATCTGATTATAAATTCATCACATGACTTGTCGTTAACCTTCAATATTTATGATCATGTCTTCAGGAAGAGTGCAAAACCAAGAAATTTCAAACAACCGAAGCTATTACTTCATGTACGGATAGGAAAATGGCTTTAAAACTTTCCCCATCTTTACCTATTTCGATGTCTGATTGGTTTTTGCATTTTTCAAACACTCAGACGATGTTCAAAACCCTCAAAATGATTGAAAGAAAAGGGACGTTTACGCTGGTTTACAAAGGCAATTGGTTGAAAAAAACATCTTATTCAATAACTCCAAAGGGGAATAGAAATATGGTCACTACAGCTCTTCTTCCAACCGGCAGTAAAACCCTTGCCAAAGTGGGGAGTCCGTTTGGCTTTGCGGGATGTACAAGTTTGCAGCCACGTCCGGTCAGAATGGGAACGTTAAAGCCGATGCCTCTTGAAGAGAAAGTGCCACGCTTTCTACTAGTAAAGAACCCTTGTAACAACTCGTTGAGGGTCAGAAGGAGGCCTGTTGCAAGGCAGGATTTCTGTCCCTATCAAATATACCCTCATTTTCCAGTGGCAGTCTAAATTTCCCAGATTTTCATTCCGGACGGCCTCTATTACAGGACCTACCTATTGTTTTAATTGTTAATTTGTTCTCGTCCTGAATATGCATGAAACATTTGCCACTTGACAATCAATCCTATTCAATATCTGCCGCGCAAAACCAAGTCCTCTTTTAACGATGAATTAATTCCATGATTCCTATTTTTTACATCTTATTTTCATTGGCTAAATTTTACCGTAATAATAACACTTTGCATTTCATGCCTCCAAAGCGCTTTTCTGGATTAATCTTCATCAGGGTTGCTCAAACCCAAGATTGGAAGGTCAAGGATGCATAAAACATTGAACACTTGAGGCACTATCCGTCAAGAAGGATCTAAAATACAGTTAAATCAACCTAAGCTCAATTTCGCCATGATAATATCAGACTCGTTCAAATGTAAACGTCGTACATATCCTTTCTCGTGAATCGGAAGCAGACAGAAACAGAATATTTTCCTGTACCGTAGATCCTAGTAGACATTTTCGAAAGATGTCTTAACAAAATCGTATACCGACACTCATACCCGACGCTGACTAAAAAAGAGGGGTCGTATCAAAATGTCGAAATATTCTGAAAATCAATATGAATGGTTTTTGACTGAAACTTGTAAGAAAACAATTCCAAAAAACATTGTAAGTGTATTCAGGTCCTTATATTCGATTGTGTGAGAGAAAAGGAAGGCTTTGAAATTGTGAATTAATAAATTCCATATACGAAATTACATCTTTTCAAAGTACGGTAAACCATTTCTCTTCGTTTTCCTCTATCTCATTTTATTCTTAAAAGTATTATCTTGTTTTGCTTTGTTTTCCTGTCTATTTTGCCGATTGAATATTCTAAACTTTTAATCAAAATGAATTACTAGCAACTCTTGCGTATTTAATAAACGGTGATTAGTTTAACAAAAGCTTTACAACGTTCAAAGATGCAATAAACATTACCGAGAATAATAATTATGTTTGTGTGAAAACTAATAGAAGGATGATTGCGTTAAATCTTTGCAGAAGACTCAATTAAACTGCCATGCTAAGCATTGTCATACAGTGAGAGGTTTAGCTAGCAATAAAATCAGTTTTAATCCACCATTTTCGACATAAGGAAATGCCTGTACAAAGTCAAGTTTATGACAGTTGTTTTCCATTCGTTTGATGTGTTTGAGCTTTTGATTTTGCCATTTGATAAAGGACTTTTCGTTTTGAATTTTCCTTTGAGTTCGGTTTTTGTTATTTTACTTTTTTATGTCATTTTCAAGCTACATACAATATACTTAGTTGACCCTATTTTACTATATCATTTTAAGTAGGAGACTCTGTAAAAAGCAGACAAAAATTACATGCAAGTTAGAAATAATATTCCAACTTTTGAATAGTTATCTATATCAGCATTCAATGATTTTTTTCATCAAATAAAATTTGTTGTTCAAAGATACTTTTGTTGGTGTGTAAGGAAAAAACTAAATGGATGGAAATTATCGTTCTTTTACATGGAAATATTTTTTTTTTTTTTTCTCAAAAGCAATATTTTACGACAAGATTATTATTAAGATACTGTTTTAATTCTGTTTAGAGTATTTCGTTAATAAAAGATTACGTTCGGAACATATTGTATCACACAAATGAAATTATCTGCACTGAATGAAATCAAAGCAGGCCTCGTTTATCGTTGACGTCAATTGTTTTGTTTAATAAATTCTAACATATTGTATCCTAAAACACGTTTCACATCATAAAATGATTTACACTTACCTGTTTTTCTTCTACTATTTAAATTTCACTTTTTAATTTTTCACAAAGAATATTTTGGGCATCGAGCAATTCTATTTAACTGAATAGACAGCTAATAATGAACAAATCATTGGAATAAATAAATGTTAGATGTCAGTATCAATTAGTTTTTGAAAATGTCTAGCATTCAGCTGTCTGTCAGCATCAATATCAACATCTAAAACAGACTGTCGTGGTTCTGTAATATCTTTTATTTAATGTTTAAGTAAAGATGTTGCTTATATTAAATGGAACTAAACCTTTGTTAGCCTATTTGAGTTTGAAAGATATCTATGTGTTTAATCATCCTGAATTGTAGTAGTCACTATTTAAAAAAGCCAATGTTAAGCAATATTGATAATTGTGCATTGCACTCTGTACTAAGTACAAGCGTAAACTTAATCTGGAGTATCCTGTGCGTCTGCTTCTCTGATCTAGTTCTAATAATGGCACAGAAAAGGGTTAAGTACGAATGAGATACACATCTTAAGTGCCAATCTGCCTAAGAATCAGGCAGTGGTGAAAACATGACAAACAAAACCCGCTCAAGTCATGTTCAAAATGTATAATGGTGCACGAACATAAAAATCGTTTCCTATTCCTATTCTGGTAATTCAAGATATAATTTGGTTGAAATGCACTAGAAATTAACAATTAAGGGAGCTAACTCCGTAATTTGCTATCTTTCTAACCAAAAGTTATCTGGAGATTTCTCAAATTACCAGACACGCAGAAATGAAGGACCTACCATTTTTAACTCAGGATTAGGGTAACTTTAAAATAGGATGGTGAGGTCGGTGGGTTTTTTCGGGCATGTTTTGATTTTTTTCAAAATTGCCTGATTCTTTCAAAGACTGGCACTTAAGGATGTTCGCTTGTCATGTTTTGGAATTTTGTCAGATTTTCGGAATCCTCTGGTTTTATCCATGTGAATGCCTAAAAAATTTGCCCATTGACCCCATTTTTCTTTTTATAAATCTTTACATGTATAATTATAAGCCATCTGTAAAAGTCTAATAAAATCTTTGTTATTTTTTATTGTTTTGAGAACTTGTACTTTTCAATGATATGGCTATGAAAAATCTAGAGAGAACATTTTCCCGCCAAAATTTCAATGGCTAATATCTCGAAAACAAGCACATTGACCTATATTTTTTGTTGCTCTTTTGGTTCCTTTAATAATCCCTATCAATTTATACTAGTGTTATGAAAAGCTTTTATTTTGAAACTGAGTAGCGAACCTCCTTAAGGTTTGTTTTGTGAAGGTAACAAACCATGATCACGTTTTGTGTATTAGGGTGTATAGTTGCGATGTCATTACTCCTAATGTGTAACGAAGTACTTACCATATGTAATTTTCGTTATCATTGCACCTGGAACTGTTCAATAAAACTTTACTCCTGTACTATTAATTTTGTCAGTGCATCCAAAAGGAAGAGCTATCCTTAAATCCTACATCCAATAGTCCTCTGTTTTACGTCGGTATGCAATACTATACTATTTTTGTTATTAGAAAGGTAATAACCATTCAAAACAGATTCTGTTTTCATTGATTCAACCGTGTGATCAGGTTGTTTGAAGTGATAAGAGACATTTATTTGTGATTATTATCATTTGAGCATGGTCATTTATTTGCCCATTGAGTCTTTAACCTGGTACATGCTATGTGAATTGATGAGGATTATTGAGTAATAGGACATCAATATATCTGAAAGGGAATTTAAAGGTTATAAGGATTTTGTAAAGTTTGTGTTTAGTTTTGCTGATTAAAGGGTCATTTGATAAAAGGACATTATCAATAAACTCATCATAGATACCAGGATTAAAATTTTGTACGCCAGACGCGCGTTTCGTCTACAAAAGACTCATCAGTGACGTTCAAATCAAAAAAGTTAAATAGGAAAAATAAAGTACGAAATTCAAGAGCATTTAGGAGCAAACATTCAGCAAGGTTTTGCCAAATAAAGCTAAGGTTATCTATCCCTGGAGTAATAAAACCTTAGTATTTCGAAAAATTCAAAGTTTTGTAAACTGTTAATTCATGATTATGACCATACCAATGATAATTCATGTCATCAAAGAAGTGCTGACTAATTCACTAGTGATAACCTCGGGGAACAGTGGCATCGACCCAATGGTTGTAAATAAACTCTCCATAGATACCAGGCTTAAACTTGTGTACGCCTGACACACGTGTTCTCATCAGAAGACTTATCAGTGACGCTCAAATAGAAAAAATTAAAAGACAAAATAAAGTACGATGTTGAAAAGCATTGAGGACCCAAAATTCCACAAAGTTTTGCCAAATACAGCTTAGGTAATTTATTTCTGGTGTAGATAAGGCATGCACAAGCAGGGGTGCACATTTAGTATCCATTAAAATACCGACTGTCTGTTGTTATATCAATCCACCAAATTCAACAAATATTGGCAACAAAAGAAAACAGAATTTTGATTATTTCTACTTTGATGTATTTGCTATTGGAATCAGTCCGCCTCTTTATATATGTTGGATATATTCTTGACATGAAATAGGTAATTTGTTTCTATGTTTACCATTCTTATAAAAAAGATCATATTTAGAGATAAGATGTATATAGGGCGTTTTAATTTAGAATGAGGAATATTGGTGTAAAATGTTTTTTGTGTACTCCACCCTTTCCTTTTCATCTCGACCACTGGAAGGGTGTAAAATGTTTTTGTGTACTCAACCTTTTCCTTTTCATCTCAACCACTGGAAGACAAAGGAAGATAACTCCAATTTTAAATATATCTTTAACAATGACATCATTGATATGTATGAACAAATAATAGATGCATGCACCATGTACAATTTATATATTTTCTTGACAAGTATGGTAATACACATAATTTTGTAACTTGAATATCTGAGTATATATTTCATTGGTAAATGTCTTCAAATGTTCACGGATATGAGGAATATAATGTTATGCTCAACTCAATGAACTGTTATCTCAAAGATAATGAAAAAAATCAGGAAAAGTTTTAACTATCAAGTCAGTCACATAAGATAAGGGTTTTTATTGCATGAATGCAATCTTTAACCTAAAAACTGAAATCAATTCAGTGTAATTAATTCATACGGAAAATATTTTTAATCCATCTTGTTTAATTTATTTAGCTACACATGTAATCAAATAAAATGTATTGGTATGCCAGGAATTGTGGGTTGTATCATAGGCTGCGTTAAAATAGACTTAAATTAGTATTAAGCATTCAGCATGGATTGATAAATAGGTTTTCTTAATCTTAGATCTTTAGATACCAAAATTGTCTAATCTGTAATTTTACTGATTGTGACATTTTGACTGAGTGTGGATTCATATGGTAGTTTGTGCATACATACTGAAAAAGCTTACCCTCTCAGCACAGCCAATTGCTATTCTTTTTTTGTTCATGTTATTCCCTCAGTTTGTGTTTGTTAACTTGGTTTGTCAAATATCTCAGTGAACATATCATTTACATATGATATAGGCTTCCATTTTATAAGTAATTGTGGACAATCACACAAAAAATACCACATGATTAACAGACAGCAGGACTATTCCGTAAAATTATTTCTTCTATTGAAAACCACAGTTTTACTTATTAATATTTTTTATTTACTTTTTAACAATCCATGTCTATCTTTTTTACAATGTTGGTGTAACAATAACAATTTAACTAGAAACCTTCATTTATATGTAATGTTACGAGACATTTGACATTTTCTATCATCTTGTTCCACCTGTTCAAATGAAAAACATTAGTCATTTAAATATATTCAATAACTTACAATTAACTAATAAATACCAACCAAGATGAACTTCAGTCAAGTTAACCTGTTATCACTTTGATAAGATTGTGTCCTGTTGAACAAGATGTCTTAAAATTTGGGATTTGAAAAACAAAACAAAATGATTTATTTTAAATAATACATACCATATAAAATGAGACCAGAAGAGTCAACTTAAGACGAACTAGGTCAGTTTATAAGTAATGTGATGTTAATAACATTTTTTTTTTTTAAATTGTTCTAAATGTGAAAATAGTCTAACGGAGACAACTAAGTTTATTTCCTTAATTTTCCGGACAACTTTTGTATCCGTTGTTTCTCTCTAAGCGCCTTTACAATTGATACAAATTCATTCAATACCTGTAATGGTCAAGGCAGGTTTAAATTCCATTTTTATCAATCAACTTATCACAGAGTTTGTAATTACTTCCAGTGGCCCATTAACTAAGGGGTAACTGACTTAAGTTACATGATTTTATTCATCCAATGAATGGCACAACACTAGCTTTCATAATATATAATTGAAGTATGGTTTTCATAAGAATTGATATTAAGAGATCGATGACCTACTCTATATATATTCCATGCTTCTCGTTCTGTTTACATACACTGATTAAACATTGTATAATACTGTATATTTCATACATAATGTAAACATGTTATCTTAACAAAATATTTCCCAGATTATATATATTATAAGGTTGTTTTGTTGATATTGAAATCATACTTGACCTCTAGCTGCCGAAGTGTTCTTATTAATTAGGGATCCTCAGTACAGAATTTATTGTATATAAATGGTGTTCTAGAAATTTAGGTTCTGTTCTAAGTTTTAAGTATATAGGATGTAAATTTCAAGCTCTCTTTATGTTTTCTGAAGACTTAAAAAATTAAGTTAGAGAACGGAAACCAACTTTGGGACATACGGACGGACATACGTACGTACAGACTGACAAGGGTAAAACTTAATGCCCCCTCCACGACGGCGTGGCCATAAGAAAATCTTGAAAAGGGAAAGTTATAGCAATACTATACAAATCGTAATCTGTAGAGATAAAATGCCCATTTCTTTCTAATTATTTACATAAATGAACGTGTAACTGAAAATCTGCCAGAAGTATTTAAATTAAAAAAATTATGCATATCAGGGTGAAATAAAGAGTGACTTTTACACCCTTTACATTTTTTGTGAAAATATTATTTTATCTAGAAGATATTTTGTTCACAACTCCTATACACTCAAACTGGCTGTTAGAAAAACTGTCTTTACAATATAATACATCTTATTTCAATCATTAACTTTCAGATGGACCTTATATTCAACATTCTATTAGAAAATGATGTTTCAATACAACAGCTAATTACAATGATTCATATAATGTCATATTTAAACTTTTAAGGGTGCTACTGATATTCAAAATAACATTTTTGTAATTTTCCCTAACTCAGTAATGAAGGACAAAGAATGATTAAATATCAATTTATGGGAATATATTATATAGGTATATTGATTAAAACATTTTGAAATCCGTAATTGTTGGTGGAAATATGATGTCTCTTGATTTTTAATAAGTAATGTATTCCAAAAAAATAGTGGTTAACTGTATATAATATGTCAAAGAAATGATCAGAATTGAAAATATTTTGTCTGAAGAAAATTATATGCTTTTCTTTAATATTGGGAAATTTTGTTTTTTTATGGCACTGCAAAGGTAAAAACAAAATAAGTGGGGGGAGGGGAGAGGGAGGGGGCAAAATATGAGGTTAATTTGAAAATCTGAGTAGCACACACTCTAAAATGCAAAATAATTTTTGATTTGGTCATTTAACCAGAAAACTGGATTCAACACCACTGCTGTTGTTATTTTCTAATTAATAGCTCACTACAGAAAAATTCTAAATGTTAAAAAAATGATTTTATTTATTTACAGTATATATTTATATATTTGAGACAGAAAGTGAAGTCAACTGACATAAAGTGGTAAAAAATGTACCTAAAATAAAAATCTGTGACGAGTAACCTAATGTAATTAATATTAGATGCAGATAAGTGCATTTGTAATGGAATTTAAAACATGATGATTTCAATAAAAATTTTGCTTCTAAATAACTTGGAAATAAAACTAAATGATAATAACATCAACGAATTTTAATTAAGCTTCATTCAAAAGAATGAGTTTCCATCTCCTCTTTGAAACTTATAAACAATAGCTCCTGTTTTTCTCAACTAAAGGTTTTACAAATTTTACCATAGCTACAGCTACTGATATCAAGGAATGTTCTCTTATATAAAACTTAACTGAAAAGTAAACAATAGCAAGTGACTTGATATAAAAGGTTCATTTCAAAAGAACTTATTTTCTTTTTAAATACCTTTCTGTTTATTCTTTGTCATATTACATGATTCAACATATAATTTGCTAAGGGCTGTTCCATTAAAACATACATGGTACCCAGAGAAGGCACTTTAAAAATGGGGTAACCATCTATAGAGGCAAAATTAAAGGCTCACTTACATTTTCACTATGCAAAAACATAGATGACACCCTCACATAGTTGAGATTTGGAAGTGCCTTCCCTGGGTCCCCTGTATGTTTTTATGGAACAGCCCAAAGTGCATATGGTCAAGGTTTTAAACCAATCTATGGACTGTTGTAGAATAAATGTAAACATCAACTTTCAGGCACTTGAACTTGTTGCAATACATCCTTAATATATGATAAAGTGTTTTGAAAAAGCCTAGAGACTAAATTTGCTGCATCTCAAGTGCTTTTCTGGATTTACCTAGAACCCTTACACATGAACATTTGAAATCCAGGGATATAAAATTTCTTAACCCGTCTAGAACTATATGTCCAAATGGGACCTGAAAAGAAAGTCACATCCATCTAAAGGTTAACTTTGCCTGAGTGAGCAAGCACATTGGTTTCTTATGATTTTCCAAAAAAACACAGTAATATAAAAGTCATTTTTTTTTATCTTACTTTAACATGTTTAAAGATATAATGAGAAACTTTACCAACTAATTGAAAACAAATAACACATTTATTTTCAGAATTTTCTGTCTTACACATATAACCATTGACAACAAACATTTACACAAACACTTGGGATAATGGCACACTTTTTAGTACACAAAAAAAATTTACACAACATTCAAGAAAACACAGCTAAACACACAAAGTGAATCCTATTTACAATACAAGTTTAGTTCTAACAGAACTTTTCCAGTGGTAGTCTTAAAAAAATTCAGATCCTTTTATAAAGTCTCAAAATTTATATACAGTTCTGCATGTTCTAGCTGCATGCAAAATGTTATAAAAATCAGTGAGATCACTCATTACCATACCTGTTACCTTTATTACATACATTCTTGTTAAAAATACTGAAAAATGTGTCCACCCTCATCAGTAATATCACATTTGTTAAAAGATGTATTGTCTAGAAGAAAATTCAAAATTATTAACATATGAACAAACTAACTTTCAAAATTATCACAAAATACCAATACATCATTTGCTGATTTATAATATATTAACTTTATTTAAATACAAAATGTGCAAGAATCAATACAAAAAATTGCAAATAATTATTTAAGAGGCCACTCTTCTAAGATAAAAATATCTACATCAAATAATCTAACTGAAATATGTACAACTACCTGAAATATTTACAATATAAGTTCATCAAGAAATGGATTTTAATGTATTCAAGAATGGAATTTGACATGCAGACATTTAAAAATAAAACAAGTGAAAACAAACTATACCCGAAGAATCTAAATACATATAAAACAGTAAACAAAAATATGAATGATCATCAAAGTGTACACCATGTAACATTATAAGTAACTGTTGGGTTTTTTTTTCTTTAAAAATATAACGTATGTGCATGTGCTGCTCGTTTATTTAAATCAATGATGATAAATTTGTTACTTTCCTAAACTAAAAATCAATGACAATTTCATTTTCATTTTTTAAAATTTATTTTAACAGGACAAATTTGAACCTTCAACCAAACCTATCTCTACATTTTAATTTTAACTTAAATTTACAAGGTTTAAAACATGATATTGTCGTGCCTGCATTATTGACTATAACTGAATACTGTAAACCAACAAATTTTTTGCAAGCAATGTATTTTTGTGACTTTCGCAAGTTGAAAAATAAAGCAAATTTGTGAAACTAGGTTCCTCTCGTAAATGAATACATTATTACTGTTTGAATAAATTGCTTCGCTGAGCGCAGCTGGATACGACCGCAGATGTCCAACCCTGAAAAGTTGCGGCCAAAATGGACACATTATTTGCGCTTGATACAGGTCTGAATTTGGATTGTAATTAAATATTTGACACATAATAGGTTTCTGACACAGAATAAGTGTAGTCAAAGAACTTAAAATTGGTTATATGATTTGAATTTATATTCAATTTTTTGCTTTTGTGCAATGCACTATGCTGTTGAATATTAACCTCCCCTCCCCAAAAAAAAATATTTGAAGAAATTTTCTTTTTAATTTCTGAAATCTGAAATGAGAAAAATTGTAGCCCCTCCACAAATTCTTATTTACCCCCAAATTTTTTCAACTCCCCTTTCCTTATTCCAAAATAATCTGAATTCAAATTTCAAATGGAGTTTGCAACCATAACTACTCATTTAAATACATCATAAAATATTAAAATATAAAATGACATAGTCATGGTTAAAATTAATATTAATTAATAGTAACTTCTAAAATAAATTTACAGCTTATCATCTCAAGACAATCATCACTTAATACATAATTTACAAGCAGTGTAAGGGAGGTAATCAAACATATATACAACAGTATTCTTTAAATGGATTGGATTACCTCCCTTACACTACTTTTAAATTGTCTAAATTGTCTTTTAACCATAAAAACCCATGTTTTTCCCCTTTTTTTACCCCAATTGCTAACTGGTTTGAGCCATAACCCCTCATAACCATCCCTTTGTTGTATGGAAACTTGTTGTATAATTTCAGAGAGATTCATACACTTAAACACAAGTTATTGTCTGGAAACTGCAAAAATGCTTATTTGGGCCCCTTTTTTGGCCCCTAATTCCTAAACCTTTGGGACCATAACCCCCAAAATCAATCCCAACCTTCCTTTTGTGGTTATAAACCTTGTGTTTAAATTTTATTGATTTCTATTTACTTATACTAAAGTTATTATCTGGAAACCATCTGTCTTCAGATGACGCTGACGACGACGACGCAGACGACAACGACAACATGATACCAATATACGACCAAAAATTTTTAATTTTTGCGGTCGTATAAAAACTGTTAAATTGTCGCAAAGTCTGTTAAAAAGGGTTAACTGCAAAAAGAAGTCCTTGAGAAAATTAGTTGGTTTACTACTTCTTTCTGAAGATGAGACAAAAACTATTAGTATTAAAGTTTTAAAAACTGGTGATCTGATGTACACACTGTGACTATATCAGATTTACTGCACAAAAATCAAAAACAGATAAATTCTACTATTTTTTTCTACTTTTTTTTAAATGTATTTTTATATTTTCTTTTCTATAGTTTTTGTTATTTTGATTTTTTGATTTTTTGTTTTTAAATATTTGTGGTTTTTTTTTATCATACTTTGAAAAAATGATAAGAATCTGTGTTATCAGTTAACAACATTGTATACCCTGGTAATTACATGAACATAACAGGAACACTTACATAAGATAACAATTGGAATTGTAAATTCCCTGAGATCACTCACTATCTATCAATTAAAGCAAAATTCTGGATTGTTTATACAATAAAAGGAGAAGAGGGGTATATGTCAATGGGACAGCAACCCAATGGCACAAATAATACATCTACAGCAACATAAAATCTTCAACAACAGATAGCTATAAAACATATCAAGCTTTTAATCATCCGTAGTCGAAAAAGTCTTTATACATTAAACAGAAACTAATAAAACATGTTCACTTTTTTGTAACAAATGAAAATTGAGTTTTTAAAGACAAAACTAGATTGATGAAACAAAGCAAACTCTTTTATATCCCTGACTTACAGCAATATTTCCATCAAAAGAAATTTTTGGAGCATTAGAAATAATCAGTTCTATGACTGTATATATCATTTTTATGAGAACAGCATGCTGCATTTCATATTGCGCTTTGAATTCATATTGTATTGCTGCCTCAACTTTTCATATCATAAGTTGGAGAATTTTTTGTTTCTGAGTATTAAAACTGATGGTCAAATAAAAATTGAGGTAATTCTATGAAAATTTAGTTTTGGCATTTAAAGCTAAGGGCTGTTCCAGCATTGATTGTATAGGAGGAACTTCTATTCAAATCTGATGATTGGTGATTTCTTTCAGAAAAATAGTTTAATAACAAATAGGAAATAATCACTTAAAATTTTACATATGGCAAGGAAAGTAAAAGCGCCTTTAGACCCCTAAAAATATCTTTTAACCCAATTTCAAAATTCAAGCTGCATCAGATTTATCTCATTTTCTTTTATTAAGTAACAACTATAACTTCAAATACCCTAGTTCTTTAAAGCAAGATCTGAAATTACTAAGAAACTAAAATATCTTACAAATATCAGTATATAACATGAAGTTTCAAAACAGTTTCCATAAAGTTTTAGTGTACAATGCTTTTAAATGTAAAGTTCAAATGGAACAATTATTGGATATTGTACATAAAAAGTGTAATAAAATATATAAATACAATATTTACAACAACAAAAGCAAAAACAAAACACAGAGCAGCAAAATATTACATAATTACAGGTTCTACAGTCTACAAAGATCAATATATATATATTCTAATGATAAAGAAAAGAAATATGAAAGACAAGATTAATTGTATTAGCACCCACTCTCTTGCAACTATCTAATATGCAACTATCCACACACATTAAATGCAATTAGATTGCTAAAATACATTACTGAAAACTACAAATATCTGTTTCGGCTACTGCCACAATCAATTGGCACGGTTCAATTGCAACAAACTCTTTTAACTTTTAAGACATTAAAACATGTAAGGATTATGATCATTGTTAAATAACTGGGTTTCCAGTCTTCGGCATTAGACCAAGTTAAACCAAGTTTTAAAGTATTTAGTAAAAAATCTGCACACAGTTTCTTATTAAAAAAAAGGTTACAATTTACCTTGGTCTTTACACAACTATTACAACTGTGTAAGTACTACAGTACCAGCTGATTTCACGAGGTAGAAAACTTTCAGTCAGTCATTGTAGAAACAAGTATCTACAATTTCATTAAACAAAATGCTGTTACAAAATAGTGAAAGTAAAAATATTACTTGAAAAAGGAAAAATGAACAACAAAAATAACATTTGGTCTCTTTCTTTCTAGTTAGTAAACGATGTTGATTATTTACATTTCAACAATATAGATATTTCATTTTTGTCAAGAAATTTAGTTTATAATAAATAAAAATTATGAGCCACCAATTCAAAACTTACAAAGGTTTATCATCTCACAAAAATATCTTGCACGGTCAAAATTTTAGAAACTACAAAAATTACAACTTTGAAACCAGAAGTTAAAGCAGATTAAACCAGCAAAAAAACTCTATAGAAATATCATTCATTCATTAAAGCTTTCTGTGGCATTCTCTCAGGAAATTGTTGCATATTGTCTTGATGATGATAAGTTTACACAGCTCCTAGAACAAAATCTTTCTGTGGCAATCCCTCAGGAAATTGTTGCATATTATCTTGATGATGATAAGTTTACACAGCTCCTAACAAAAGTATTATATACTGTCAGAAAAACTGGTAATTTTGGCTATAACTACAGTGATATCGTCTGGTTTCCCACCTGTAATGAAAAATAATGGTACATTATATGGGAGATTGTACATAGGGCTATTCCATTAAACTGAAATGTGTGAGGGTAGGTAGGTATAATCCCCCCCCCTACATCCAATATCTTTCTTCAAGTAATTTTTCATATGGATATGCAACTAAAAATGACAAATAACCAATGTTTAACATTCTACATTTACTCTCTATAAATTCTATAAGGATCACATATAGAGAATATCATATGGCTTTTTCAATATCAAACCCATATCAACCCGAGACACCAATATAATCCCAAGAGCTCTGCTCAAGGGATTATATTGGTTGAGGGTTGATACAGTGTGTGATATTCAAAAAGCCATATTATATACACTTTATTATATACCTTAAGTAGATGTTTTTCACGTGACATAACGTAATACAGATAAGGGGTTTGATAAAGCCTTTGCAATGTGACTGATATCGATTACGTGACGTCATACAGGTTAGGGGTTTGATAAAGCCTTTGCAATGTGATTGATATCGATGACGTGACGTCATACAGGTTAGGGGTTTGATAAAGCCTTTGCAACGTGACTGATATTGATTACGTGACATCATACAGGTTAGGGGTTTGATAAAGCCTTTGTAATGTGACTGATATCGATTACGTGACGTCATACAGGTTAGGGGTTTGATAAAGCCTTTGCAATGTGACTGATATCAATTACGTGACGTCATACAGGTTAGGGGTTTGATAAAGTGACTTTGCAATGTGACTGATGATCGATGACGTGAAGTCATACAGGTTAGGGATTTGATAAATCTTTTGCAACCGTGACTGATATCAATATCATCACGGGTGACTGATACAGCATGATTGCCATTGATCTTATATACATACAGTTTACTTGTTTTTACTTCTAAGTATATAATAAATACATATACTAATATAATACTTAGTAATTTTATTGCTAATATACCTATACAAGATAAGCTAGTCTATACATTGTGTTTGGACATGGAAAGCAGGTCAATGATTATATTGTATCATGATTTTTATGAATATTTACATGACATTTCTATTTACAGGTTTCAGTATTTTGCTTCATTCAAAATGGCTTTAAAAAAATTCATTTGATTCAACAACAAAATTATTTAACTCTTAATATGTTCCAACATTGCTTGTTTTTCAGGTGCTAATTGGCATCATTCAGATGAAACACTGCAGCAATGGAAGTTAAATTTCTTAAGTGGTAGCCCAGCCAATGTTTTTAGTGGCCCAGTGTTATACGATCAAGCAAAAATGTGGAAAAAATTAGCTCCAATTTTTGGGGCCATGGGCTACTGGGCCACTGCAAATTTCCATCCCTGGAAAAATAAATGTGATGACCAATATATTCTTCAGTTTCAAATTAAAACTAAAACCCTGCTATTTTACTGAAACATTATAACTTACCAATAAAGTCTATTCCCATGTCGATCGCTGATAAAGCAAATGGTGATAGATAGTTTTCATCGAAGGACAACAAATGTGCTTCTTCTGCTATACAACTGGCAGTCTGCTGAACACTTTCTGGTTTATGGTCCTGTGAAAATACCATATGATTATGAACATCAATGTAATTTAATGTAATAAGGCTTTTATAATGGCAACTTTAATGTCCTTACAGTTTCACATTTGTATTGTCATATTTGTTTTTTGGGCTATATGTTGTAGATCAAGATGAAATACTTTAAAATATGAAATAAAACAAAGGTTACTGTGCTAATTTTCAAGAATAAACCGTTGTCTGTTTGTAATTTTGATAGTACAATAAATATATAAAACTAAAATGGCAAAACTTATTTGAAAATCATCCAATCAATAAACCATGACTTGCATGGTACAGGGCCAAATAATCTCCATTGAAATGAGACGTGCCAATGCTTATTCAACTTCATACCAAATCATTTACTTAACATAATATACAGACATAATCACAAACTTTAACATATGACTACATGAAAGTTACAAAGTCAATAGAGCATGACCAATGGGGCAGAGCCATATAAATTTTATAGTAATGAGATGTGCCAATGATTATACAAGTGCATACCAAATATCATTGACTTATCATATGTGGTTCCCCTTAAATGACCTACTCAATAAACACACTTTTAAAAAACTTGACACTGCCGCCTATGCTGCCATCAACACCTAGGTCTTCCCACAAGGCGAGACAAAAGGTTTAAAATTGGGAAGTTTGATAATTTCATTGACATTTTCTGACAACATTAAAGTTTTCTAAAACTGGTATATATGGCAATAATATAGTCAAATTTAGTTTGATTAAAAAGCTCTGTTAATTTAGCATGAGGGATAAATAAAATAGCATGTTGTATAAATGTTTGAAATGTGTTTGAATTTCTGTGTTACATGCCAAAATATATTGAGTTTGAAAACCTCTATTGAACAGTTTTACAAGGTTCTTGTATTGCCATTTTCTAATATGATTTTGAGTTGGCTTTCACGAAGCAATTTTGAAATAAATACAAAATTATGAGCCACCAATTCAAAACTTACAAAGGTTTATCATCTCACAAAAATATCTTGCACGGTCAAAATTTTAGAAACTACAAAAATTACAACTTTGAAACCAGAAGTTAAAGCAGATTAAACCAGCAAAAAAACTCTATAGAAATATCATTCATTCATTAAAGCTTTCTGTGGCATTCTCTCAGGAAATTGTTGCATATTGTCTTGATGATGATAAGTTTACACAGCTCCTAGAACAAAATCTTTCTGTGGCAATCCCTCAGGAAATTGTTGCATATTATCTTGATGATG
Source organism: Mytilus coruscus (assembly GCA_017311375.1). Lineage (NCBI taxonomy): Eukaryota > Metazoa > Mollusca > Bivalvia > Mytilida > Mytilidae > Mytilus > Mytilus coruscus. The sequence goes on from CM029598.1 coordinate 37,522,038, forward strand.
ATAAGTTTACACAGCTCCTAACAAAAGTATTATATACTGTCAGAAAAACTGGTAATTTTGGCTATAACTACAGTGATATCGTCTGGTTTCCCACCTGTAATGAAAAATAATGGTACATTATATGGGAGATTGTACATAGGGCTATTCCATTAAACTGAAATGTGTGAGGGTAGGTAGGTATAATCCCCCTCCTACATCCAATATCTTTCTTCAAGTAATTTTTCATATGGATATGCAACTAAAATGACAAATAACCAATGTTTAACATTCTACATTTACTCTCTATAAATTCTATAAGGATCACATATAGAGAATATCATATGGCTTTTCAATATCAAACCCATATCAACCCGAGACACCAATATAATCCCAAGAGCTCTGCTCAAGGGATTATATTGGTTGAGGTTGATACAGTGTGATATTCAAAAAGCCATATTATATACACTTTATTATATACCTTAAGTAGATGTTTTCACGTGACATAACGTAATACAGATAAGGGGTTTGATAAAGCCTTTGCAATGTGACTGATATCGATTACGTGACGTCATACAGGTTAGGGGTTTGATAAAGCCTTTGCAATGTGATTGATATCGATGACGGACGTCATACAGGTTAGGGTTTGATAAAGCCTTTGCAACGTGACTGATATTGATTACGTGACATCATACAGGTTAGGGGTTTGATAAAGCCTTTGTAATGTGACTGATATCGATTACGTGACGTCATACAGGTTAGGGGTTTGATAAAGCCTTTGCAATGTGACTGATATCAATTACGTGACGTCATACAGGTTAGGGGTTTGATAAAGCCTTTGCAATGTGACTGATATCGATGACGTGAAGTCATACAGGTTAGGGATTTGATAAATCTTTTGCAACCGTGACTGATATCAATATCATCACGGGTGACTGATACAGCATGATTGCCATTGATCTTATATACATACAGTTTACTTGTTTTTACTTCTAAGTATATAATAAATACATATACTAATATAATACTTAGTAATTTTATTGCTAATATACCTATACAAGATAAGCTAGTCTATACATTGTGTTTGGACATGGAAAGCAGGTCAATGATTATATTGTATCATGATTTTTATGAATATTTACATGACATTTCTATTTACAGGTTTCAGTATTTTGCTTCATTCAAAATGGCTTTAAAAATTCATTTGATTCAACAACAAAATTATTTAACTCTTAATATGTTCCAACATTGCTTGTTTTCAGGTGCTAATTGGCATCATTCAGATGAAACACTGCAGCAATGGAAGTTAAATTTCTTAAGTGGTAGCCCAGCCAATGTTTTAGTGGCCCAGTGTTATACGATCAAGCAAAATGTGGAAAAATTAGCTCCAATTTTTGGGGCCATGGGCTACTGGGCCACTGCAAATTTCCATCCCTGGAAAATAAATGTGATGACCAATATATTCTTCAGTTTCAAATTAAAACTAAAACCCTGCTATTTTACTGAAACATTATAACTTACCAATAAAGTCTATTCCCATGTCGATCGCTGATAAAGCAAATGGTGATAGATAGTTTTCATCGAAGGACAACAAATGTGCTTCTTCTGCTATACAACTGGCAGTCTGCTGAACACTTTCTGGTTTATGGTCCTGTGAAAATACCATATGATTATGAACATCAATGTAATTTAATGTAATAAGGCTTTTATAATGGCAACTTTAATGTCCTTACCGTTTCACATTCGTATTGTCATATTTGTTTTTTTGGGCTATATGTTGTAGATCAAGATGAAATACTTTAAAATATGAAATAAAACAAAGGTTACTGTGCTAATTTTCAAGAATAAACCGTTGTCTGTTTGTAATTTTGATAGTACAATAAATATATAAAACTAAAATGGCAAAACTTATTTGAAAATCATCCAATCAATAAACCATGACTTGCATGGTACAGGGCCAAATAATCTCCATTGAAATGAGACGTGCCAATGCTTATTCAACTTCATACCAAATCATTTACTTAACATAATATACAGACATAATCACAAACTTTAACATGTGACTACATGAAAGTTACAAAGTCAATAGAGCATGACCAATGGGGCAGAGCCATATAAATTTTATAGTAATGAGATGTGCCAATGATTATACAAGTGCATACCAAATATCATTGACTTATCATATGTGGTTCCCCTTAAATGACCTACTCAATAAACACACTTTTAAAAAAACTTGACACTGCCGCCTATGCTGCCATCAACACCTAGGTCTTCCCACAAGGCGAGACAAAAGGTTTAAAATTGGGAAGTTTGATAATTTCATTGACATTTTCTGACAACATTAAAGTTTTCTAAAACTGGTATATATGGCAATAATATAGTCAAATTTAGTTTGATTAAAAAGCTCTGTTAATTTAGCATGAGGGATAAATAAAATAGCATGTTGTATAAATGTTTGAAATGTGTTTGAATTTCTGTGTTACATGCCAAAATATATTGAGTTTGAAAACCTCTATTGAACAGTTTTACAAGGTTCTTGTATTGCCATTTTTCTAATATGATTTTGAGTTGGCTTTCACGAAGCAATTTTGAAATAAATACATAAATAGTAAATTTGTACAAACCAACCTGTAATTCTGAAATATGCCGCAACAACATATCTTCTGATAAATTGTCAAACAAGCCATCTGTTCCCAACATGATTACGTCCCCTTCTTCTACAGGAAATGATGAACTGTCTGCCATACTTGGACTGAAAATTATGAATAGAATCTATTTATCACTTATTAAATGCAGATGCTGATATTGTACTTGATGTTACATGTTTATCCAAAAACTTCTTTACAAATTACATGATTAAAAGAAGATGACAGACCTGTATTCATCAATGAGACAATTTAAGTTAAACCAAAATACACAATCAAACAAAAAAGGAACATTTAAAGGTCAACATAAGGCCTTTATTAAACTATAGACAAGTTTTTATACCATATGCAAGCTCTTATTTGCCCCAAATTGCATGTCTTTATAACGAACTACTAAAAATCTGCCTTCAACATAAAATTCAATAGTGGGTAACAGATTAAAGTAATAATAATGAAGAGACTGCAGCTGCAGTAATAAAAAATTCCCATCTGCAAAACACATACCTGTCACTCAAGACAAGACCTTGTTGACTGGGAGGGGCTACAGCCAGCTGGAATGGAGTATTAAAATAATGTTGCTGTTCCTCTGACCGATGGACTATCTCTCCATCACGTATAATAAGGAAGCCACTATCACCTAGATTTGCTGAATACACCCGTCTCTCTTCACGATTTAAGGCCACTATACACGCTGTGCTGCTACCTGGAATAAGAAAGTTCTAACTGAACATGGATGGTTTATCATTTGCTATAGAAAAATATTACATCACAGATTAATTGATACCAAACTTTCAACAACAAAATAAAACACACACCTGCTTTATATAATTTATCAACTTTTTTTTTACATTTAAAGATAATGTATGGCATTTACAATATAATGTGATTAGACTAAATTTCTAACAGATTAGGGTATCTGTACAAAATAATCTTGTGTAATTAATTATGGATACAAAACAACTTCTTCATGTTTTAAATGCTGCTGTAATCACAAAATACATATATTATACTAAATTTTCCTTTTTAACAAACTACAGATTTCTGTCGATACATTCTTTACAGTAAATGCACCCGTCTTTTTTGTTGCAAAGTTTTTTTATACAGAGTCTTCATATTAATTGTGGGGGTATTTTTCTATTTTGATTATGCTTAATTTGATAATTATCCACCTCTGCAAAACAAGGGATATTTGTGAGAAGACTTTCCCATTTCTCATTTCACTATATACAATGTGCTATCTACCATGATCTACTGGAGGAGTCCATGCCACTGGCATTTCCAATGTTTGTTTCTAATAAGACAAGGGTTAAGAGTCCAGGGTATAACTTAAATAAGTTATTCAGAGAAAATAACATCCATGTGTTATTACAGATGCTTTCATGAGTTGTCTACTCTTTATTCCTAAAATGCTCTTAATCTATAGTAACATATGTTTGTTATTTGTTAAAACAAATCTTTAAAATTTTACTTTTTATTGGGAACTTGAGAATTCTTGAAACTTTGTGCAGAAACTTAAGACATAGACTGGATAACTCATTTTCTAATTAAATTAAATCATTTTTGATAAACCATGGTAAATCAATGAGACAACAAGGCTTTTAAGTGATAAACTTAGCTGTAATAACAAAGCTTAGTTTTTACAGGCATATAATTTAGAATGGGACACTTGGGAATTACTTGGAAGCTTTCGCAGTACCTCATTTTATGCTCTGATTATTCTTTATTACAATAAATTAAAATACATTGAAGGCTTTGAAGTGATGTAGAGTAGCTGTAATAACACCCTTTAGTGACATGTATAACAGGTATATTTTTTTCTGTAATAGCACAGATGTAATATGCATGATTGGAAAACTTTATCTTTCTAAAGTTTAGTATGCATATAGACAATAATAATATCAATAGAAATTGTATATTTGAAATATGTAACATACATATGTTATCCCAGTTTTGGGATTTTTTAGTCAACAATAACAAATGTATGTTATTTTTTTCTAATAACCTATTTAAGTTATACCCTTTACCGGTTAACAATGAGAAAAGTTTGTGGTCATGAACTGGTTTTCTTCAAGACTTTCTTCTTTGTTTAAATGTATATAGTATATATATATAGATTGCCTAACAATGTAATTTTAACACACTATTTAGTATGTAAATATATTAAGAATGTTTAAAATATTTACAAAATGATGAAAATAAACACAATATTTTGCTAGACTAACTAGCTTTATCAAGCTTGCATCTATCCAGGTGAAATCGGATGTAGATGATAAGAAACTTTGCAGCTCAATGTATATGTCGCACTTGAATTTAGCTGCCTTGAAAATAATACATAATTTGGATGAAGTTCAAGATTTTACAAAATTGGTAGTTGAAGTTAGCAACGTCCATTGGCCAATATTACAGGATAAAAGGACGATGCTGTGTACTAAATTATTCTTTATCTTTCCTGTATCTTTTCTCATCTTTTTCGTTAAGACCATCAGGTTCTAAAGTGTGAAGTTGGTGGATCCAAAAATTTTCTCTTCTCCTTCTCGCTGTGGTGTCCCACTCGGTGTTGACTTCTATGATTTAGAAAGTAACATTATCAAAAGAATGTTTCGTTGAACGAAGATGTCTTGTGAGAGGACAGTTTTTGTTGGTTTTGTACCATGAACGATGGTTATTGAGCCGAATATTAAATTTGTCCATTGTTTCTCCCACATACTGAATGCCACAAGTGTCACATGTTAATATATAAATTGAGTTCTCCATTTTACAGTTGGAATTTGAGTAGATGGTATAATTTTGTTTAGTAACGGAGCTGATGAAAGAACTTCTTGTATTGGCAGCTTTACAACACATGCAGTTCCTTTCGACCACATTGTTTGTAGCAACCGGGAGATGGAGTAGGCTGCTTTGCTTATACAGATGTCACTAATTTGTCACGGATGTTTTTAGGTCTTCTGAAGGCCATGACTGGTGGTGAGGAAAATACTTTTTTAAGATTTGAATCATTTTCTATAATTTTCCAATGCTTCTGAACAATGGAAGACACATTTTTAAAAATATATATATATATATATATATATATATGTGACCAAATGTTAAAAAATCTAAAACAATATTACTAGGACTGACAAATAATTTTATCACCTTGGTTGCAATGAAATACTGTGATTTCCAAGTAAAACAAAAACAAATACTTTCACATGTGAAATAAGTCTGATAATTTCCCTCCGTGGTCGACATACAAAAATTTGAATGGGTGTTGTCACGACATTGTTGATGATGTTGAATCAAATATAAATTGAGAATGCAAAGAAAAGATATATTTTCTACTTGATTTCAATTTAAAAGTCTATCCTTAATGTAATAAAAAGAACAAGAATTCAAATATAAAAAAATATTCAACTTGTGACCAAACAATACTGATAAATACTACTACACGCATTTGTGAATAAATGTGTTTTTTTGCCATTATTCAATACTTTTTCTAACTTTGAATTCTAGAATGATTATTATTAATGACACAATAACTGTTTAATTTGGTACAATCTTTCTTTTGTAATACTTCTTACATTTGCTTGAGCCTGGAACTGAATCAAAAATTCAATTTCTGTCTGCTTCTTTTTGACCAAACAGAAATTCAAAAGTAAAAGCAATATTACTCTTTTTTTTATTAAATTGAAATATATTTACTGTGGATATTCTTATCTATGTACAATTACATTTTAAATAAAAGTGAGATACCAACCATTCTCTCAAACACAGCAAGAATGCAAAAGTATAATTAGCCACAATTTTCAAGGGTTTTAAAATTAAGTTTAAATTTCCAAATAATATTTAAGATCAAATCCTGAAAAAAAGACCTTTATTCCTACAGGAGTACCATTTGTTCAACCTCTTATATATCTTTATTTTATGTAAAAATAAAATGCTTCGCTGAGCGCAACCTGATACGACCGCAGAGGTCGAACCCTGAACAGTTGGTGCAAGTTTGGACACAATATTCAAGCTTGATACTGTCTGAATTTGGATTGTGATCAAATTTTTGACATAATATAGGTTTCTGACACAAAATAAATGTGGTGAATTATCTAAAAATGTTAAATGGGTTAAAAAATTTGTATTAAATTTCAATTGAAGATTTCTTGCTATTGCAATACTGTGCAAATGAAAATTTCTAATGAAATTTATTAATAATAAAGTTTTTGGCAAATTTCAATATACATAATTTAAAAGCAGTTTAGGTGAGATAAACAAAAAGCTTCATCAGCAACATTTTATATTGGCAAATTTCAATGAAGTTCTTTAAACTAAAGTTATTGGCAAATTTCAATGGAATTTATTAATAATAAAGTTTTGGCAAATTTCCAATATACATAGTTTAAAAGCAGTTTAGGTGAGATAAACAAAAAGCTTCATCAGCAACATTTTATATTGGCAAATTTCCAATGAAGTTCATTAATCTAAAGTTATTGGCAAATTTCCAATGGAATTTATTTATAATAAAGTTTTGGCAATTTCAATATACATAATTTAAAAGCAGTTTAGGTGAGATATTCAAATGAGTTTCAATTACCAACCTTACACTGCCTTTTAAATTATGTTTTGTACTTAAGTATTTGTCCATGAACCTGGAAACCCTTTTCCCCCCTTTTTTGCACCTTATTCCTTAATGGTTTGAGCCATAACTCCCAAAGACAATTCTTACCATCCCTTTGTGGTATTCCAATATCCAAAATCTAAATACATGGTTAGATTCAGCATATCAAAGAACCCCAAGAATTCAATTTTTGATGAAATCAAATAAAGTTCAATTTTGAACCCTTTAAACCTCAATGTGGACCAATTTGATAACCGGGCCCAAATATCAAAAATCTAAATACATGGTTAGATTCAGCATATCGAAGAACCCCATATATTCATTTTTTGTTGAAATCAAACGAAGTTTAATTTTGGACCCCGATTTGGACCAACTTGAAAACTGGGCCCATAATAAAAAAACTAAGTACATGTTTAGATTCAGCAATTCAAAGAACCCCAAGAATTCAATTTTTGTTAAAATCAAACTAAGTTTAATTTTGGACCCTTTGGACCTTAATGTAGACCAATTTGAAAACGGGACCAAAAATTAAGAATCTAAATATACGGTTAGATTCGGCATATCAAAGAACCCCAATAGTTCAATTTTTGATGAAATCAAACAAAGTTTAATTTCGGACCCTTTTGGCCCCTAATTCCTAAACTGTTGGGACCAAAACTCCCAAAATCAATCCCAACCTTCCTTTTGTGGTCATAAACCTTGTGTTTAAATTTCATAGATTTCTATTTACTTATACTAAAGTTATTGTGCAAAAACAAAGAAAAATGCTTATTTGGGCCCTTTTTTAGCCCCTAATTCCTAAACTGTTAGGACCAAAACTCCCAAAATCAATCCCAACCTTCCTTTTGTGGTCATAAACCTTGTGTTTAAATTTCATAGATTTCTATTTACTTATACTAGAGTTATTGTGCAAAAACCAAGAAAAATGCTTATTGGGCCCTTTTTTGGCCCCTAATTCTTAAACTGTTGGGACCAAAACTCCCAAAATCAATCCCAACCTTCCTTTTAAGGTCATAAACCTTGTGTTTTAATTTCATAGATTTCTATTAACTTATACTAAAGTTATAGTGCAAAAACCAAATGTCTTCGGACAATGACGACGACGACGCCAACGTCATACCAATATGCGACCGCAAAAATTTTGCGGTCGTATAAAAAATTATTAACACATCATTTCTGTTTCTGACTTTAATCCAATTTTCCCCATATATTTACAGGAGAATGTTCAGACACCTATAATTACATATGTATTTAGTATACTAGTGTTGATGTTAATTACAGACATAGTAGTAATGTATTACACTGTATTATATAGTATGGTATAAAGTCTCAGATGTGTTTCTCACTTCACCACACTGTTAAATAGGATTACTTCATACAGCCAGACGATGTTACATTGATTTTCTGTCTATGGTCAAAGCTTAAGAAAGATTTAAAGGGACACCTATTCATCTAAATAGTCCAATGTCTTCAGACTAATTTTTAAGGCCTATTACTTTCTATCAAAACTATTGTGTTTCAGTACTTAAACCTTATTAAATGTAATGTGGGGAGGGGGGTTATCTGACAGCATTTGCTACACAGCAATTTTCAAGTCTTGGACGTTGGTGTTTTTTCATGTGATCCATCTGTGTTTACAAAATCTATTTTGTCTCCTAACCATGTTAACAAATTCTATCTTTTAGAATCGCAAACCCTGTAAGAAGAGTAATCTTAAATCTAACCATTTAGCAACCCCACAGTGCCTACATACCAATTTTACAGTAAATAAGTTAATTTGGTTGAATAAATTAAAACCTGACCACATACTAATTACTTTTCAATTAATTACTTTTGTGGTTCAATTGAAAGGCAACAAAACTGTCATTCACAATTGCAAGTAATTTTCATTATACATGTTATAGATTGTGATAAAAGATTAAATTTGTAATAAGAATTTTAAAGACAAATATAGCTATGCAGAGTCAGGAAAAAATTATGTACATGCAATTGTATGTACCATGTTGACAGAGACAGAGAACGTTGGCCACAGTGAAATGTGTTCCTGCAAAGCAGATCTTTAGTGCCATAGTGGAGCAAAAACAGCTTCCCCTTGTACATGTTCTGCAGCACCTCAGTTCATTTTAGGTTTTTTTTTAGAGTGTGTAATTTTACTCAATAAAATTGAGAATGGAAATGGGGAATGTGTCAAAGAGACAACAACCCGACCACAGAACAGACAACAACAGAAGGTCACCAATAGGTCTTCAATACAGCGAGAAATTCCCGCACCCGGAGGCGTCCTTAAGCTGGCCCCTAAACAAATATATATACTAGTTCAGTGATAATGGACGTCATACTAAACTCCAAATTATACACAAGAAACTAAAAGTAAAAATAATACAAGACTAACAAAGGCCAGAGGCTCCTGACTTGGGACAGGCGCAAAAATGCGGCGGGGTTAAACATGTTTATGAGATCTCAACCCTCCCCCTATACCTCTAGCCAATGTAGAAAAGTAAACGCATAACAATACGCATACTTAGTTTTGTGCGTAGTGTCTTATAAATTTAGATTTTTCCATTCATGTATCTTTTTTTCACCCTCAGGTTGGGTGGTCTGTCTTTCTCTGACTTATTTTTTTTTGTTTTTTTTTAATACTTCTTGGTAAATTGTACATTGAAACACGCCTGTAAGCTCTAAGATAAGATCACTCTTACAGATCATGAAGTAACTGTTGTAAATGTGCATTTTCCTGACATGTTTTGCATGCTACATGTATTTACATGCTATATTATGTAATTTTCTCATCAATTCCAAAAATTCTTACACCTTAAACACTGTTATAAATGATACAATGACATATTTGTTTAAACAAAATAAAATGAAACATAATAAAAACGTTTTGTATCAAAATGAATTAAAAATTCATTTAATGTATGCAAAACAAGTAAAGTGAGGATAATTAACTATGTGAAATTAATCTATCAAAATAAATAACATTCCAGTAAACATCCAAGGAATTTCATCTGCATTTGACACATTCACCATGTTCACTTTGTGTTTCTTTAACATAGTTTTCAAAGTACATCTTAACTAGAAATACAGTTTTAAAGTTTTGGACAAAAAAGTACAATGTACAGAGTATGTATAGTGAAATATATATATACAAATCACCCAAGGGGTGCCACGTGCACTTACTATGTAATGTGTGGTAGGGATGAGCCACTGGAATAGGTAACTTTTTCCCGGTTCATGATATGTGATAAGGTCTAGAATCTTACATGAAATATATGAGTAGGTTGCTGATTGAATCATAAGTATTTGAAACAAATCAGATTTCCCATTTTTCATTTATGCATTTTAATCTACAGTCATGACAGTGTTAAATGCATCAGATAATTGTCATATCGATTTATCTATCAATGAAAAAGCGTAAACATGATAGTTATATACATAATAGGTACATTGTATAAAATCCCCCTTGCAAGTTGACTCTATATCTAAAACACCACTGTGTCTCAGTCCACCCCTAGGTTCTAATATATTTTATATTATGAAATGGTATCTGACAATTGACACATCTCTATGTTTAACATTTAGGCAGCACAAATACAGTATAGTTTTACCATCTCCAAAAAAAGCAAGATAGTTGTAGCATCTTCATAGAAATCATCTTCATCTTGTTAAAGACTGTATGTTGACCTCTAGATGACTTTTGGTATTTGGGTTGTTGGGTTGCTATCTCAAATATGGTACATGTATACCCCCAAAATAGAGAGGTTATATTAACAATTGTTTTCATGTCCTTAATGCCTTATATAGCAAGTGAACATAAAAAGTAATCTCAGGATTTATTTAGCTCAAGGTTATATGAATGTTATCTGTTAGGTACATGTAATTTAACTACAATGTTATTAAAAGGTCCTTCAAATGTCCCTGAGATGCAAATAATCCTAAGCTTCTACAAGTTCAACAGCCCAAAGGTAACATTAGTGAACATATTAACCAATCTAATAAATTTAAATCCTCACATCAGATCAAGCATATATTCCTATTTCTTATATCAACATAAGCTTATCATATAATAGTTCATAACACATTTATTTTCATAAATCTCTTTTAGATGCCAAAATTTTATTTTGTATAGTTCACGGGACATGAACAAACCAAAGGGTTAAAAATATAAATAAAAACCCTGGTCATTAAATTTAAATCTACATCACTACACTTCTGGCAGCATGTCAGAAACATGTAATCATATGTAAATTTGCCAAAAAAAAACCCATCTTTAATATAAAATGTTTTATCTTTTTTAATTTACACATGTACATGTTACAATCTATATGGAAAAATAACTTCCATCAATAACTTGTTCAATAATTTTAAATATGACAACATCATCATTTTTCATAACTTTGTCATGTGTGAAACATATACTTAGCTTTTTGTACATGTACATGTAGGAAAATAACAGCTAATTTTATGTAGTTTTCTGACCACTGTCTCCATGCAATAAACCATTCCTTAAACATATCTATATAAATTGTCAGATTAGAATTAACATACAAGACTATACATAGGAAATGCCAATTTTATATAAAAACATCAGAAGGGAATAGGAAATAGTTTTCTCACATATTAGACAAATGTACCTAGGCACCATTTATTGTTTTACCGACAGATGCACAAGCTATCACATGACATAGAAAAAAGACTTTTTTCGATGAACTGGAGGTTGTCACTTTTTGCCCAGGCCATATATTTTTTTATTAACATGTATTGTGAAACAAGAATATGTGCCTATTTGACATTATGTTCTTGCCAACAAATAAATAAGATTCTAGTTGATGTGACCACAACTTTATGATAAACAACCTCAAACCAAAACTCAAACCTGATACAGGACAGATGAATGGACCATTGCTAAACAGACGGACACACAAACAGGAAAATAATATGCCCCTTATTATCATAGGCAGGGATGTAGCTGAGAAACATCTTAGATTTTGATCGACCATTGATACAACTGAGAATGGAAATGGGGAATGTGTCAAAGAGACAACAACCTGACCAAAGAACACAAAACAGCCCAAGGCCACCAATGGGTCTTCAACACAGCAAGAAAATCCGCACCAGGAGGCAGGCTATAATCTGTTTATCGCTGTTTTCCTACGCAATGTCAATGACGTAGGGTCATGATGTGATACATTATCTTTCTATAGGACTGAGAAAAACCCAAATCACTCAAGTGGCGTGATATGAAAAATTATCACAAAAAAATATAAAAGGAAAATTTTAGAAAATAACAAAATACTCATGATCAATACTTCCTACTAAATTCCTATAAGTATTCCACATGCATGGAATTCAATATGTAACTAAAGAATTTTGATTATCTAAGTTGGAACAAATATAACATGTATAATACATATCTGAGTAGCCAACTGGAAGATCAGTTACCGCCATTTTATCAAAAACTTATCAAAGTTATGTCACAATGTACTAGTGACCTTACAATCTGTTTTAGATTATTGAACTAAATGATCTTTCATACATGTACCACATTAAAATGTGTACAGACACCAACATCAAGTTTGTTGGATAACATGAGGTTATCATATGTAATTGTTCTTTGATGTTATTAGCAAATGTCTGATGTAATCAAGTCCATATTATAGGGCACATCATGACATGCATGCATTTCTAATTCTCCATGTATCTGAAATTATTTTATATGCCATTTATGAAAACATACAAAATGTACAATGTATCTGATCTCACCGTTATCACTTTTCACAAGCATCATTTATACACTGCATCAGTTTAATATATTTTGAAGACAAAATATTCACAAAATATCTTAAATAATTGAAACATTTAACACAAAAAAATAGCACTTTTTGCACATGTTAAATTAATATTTCCCTTCTCACCATTTAAATATTGAAAAACTCAGTTTTCAATAAATCACCTTATAAATTTATTTTGAGAAACCATAAAAGTTTTATTCTATTTCTGTTTCGTTTCATTAATGCTGATTTTTTTTAAGTTAAAGTAAACTGATCTTAAGATAGAGTTCAAAAGTGTTTGGATATGTGTAATAAAATTGAGAATGGAAATGGGGAATATGTCAAAGAGACAACAACCCGACCAAAGAGCAGACAACAGCGGAAGGCCACCAATGGGTCTTCAATGCAGCGAGAAAATCCTGCACCCGGAGGTGGTCCTCAGCTGGCCCCTAACTAAAATTGTGTGCTAGTTCAGTGAAAATGGATGTCACACTAAACTCCAAATTATATAAATGAACTAAAATTAAACTAGAGGCTCCAAGGACCCTGTGTCGCTCACCTGATATTTTTATTTACAATTGATGCATGATAAATGCAACTGTTGTACTGTCGTTTAGTTTCAGAGATATAAGACTAAAAAGTGCATTTGAAACCTATGTTTTATTTCAGCCATGTGTGCCATGTTGGCAGGCAGGGTCATCATACACAGTGGTCCCTGGATATCCTAGTGGTGATTTAAACCAAGTTTGGTTTAATTTGACAGTAGTTTCAGGGAGAATTTTGTAAAATTTATCTAACGAGAAATGCAAGTGATGAGAAAGTTTGTTATGAAGTTTTGTTGTTGCAACACCCCCAAAAAAAAAACCAAAAGGTAATAAAAATTATCATTTAAGGGCAATCTTTCCTATTAATGATTTCTGCAAAATTCAGTTGATTGTGCAAGGGTTGTATAGCCAGCTGAGGTCGTTAAAACTCTCATTTGTTGTTGCAAAATTCAAGTGGTTTTGAATTGCTTTGCTGATCTTTTTGTATTCAACTTTTAAACAACAAAGTACAACAAATATGATGACTGATACTCATGACACTGAAAATATGGTCTTCATTCTTGTGAAGAAAATGGTAAGGTTTGAAATATTTCTTAAATATTAATTCAATACCAATACTTTAATTTGTATTGGATTTATCCCAGGAAATGAGAACAAGGGACACAATTAAATTCAATTTTTTCCTAAACTTCTGATAAAATATAAAATGAAGAACTATATTTTTTAATGAGAATTTTTTTTAATAGTTAATTGATAATTTGAACAATATTAATTAAGTTTTAGATCTTGCATGGTTGATTAATTTTCTCTCAAAATTTCTGATATTCTATTAAAGTTTTAAATATAATATGAGGCAGGCATTATCTGTGAAAGGGATGAAGTCTGTATAAATTAGTGTAGGAATTCAAGCATCATTTGCACTTGAATCTGTAGAAAATGAAGCCAAAGTACTGAAACATATCTGACATTCGACCTATTGTTCGGGATTATAGTTGTGACATCATTTTCAATGTAACGAAAGAAACACCATCATCAGGTATTAATGTGTTTTTTTTCATGCTATAGAATTATCAATTATTTTTATTGCCAGTTCATTAGTAGATTGTTCTCTATATTGATTTTCTACTGCAGTTTCAGAAAAGAAGATTACAAAAGGAAAACATTTTGTAAAACTTACCAAAATTTACCAAATTAATGAAAATTGTTAAAATTGACTATAAAGGGCAATAACTCCTTAAGGGTCAACTGACCATTTTGGTCATGTTGACTTATTTGAAGATCTTACTTTGCTGAACATTAATGCTGTTTACAGTTTATCTCTATCTGTAATAATTTTCAAGATAATAACCAAAACGGCAAAATTTCCTTAAAATTACCAATTCAGGGCAGCAACCCAACAACCAGTTGTCCAATTCATCTGAAAATTTGAGGGCAGATAGATATTTACTTGATAAACAAGTTAATCCCTGTAAGATTTGCTTTGAATGCTTTGGTTTCAGAGTTACAAGCCAAAATCTACATTTTACCCCTATGTTCTATTTTTAGCCATGGCAGCCATCTTTGTTGGTTCGCTGGGTCACCGCACACAGTTTTTAAACTAAGTACCCTAATAATGATTGTGGCTAAGTTTGGTTGAATTTGGTCCAGTAGTTTCAGAGGAGAAGATTTTGTAAAGATTACAAAATTTACAAAAATTGGTAAAAAATTACTTTAAAGGGCAATAACTCCTTAAGGGGTCAACTGACCATTTTGATCATGTTGACTTATTTGAAGATCTTACTTTGCTGAACATTATTGCTGTTTACAGTTTATCTCTATCTGTAATAATTTTCAAGATAACCAAAAACGGCAAAATTTCCTTAAAAATTACCAATTCAGGGGCAGCAACCCAACAACCTGTTGTCCAATTCATCTGAAAATTTGAGGGCAGATAGATATTTACTTGATAAACAAGTTAATCCCTGTAAGATTTGCTTTAAATGCTTTGGTTTCAGAGTTACAAGCCAAAATCTACATTTTACCCCTATGTTCTATTTTTAGCCATGGCAGCCATCTTGGTTGGTTGGCTGGGTCACCGCATATTTTTTAAACTAAATACCCTAATAATAATTGTGGCTAAGTTTGGTTGAATTTGGTCCAGTAGTTTCAGAGGAGAAGATTTTGTAAAGATTACAAAATTTACAAAAATTGGTAAAAATTACTTTAAAGGGCAATAACTCCTTAAGGGTCAACTGACCATTTTGATCATGTTGACTTATTTGTAGATCTTACTTTGCTGAACATTATTGCTGTTTACAGTTTATCTCTCTATAATAATTTTCAAGATAATAACCAAAACGGAAAAAATCCTTAAAATTACTAATTCAGGGCAGCAACCCAACAACCCATTGTCCGATTCATCTGAAAATTTCAGGGCAGATAGATCTTGACTTGATCAACAATTTTACCCCATGTCAGATTTGCTCTAAATGCTTTGGTTTCAGAGTTATAAGCCAAAATATACATTTTACCCCTATGTTCTATTTTTAGCCATGGCGGCCATCTTGGTTAGTTTGGCAGGTCACCGGACACAATTTTTAAACTAGATACCCTAATGATGATTGTGGCCAAGTTTGGTCAAATTTGGCCCAGTAGTTTCAGAGGAGAAGATTTTTGTAAAAGCTAACGACGCCGGACGACGCGGACGCCGGACGCCAAGTGATGAGAAAAGCTCACTTGGCCCTTCGGGCCAGGTGAGCTAAAAACATACTAGACTAACAAAGGCCAGAAAACCCTGGTGTAATAATTTTTCAGTAGTACAGAGATTTCTTTCGTTGAAATCAAATACGTTGTTACATACACGAGCGAATCGAACAAGTTGAGATATATAAACACCATAAGATGGCGACAAGGGAACGTCACCATCTAACTAGAGGCTCTAAAGAGCCTGTGTCCCTCACCTTGGTCTATGTGCATATTAAACAAAGTACACAGATGGATTCATGACAAAATTGTGTTTTGGTGATGGTGATGTGTTTGTAGATCTTACTTTACTGAACATTCTTGCTGCTTACAATTATCTCTATCTATAATGAACTTGGCCCAGTAGTTACAGTGGAAAATATTTTGTAAAAATTTACAAAAATTTACAAAATTTATGAAAATTGTAAAAAATTGACTATAAAGGGCAATAACTCCTTAAGGGGTCAATTGACAATTTTGGTCATGTTGACTTATTTGTAGATCTTACTTTGCTGTACATTATTGCTGTTTACAGTTTATTTCTATCTATAATAATATTCAAGATAATAACCAAAAGGTGCAAAGTTTTCTTAAAATTACCAATTCAGGGGCAGCAACCCAACAACGTGTTGCCTGATTGGTCTGAAAATTTCAGGGCAGATAGATATTGACCTAATGAACAATTTAATCCCCATTAGATTTGCTCTAAATGCTTTGGTTTCAGAGATATGAGCCAAAAAACTGCATTTTACCCTATGTACTATTTTTAGCCATGTCAGCCATCTTGGTTCATGGGCGGGTCATCGGACACATTTTTAAACTAGTTACTCTAATGATGATTGTGGACAAGTTTGGTTAAATTTGTCTTAGTAGTTTCAGAGGAGAAGATTTTTGTAAAGATTACAAAATTTACGAAAAATTGTTAAAATTGACTATAAAGGGCAATAACTCCTTAAGGGTCAACTGACCATTTTGGTCAAGTTGACTTATTTGTAGATCTTACTTTGCTGAACATTATTGCTGTTTACAGTTTATCTCTATCTATAATAATATTCAAGATAATAACCAAAAACTGCAAAATTTTCTTAAAATTACCAATTCAGGGGCAGCAACCCAACAACGGGTTGTCTGATTCATCTGAAAATTTCAGGGCAGATAGATCATGTCAGATTTGCTCTAAATGCTTTGGTTTCAGAGATATAAGCCAAAATCTACATTTTACCCCTATGTTCTATTTTTAGCCATGGTGGCCATCTTGGTTGGTTGGCCGGGTCACCGGACACATTTTTCAAACTAGATACCCCAATGATGATTGTGGCCAAGTTTGGTTACATTTGACCCAGTAGTTTCAGAGGAGAAGATTTTTGTAAAAGTTAACAGACGACGACGACGGACGACAGACGCCAAGTGATGAGAAAAGCTCACTTGGCCCTTTTGGGCCAGGTGAGCTAAAAATGGATAATTAACAATAAGAAATGAAAAATCATCTCTTTTATCATAAATTTTGGTATTAAGCTTCCCGTTAAAGATAAAGATATCAAGATCCAGGAAAGGGCAATGTTCATTGTTAGTATTAGCTTTATTTAAAGTCAGTTCGGCAGGATAAATCTCTTTAATGACATACTGAAGTTGTCATTATTGAAAGCCAATATATCATCTAAATATCTAAAAGTGTTATTAAATTTTTGAATCAGATGTTGTTTTGATGGGTCTTTACTGATTTTAGTCATAAATTGTAACTCATAACAATACAGAAACAGGTAAACATTTTATGCCATGATTCCCATAAGCCTAATTAAATGGCTGGGTAATGATTGTTTGTTGTTTGTTCCAAAGTTGAAAATAAATTATTATTTCCATCTTAAATTGTTTTATCATGTTTATAACATAACTGAACTTTTTCCTTGCCATTCTTTCAAAAAAAAAACCCCATGAAAATAGCAATTTTAGACTGATATGCTAATATACTACATTACAACAAAAACTAATAAATGACTCTTCTACTTTTAATCCCGCTGTGACAAAACATTTACAATGTATATGTGTGCTGATGCGTCATTAAACTGAAATCAATCAATCAATCCAAATTCAAACTAGCAGATTGATTGATTGGTGATTCCTTTACGCCTCATCAGCATAACCTAGCAGTGTGTACAGTCTACACATGGTAGAACTAAAGGGGAATTCAGCCATAGATATAAGAAGATGTGGTACATGTATGAGTGCCAATGAGACAACTCTCCATCCAAGTCACAATTTGTAAAAGTAAACCATTATAGGTCAAAGTACAGCCTTCAACACAGAGCCTAGGCTATCACCAAACAGCAAGCTATAACATGTCTGTTATTCATTTTGTAAATTGATTAGTATTTTTAAAAATTTTAAGTGAAAGAAAAATAACAAACCAATTAATGGCGTCTTTTGTTCTAGTAATTCCTGGTAACTAGCTTCTATAACCTTGACAGGAGAGCTTAAATTTAAACGATCTTCTACCACAACCCGTTCACATATATTCATTAATGTTCTAGGGAATGCTGCAGGATCTATTCCATAATTCCTCCAGCCACCAACACCATCAGCAACACCTAGTAAAAATATAGAATTAACTTTATCTGTAAGACTATAACAGTTTTCTAGGAAGGGAAATGATAGAATTGTGAGGTGTTACACAGCTAATAAAAACACATTTACATTATTTTATTAAATACCCATGATTCAAGAGGGAATATGAAAATGGCCCTGTTTTTGTAAGTACTAGATAGTGACCAGATAAAATTAATTGCTTTAATCCTATCATATGCATCTTACACTTTTATAGCAATGATTTTTTAACTGTTTCATTAACATAAAAACATCATTTGATTCTTTATTATACACCTGATAGAAATTAAAAACTTTAATATATAATAAAAGAACAGAGTTCCAATGTCCCCTGTGTTGGAAATATTTTATCTATCCAAGGTACAAGGACAATAACTAAAAAAAGCACTTTTTTGTTCTTTAAAACTTTTTATTAATATCTTAGAGAAATGAATGCTTCAGAGCAATTTCAATGTGATTTCCGATATTATTTATGTTTCCAAGGGCATAATTTTTAAAAATATTGATCAGCACTTATTTTCGAAAGTTTCAAAGACACAAGAGCTCACAAGGCAATTTCCCATATAATTCATATTTCCAAGGGGCATAACTCTTTTTGAAAAAATCGATCGGCACTGATTTTCAAACTTGTCCAAAACATCGCTGATATAAACCTACAATATAAGTTTCATAAAAATCTGGCAAGAATTGTACACATAAGACATGTAAGAGCGCTATTGATGCAATTTTGCATATAATTAATGTTTCCAAGGGGCATAACTCTTTTAAATATAATTGATCGGCACTGATTTTCAAACTTGTCTGAGACATTGCTGATATAAACCTATGATATAAAGTTTTATAAAAATCTGCCAAGAATTGTACATGTGAGAGCGTTAACAAGATGTACATATAGGTCTAATGCATAAAAACTACATTTATATCTATTAATATATACATATATATTATACTGGAGTGAAATATCTCGGCTAATCCTGCAATTAGATTCGTTACCTTGACAGGGTATACAATGTATCAGTCAAAATACCCTGTGAACAAAAACGAAGATCAGAATGGTAATAAATGTTGAAATCAGGACACTCCAGTAAATTATAATTGTTATTTCAGCTTCACAGGGGATATGGGCTCATATTCCCTGTCAGTGCCCTGTATACCCTTCACGACTCAGGAGATATAAAACTCTAACAGGGAATATGACCCCATACCCACTGTGAAGATCCAGAACAGCATTTATATGTATTATGATACTTTTCTATATTTGTTTAAATATAAAAAAATATAAACAACATGTTAATGTTTCTCCTGTTTACATGTATCATGTTAAGTCATTGACAGTACATGTATTAGCAATATATATAATGGTTCCAACTGTTTGTTTTCATGTGATTTTAATTGTTGACCAACACAATGACAAATGATCAATGACAAATAATTATGAGTAAAGGAAAATTTTGGTAAGATGAAATATGTGTCATGAAACTAGTGATCTTGTAATTAGGACAGATCTATGAATTACATGTACAATGTACCTCAGCCCAGAGGTGTCAGTTTTCTGAAAATCTTTTTGACCAAAATACATGTTTTTTATTTTATTGATTGATTGCTGCTTGCTCAATGTGCAATGGCAATTACTTCATGTATATTCAGGACAAAAACAAATTAACAATCAATACAAAAAGTATTTTCTGTTCTGAAAGGTAGGTCAAATGAGATGATGAGCAGGAAATTTGGACTGCCATTTGTAATGCGGACATGTTGGAAAAGTCAGGAATTTTGCCTCACAAAAGGCCATCTACAGACCCCTCCGGGAATTCTTGCAAAGGTTCTTTAACCTGCAGAAAAGACGGCACTTACCCTACACATGTCATAGCATTTAACATTCCCCTTTTCCAAATAGACATGGATGCCTATAAATAAACCCTCTACAGCCAAATGGTTGCCCCGCAGTAGGGGTTTTACTACTGGACAGTAAAAGTCCAGGGATGAAAATATTGCCAAACCCCAGTTAACTCTTTTGGGTTTCAATGTATATCACAAATGTGATCTAACTGTGCCTTGTCAGGGTTTGACACTAACTAAATTCATGTACTAGCCTGCAGGGCTAGTTAAATTTTCATTTTACTAGCCCTGGTACAAATTCACTAGCCCGCCAAGTGCCGAAGGCTCTTGAATGGTCGTGCCAGGGCACGACCCTTTCTAGGAGGGTCGAGGGGCATGCCCCCCAGAAAATTTTGAGATAAATGAAGCAAAATCCTGTGTTCTGGAGCATTTCCAGAGGGTTTTGAACATGTTTTGTTTCATAAAATTTCACTGGTTTGCTAATAAAATGTACAAGAAATTTTTTTTTTTCATTTTCTAATCATCTTTATTAAGAATCTGTATGACTTATTTTGATCGTTACTTGATGCATTATTTAAATAAATGTAAAAAGCAATTGCATCTCAGCTGTTTATTAGATTGAAATTCTTTGCTGGCTAAAAATAACCAAATGCTGTGTACTTATTAATTTAGGGATTTCCCATATTTTCTGCCAAAAAGCACATGGCTTCCAACAAATGTATACACAAATTTTGCATGTGACCATGATTTGTTTGCAGGATTACTGCTTTTATTAATTTGATTTGGATATAGATATTCAATTTAAGGTACAGTCAAGCATTTACATTTATAGAATAATTTGCATATAATTTTTAATTTTCAACTTGATGAAACTTGGTCATACGATGTTTGACTTGTTCAACCATGCGAGACAATGTAAATAAATGGGAATGGGTAAACCCTGAGGATGCATAATGATTGAAAATAAGATAAAACCAAAATTAAATGCCTGTAATTGCAGTCTAATTAATATTTATTACAGAATGGGTTATCTGGCAACTACATGCATTCTTACTATACGGGCCGAGTAATCGTATACTACGGTCCTAGTAATCCAAGGCCGAGTTGACAGTTTATTATAGTGACTGGTTTTCGGTAGAAATGTTACCCGCCAATGCTAAATAAATGGGTAGTAGAACCAGTGTGAACAATTTTCACGAAGTTGTCAGATTTGACCGTGGTTTAGTACTGTACTTTGCTGAAAGTACAACAGTTCTGATGTTCAATGACAAATAAATTTACTAGCCCTTCGGGCTACCAAGCCACGGACTTTCACTAGCCCGACACAAAAGTTACTAGTCTCGGGCTAGCGGGCTAGCGTTAGTGTCGAACCCTGCTTGTACCTAGTGTAGTATTTACATTGTTGATATTTATCAGTTCAAGTTTGTTTACGTTAATCAGCTGTCGGTACTATAAACTGTATGCATCATCGGATGCAGTGACATGAGTTATGACTTTATCTAAGATTCCCACGATCTGTATTTCTACTTAATGATCTTTAATGCTTGTTATAAAATCATGTGTATGCTGTTGATTCTAGTTAGTTTATATTAAACCATGTAACCATAAAGTTGTATGTTTATTCCAAGGTGCCGTGAGCACGTACACTACAATTTGGCGACGAGAAAATGTATTTTTGTAAATGGATTTAGAATCCGAGAATTATTGTATAGATATTTTATTCGGTGAACGTGAATACGAAGTTATTATGGCAAAATTACTGGATTTACCAACTGTGCAATCTTTTGATTGTAACGGGAACAATCTTCACTTTCACAAAGATGGACAAAATGGAAGAAAAGTTTTGAGTATTACATGACAGCATCTGGTGTATCCGAGGAGGACAGAAAAGAGCATTACTTTTACATTTAATTGGACAAGGCGCACAAGATATTTTTGAGACATTTACCGATACAGGAGATTCGTTTGAAGATGCCGTGGTAAAATTCGACCAATATTTTCTTCGAAGAAAAATCAGCGGTAGAACGACATGTGTTTCGTAAATGTAAACAGAACGAGAATGAATCAATTGACAGTTACGTTACAAGACTTAAAACTTAGCAAAACTTGTGACTTTGGAACAATGCTTAACGATGCCATTCGAGACCAGGTTATTGACATGTGCTATTCAACAAAATTAAGACGCCGACTTTTGCGTGAAAAGATTTGACACTAGAAAAGTCCAAGACATAGCGAGCAAGTGAAGCAACAGATCAGCATTCCGCACAGTTTGAGGAAGTTCACATAAACAGAGTTCAAGTTAAGCGCGACTTTAATGCAGCGAGACATCAGAGACATGACTATCACTCTAAAAAAGATATCGAGTGTCATCGATGCGGACGTACTGGGCACATAGCTAGAGAATGTACAGTTGCCATGGATAAGACGTGTCACAAATGTGGCAAGATGGGACACTTTGCAAAGAAATGCAAGAGCAAGAAGTCATCAAAGGAACAAGGAAAGTTCTACAAGAAGGAAAAAGTTAGATATATGGAAGAAGAAAGTTCCGACGATTCCGAAGAGTATGTATTTGCAATTGATCGATCCTCCGAGAAAAGGATTACTTTGAAAATAGGAGATGTTGTTATTCCATTTTTAGTGGATTCGGGAGCTACGTGCAATATTATAAATAGTGAAATTATGAGCAAATTAAAGAAATGTGGTGTCAATAAAATTCCGATTGAGAAGCAGTTATATGCATACGGAGCCATTAATCCGTTAATGATCAAAAGTAAGATAAGATCTGATATAACATGTGAAGAATCAAGGAAGTGTGTTAAAGCCGATTTCATGGTAATTGATGGTAATCACACACCTCTGCTGGGTCGTAGTACAGCAAGTGAATTAGGCATTTTATTGATCGGCCCATCTGTCAATATGATCAATACAAAGGTGATATAGTGTCAAAGTATTCTGATTTATTTTGTGGATTAGGCAAATTAAAGGATTACCAATTGAAAATTTATATAGATAAAAATGTTAAGCCAATTGCACAACCAACTAGAAGATTACCGTTTAATATTCGAAAGTCTGTGGAGGAAAAATTGTGTGAGTTGGAGGAAATGGACGTAATAGAGCGTGTTGAGGGTCCAACAGAATGGGTGTCACCATTAGTAGTAGTTCAAACGTAACTCAGAAATTAGAATTTGTGTTGATATGAGGCGAGCTAATGAGGCCGTAAAGCGTTCGAGACACCCGATTCCTACAGTGGATGAAATTTTACAAGAACTAAATGGAGCTAAGGTATATTCTAAAATTGATTTAAGGATGGGTTTTCATCAAGTAGAACTGGAACCTGAATCCAGAAATATAACAACATTCACTACCCATGTTGGATTATTTCGTTATAAGCGATTAATGTTTGGAATATCGTGTGCACCAGAAATGTACCAACAATGCATTAAAATGGCTTTAGAAGGATGTGCGGACAACGAAACATATCAGATGATATAATTGTATACGGATGCACACAACAGGAACATGACGACGTTTGAACAAAGTTTTGGACGAATGCGCGAAAGGACTAAGACTGAATAAAGACAAATGTAAGTTCAATATGGACAAAATGACGTTTATGGGACATGTACTTTCAGCAAAGGGATCAGTCCCGCAAAGTCAAAAGTCGAAGCCGTAACAAGTGCAAGAAATCCGAAAACCGCCTCGGAGGTGAGAAGTTTCCTCGGACTTGTAAATTATTGTGGTCGCTATATACCAGACTTCTCAACAGTTTCAGCACCTCTCCGAGAGCTAACGAGCAAAACTAAATGGATATGGTCAAGCAGACACCAAGACGCGTTTGATGAACTGAAAAGGTTGTTAGCAAGTGCAAAACGCTAGCATATTATAATAGTAACGCAGAAACACACGTGATAGTAGATGCGAGCCCTGTAGGACTTGGAGCTATTCTAAGCCAGAAACAAAGCGATGGGAACTTTAGACCGGTTACATTTGCTAGTAGAACATTGACCGATGTCGAACAACGATATTCTCAAACCGAGCGAAGCCCTTGCTGTTGTATGGGGATGTGAACGTTTCCATTTGTACTTATATGGAAAGGAATTTATTTTAGTGACCGACCATAAACCGTTAGAGGTTATCTATTCCCGAAATCTAAACCACCAGCTCGTATTGAAAGATGGGCGATCGTTTACAACCTTATACGTTTAAAGTAAAGTACAAACCAGGACCGCAAAATGCAGCAGACTGCCTTTCGAGATTGTCGCAAGTTCAAGATGAGACTACAGGTAGAAACATTGCAGAGGAGTATGCTTATTTCATAGCACAAAATGCAGTTCGAGCGCGATGACGTTTAAAATGATTAAAGATTCAGCAAATTTGGATAAAGACATTAAACAGATTTTGAATGGAAAAATTTCAAAGTCAAACAATCTCTTTCGTTTCGAGAAGAATTATCAGTTGTTGATGGTGTACTATTAAAGGGATCACGAATCGTTATACCTGATAGGCTAAGAAAACAGACATTACAGTTAGCACATGAGGGTCATCAAGGTATTGTTAAAACAAAACTGAGGCTACGTGAAAAAGTATGGTGGCCTGGAATCGACCAAGACGCCGAAAATCTTGTTAAATCATGCAGAGCGTGCCAAGTCGTAGGACCCGTGCGAAACAAGAACCTATAATGAGAACACAGCTGCCAGACGGACCGTGGCAAGACTTGTGTGCCGATCTTATGGGACCGTTTCCAACAGGTGAATATGTGTTTGTCGTAGTGGATTATTACTCCAGGTGGCAAGAGGTAGCGATACTTAAATCAGTTACAACCGATAAAATTATCCGTTCGCTTGATATGATGTTTTCTCATCACGGAATTCCAATATCTTTGAAAACAGACAATGGACCCCAATTCACATCAAGGAATTTTATAATTATTTGAGCGAAACGGTGTCAAACATAACAGAAGCACACCATATTGGCCTCAAGCCAATGGTGAAGTTGAACGACAAAACAGAACTTTACTTAAAGCATTTGAACAGCTAATGCCGAAAATCGAGACTGGAGGAAAGAAATTCGAAATTTCTGCTAGCCTACCGCAGTACTCCGCATAGTACTACTGGGAAAAGTCCCAGAAACTCTTATTCAATAGGAAAATTAGTACAAAACTACCCGAGATTGATGCGGAGAATAGAAAAGACGACGAGATCTGCGAAGAAAAGACTTTGAAATGAAAGAAAAGGAAAAATATATGCCGACCAGAAAAGAAAACGCGAGAATCAGACATTGACGTAGGAGATATAGTGTTACAGAAACAGACAAAACCAACAAACTGTCAACATCATTCGAACACGATCCGTATTATGTTATCAAGAGAGAAGGATCTCGACTTACCTTAAAGAACAATGAAGGAACATTTCCCAAAGGAACAGTTCATTTGTTAAAAGTTTAACGGACAAATAAACGAAGAAAAACTTTGAGTACGAAAACATTGACAATAATATTGAAGACACAAATGAAAATGAACACACAGATACAGAAGTTAACCTTCGTGAGGATTCATCGATACCGTCAAGACCAAAACGTGACAAAAAGTTACCAGAGCGTTTTAAAGATTTTGTCATGAACTAAAACTGTAAATGTTCGCTATAGACTGTATATATTTAGTATAATCATGTAGGGTTTCATTAGATTATTTTCACACATTTTACAGACAATTTCTTTAGATCAAATAAGTTCTTAATTTCGCTAAGTGTTTATTTTGGAATTAATCTTTCAATAATATAATTATCAATCCAAGGAAAAGAGGAATGTAGTATTTACATTGTTGATATTTATCAGTTCAAGTTTGTTTACGTTAATCAGCTGTCGGTACTATAAACTGTATGCATCATCGGATGCAGTGACATGAGTTATGACTTTATCTAAGATTCCCACGATCTGTATTTCTACTTAATGATCTTTAATGCTTGTTATAAAATCATGTGTATGCTGTTGATTCTAGTTAGTTTATATTAAACCATGTAACCATAAAGTTGTATGTTTATTCCAAGGTGCCGTGAGCACGTACACTACACCTAGAATGTCATACCAAACATAAATTGAATGTTGATATTTAAATTTTTTAAACTATTTACTGTGCAGTCAGGTGTATCCGCGCACCAAAGGCTTTTACAAAAATGTAGTTTCACTTTGGTTATCTCATAAAACCAATAATCAGATAATATTGAGTGATCAAGTGATCAAATTCATGACATAATTTAATTTCATGAATTCTTCTTTACATGCTTTATGTATGGTTTCACCAATCTATACTCATGATACTATTAAACGAGAAGACCTCATTTTGTGTGTCACTTCTCTTCCTTCCACAATAAATTAATCATCATGCCTCTGTGGACTAAAGGTACCATGCATAGTCGCATTTGTCATCCTTGCTTATGATTATTCAGTTTGGGTTATTTTGGGAGGAAAACAAAAATAAAGGCGTCCTGACCGGATATTGTTTCCGTCATCGGACGGACTTTTAAGTCATAGAAAAGACTTCCGTTTAGGACTGTTTTAAAATTACACATAATTTTCATAAGTACTTGGGGACAGGACAATTATTTTCACGTTTTTTCTGAATACTATGACCATACAAAAGTTATAAATAAAGTGTATTTGCTATTTACTATCAATTCCAAGTTAACTATCCACGGCGGTCACTGATATATTATATAGAGAGTGTATTTGCTATTTACTATCAATTCCAAGTTAACTATCCACGGCGGTCACTGATATATTATATAGAGAGTCTCTATATAATATATCAGTGACCGCCATGGATAGTAAACTTGGAATTGAGAGTAAATAGCAAATACACTTTATTTTAAGTATATGTATGTTCATAGTATACAGAAAAACAGAAAATAAAAAATAAGAGACTTTGGAAAAAGGGAGGGCTAAAAAATTGTCCTGTCCCCAAGTACCGATGACTTTGTTACCTTTCCTAAAATTCTCCAGTCATAAATCTTTTACAAAAATCGGCAATCCCGCGTCACGCTTAGACCCCAATGAGACCCACGTTCTAGTGGTAGAACTTTATTGTTGTTTTTTAAGGAATGAGTAACACCTGTTGACCCGAGGTCAATCAAGAGTAAATGATGTCTTTTAACAATGCACTCTTTTTGTAACGCTCTTTTTGTTACGTTATTACATATATAAACATTGTGACATAGGAAATTTACGGAAAAGTGCAGAAATTTGAAAGTCCTCTAATAATAATCATGATAATAAAATTGCAATATCAAAGGTCAAATGTAGCAGATCTATTCCCAAATACAGATAGTTTAATGAGAAATCAAAAATTTTGTATGTGAACTTGTCAGGTACAAATGTAAACAAAGAATTTTTTTTATGTGACCTTGTCAGGATCAAATGTAAACAATCATTTGCCCTTTAGTTAAAAGCTTACCTATAACATCATAACTTGTATTTTTTGCTACGAAATATGCATCGTCACCAAAAGACCAGTTTTTAAAATTAGGTGTTTTAGTTACGGACTTTGAGAAGCCCGAACACCCAGTCACAAATTGCACAGGTCCTTTCACTTTCGCACGAGGTTTAAGTTGAAACTCATTATGAATTCCGGAGACTATCGCACGGGACAGCAATCGCCATCCCAGTGCAAGTGATTGCATGACACGGTAGTCTTCACTTGTACAAAAGTTTTTGTCAAGAATATCACTCAGAGTTTGCCTAAAATCACATTGCAAAGTTTAACTCCAGCTGACTCCTTTCATCTTTGTTTAGACCTTGACGTCACGTGTGACCTGTTTGACATTGTAAGGAAGGGAGATAATTTGTAAACACACATTCTATGGAACGCCCATTTACCATACAGCATGTGGACAACTGTCATCCCTTTTTAGCTCACCTGGCCCGAAGGGCCAAGTGAGCTTTTCTCATCACTTGGCGTCCGTCGTCCGTCGTCGTCGTTAACTTTTTTCAAAAACCTTTTTCGCTGAAACTACTGACCCAAATTTAACCAAACTTGGCCACAATCATCATGATTAGGGTATCTACTGTAGTCCTATGAACCCACCTGCCAACCAAAATGGGCGACTTGGCTAAAAATAAAACATAGGGGTAAACTGCAAATTTTTTTTTATTATCTTGAAAACCACTATAAATAGAGAAAATCTAAAAAAGGGCAAAAATGTTTGGAATGATGAGATCTACCTATATAGTCCATTTACTTCCAAACTGTCAGACGACTTTTCATACGAGTTATTGCCCTTAAATGACGAATTTTACCAACTTTTTAAATTTTTGCTTATTATCTTGAAAATTATAAAAGATATAGAGAAACTTTATATATCAAAAATGATCAGCAAGATATTAAAGTTCTACAAATAAGTCAACATGGTTGAAATCGTCTGATGACCCCTTATAAGAGTTATTGCCCTTTAATGACGATTTTTACTGATTTTTTAGCGTTTTTGCCTTATTACTGAAAAAAGTATAATAGATAGATAGTAACATAAATAGGCAAAAATGATCAGCAAGACAAGATCTACAAATATATATATAAGTCGAATAGTTGAAAATCGTCTGACGACCCGTTATTGGAGTTATTGCCCATTAGTGATGGTTCTGACCTTTTTTTTTTTTTTTTTGCGTTTTGACCTTATATCTGAAAAACTATAATAGATAGAAACTTAAATAAGCAAAAACGATCAGCAAGACAAGATCTACAAATAAGTCAACATGGTAAATTTAAATCGTCTGATGCCTTATTGTGTTGTTGTTCTCTTTAATAACGATTTTTATCATATTTTTTTTTGCGTTGTTGCCTACTTTCTGAAAAACTTTATTACTGATAGATAGATAGAAACTTAAATAAGAACAAATGATCAGCAAGACTAGAACAACATAGAAGAGATTTTTGTCGTGAATTCTATTCTAGTCCACAAAGATGGAGAGTATCCATTGTTGAAGATGCACATAGACCTAAGTGAGCGACACAGGCTCTTTAGAGCCTTTAGTTTGTTTTTCCTGTTGTATTTTATACAAATAAATACGTTTTGAAAATATTTTGATCTCATATCTTTGTGATTTTCATAGAAATGATTTCACTAATAATATCAGAAATATTTGCAGTTTCCTTACGATTTAAAAAAAAATTCTAATCATATTTTTTAAGAGATTTCACTATCATTTTGATGCAATATTATATATAACGTGTCATATGGTTAGACATATTCATTTTCCTCATTATTTTTCCTTTTTAAGTACCAACAACCTTGAGCTTTTAGCAGTATTGACCATGAAATTATAATGATTCTTCTCCTTTCGTCTGTATCAGTTTCATTATAATCATGCAATCATGAGAAACTCGAGTTACCATCAGGAAACCAATTTTTACTTCTCTTAACATTAACCTTATCCTTTGGCTTATTGACCCAATTCTTCTTTAATGCTTTCCCCACTTCCCTTTTTTTTTTCATTATATAAGTTGCATTCCAATCAGCCAAGGTAAACTCAAGTTACCACCCGGAAACCATTTTTTCAATTTTTTACTATTTTCAGTAGCAGTGATCTTGATCTTTGACCTATTGACCCTAAGATCAATAAGCTTCTCCTCCTTCCCGACATGTTTTCATCTCCTTTTACTAAAAGAAAAAGCCACAATGATATAGTGATGGAGGACAGTAAAAGCAGTTAAGCTCGGAATTAGAATTTTAATACTTTGTTGATGTTTGGAAGCATAACAGCTTTATGCAGGACTATATTTCAATGATTTTTGTCCCATTTTTTATTATTGGTTAGGTAGCGCACCACTCATGATGCTTCAATGGATCATTAACGTATATTTTGATCGCAGTTTGGCAGCTATATGACGGTGTGTATGCACTGTAAATCTAAGTGTTAATAAATAGAACACTGCTTGAACGCTTTTTTGTAACACTTTTTGAACGTGTAATGGTGTTCCAAATGTTTACACTAGTGTTCATCAATTGAATGTGTGGTGTTCAGTTTTTTAATACCTTTGTGTTTCATTTTTGAACACTTGATGTTAGAGATCTTAACACTTAGTGTTCAACGATTTAACGTGTCCGAATGTTCAAAATCTTAATACGTCGACGCGTTCAACAGCCATGTAACACTTTTGAACACATAGAACATGTTTAAAGCCAAAGTGTTAAGATTCAGAACACCAGACGTTAACTTTCAGAACAGTTGACATAAGTGTTCAAAGTGATGGTGTTCAAATGTGGAACATGTTCTATTTTCAAGCGTACATAATTTTCCATAAGTACTCAACTTAATTAAACTGTTATAAAAACTATATTCAATCAGGCAAAATATAACAATAAAACATATTTTAACAAGTAATTCTTTATGTAATCAAATGAGCATATTATATGTAAGAAGAGTACACCAGATACCTTATGATATCACAAGTAACAGTCAGTGAAATCACATACATAATGTTTTTAAACTGACTTAAATATATATAATAAATAATGATTTTCCCCTACATGACTAGATAGTTGCTACATCATTTGTATCCTAACCAAAAAAGCATGTCAATGTGATAATTAGATAGTTTATGATATAGGTATTTGTCACAATGAAAGTTAATAGTTTGCAAATTCCAACAGTTCTTGTACGATCACATACAATGTACGCTCCACGTTTCAGTGCATCTTCACTTAAAGCTATCAACTGGGTGGCATTTTATGTGTTGTTATCAACTTCCAATGTCAAAATCCTCCACAACAAGGAATTTCTATGAGCCTATATATCCTGCAAAATAAAATTTAAAATTAATAGAAGAGAGTTTTTCATAAAGCATCAAATTATGCAATGCTTGTTATGCTTTAATGTCGATATATACTAGAATTCAAATTGATATTCTATGGCAATGAAATGCAAGTTTTGACATTATAAATTTCAAAAGTCGATTTCTTGACCTTAGGTTGTTGAACAGATAGAAATGATACACCCACATAAGCTATTAATATACATATATTGTCATACCTTTTTTTGACATCTTTCTTTTTTTCCACCACTTTATAGCATCCAGAAATGACCTTTTTGGGATTATTGCCTACCGGTTCCTAATTCAAACATTTTAATCTAACGATTCCTGCAAATAAAAAAAAACGAATGCATTTTCTAAGTCAAAAATGGTGTTCCAAATGTTTGCACTAGTGTTCATCAATTGAATGTGTGGTGTTCAGTTTTTAATGCCTTTGTGTTTCATTTTTGAACACTTGATGTTAGAGTTCTTAACACTTAGTGTTCATCAATTGAATGTGTGGTGTTCAGTTTTTAATGCCTTTGTGTTTCATTTTTGAACACTTGATGTTAGAGTTCTTAACACTTAGTGTTCATCAATTGAATGTGTGGTGTTCAGTTTTTAATGCCTTTGTGTTTCATTTTTGAACACTTGATATTAGAGTTCTTAACACTTAGTGTTCAGGTAATGTATGTGGATGTCGAAAATCATCATTTATTCTGTATAACAGACAGACTGGTTATTTACAGTTTAGGAAATCATCAGAACAAAGCTGACAGTTATTTACGCTTATATCTAAAGCCCGTTTTTTAATTCGTCTTTTATGTTGATCAAATATTGAAAATTAGGATATAATAGTTATGAATATTTGACAAATATATATCTTGCATGAGAAAATAACTAGGAAGCCATCGAACTACCTATGGAGATTATTCTAACTTGTTACTTACTTCTTTCGTGTTCATATGGGATAGAAGTCCCTTCTCCAGTTCTCTTTCTTATGTGTATCCATTCTTCGTTTAACCGCCTGAATCGGCAGCCGATATTTGTTTCCGGTATTTGGTATCCTGGTATATTTTTTTTAACACGAGGTGTTCAAAATTTCGAGCGATTTGAACACTGATTGAACATGTAATGTTAATAAAATGAACGGATCATGAAATAAGATAAACATCGACATATTTTTATTACGATATTATCATAACAGGCCTCATTGATATGCATAATTATGTCACTTATAAGTAAAACTAGTATATAAATAAATAATAAAATAAATTCATAAACTATACATATATGTCAGCTTGGAAGTTTAATATTTCACAATTACTAAAATATTAGCCAAAAATTCACAAGATCATCATCCTGCGTATACATTCATATTTTTTAAAGAATTTCTTTTTGAATTTGCCAATTGGAAGGATAGTAAGTCGGACAAACGACTATCTTCTTTTTTAGATCAGAATTTAAACACCGGTGTTTACTGCGTCTGAACACACATGTTAATATTTTCAACACAAACGTTAAGACTTTGAACACGTCTCTAAGCATAAACATATGACGTTAAAATATTGAACATTCGGTGTACAAATGTTGAACGCGTCCGGACGCGTCAGGCGTCAGGTATATTTACAGTGTGGGGGTTTACAGAATAGAGAATAATGGGCAAAAAATATAAAGAATAGAGAAAAATGGACCCAAAAAATAAAGAATAGAGAATAATGAGGTGCTAAAATATAAAGAATAAAGAATAATGGGCAAAAAGTATAAAGAATAGAGAAAAATGGCCTAAAAATAAAAGAATATAGAAATGAATCGAAGGACCCTCTTAATCCAACGCGATGAAATAGAGTGTGTAACACAGGCATATGCGATCTTGCGTGGCATGCATGTATATAGTCATTTAAGCATACTGTAAGAGTCTTGCTACCGAGTGGATATACCAGTCTAACATGTAATAACATACTAAGAGGGATCATTATGTAAAAGCTAGTAACTTGGTTTACACAGATATTTTATCATGTTACCAGGGTTTGTTTTGTGTTTTAATTGTGTGAACCCCTGAGGGTTCACGCATACATATTAATTGATGCTGTAGTCTTTCGGAATACCGAAAATGCCTATTGTCTTTTCGGAATACATCTGTTCTTTTTTGTGGCCACCTGCGTAATAGGTAATTAATTAAACTAATGAGTATGTATTAGGGTCTTACAGTTGCTATAGAGATAAGTATTAATCGAGACTGGTTGATATTTTACATCAGTAGTTAATTAAACTATAGTCGCATATTTAAGTTTTCTGAAATACAAGCTGTGTGAACATTGATTTTAAGCAAAAAATTACCGTCAATGGTTAGGCGTTTTTAAGATTTTAAAACTGAGCCATTTTAGGGAAAATTAAAAAAGAGCCAAGTCCGTTTATGCAGTAATTAAGGAGTTTTTAAAAGTTGTTCATATTTTAATTAAAATAGCAAAAATGGAATTATTATAATCATATTATTTAATTGGTAAAATATTGGAACAAAATATCCTTTATCGTTAGTAAAATACAAATTGAAATAAAAAGAAAATGAATTAAAGAAAAACAAGCTGAACCTTAAAGAATCGTTGAGATGTGTAAAATGCTACAACGAAACATTTTATTTTTTAATAAACATTTAACTTATTAAAATATTTAAGCGGTATGATGATGATTCTGAAAGAATAACTAATTTTAGGACTTGATGTCTGAGATGACTTGATTATGCATAAATTATGCATTAGCAGGAGTGAAATACTAATACAGGGTCAGAGATGAAATAACGATGGTCTTTTATTGAGACTGAATGATGATAGGTATAGTCAGAGATAAGAGAATGAATTTCTGTTTATATTAATAAGGGCTACACATTTGTATCAAACAATAAATAAGGGGAAAAAAGCAGTTATTAGAATAAAAGACGATCCAATGAAATCAGGCAATTAGTTTTCTCGTATGAATTGTTTTACATTTGTCATTTTGGGGCTTTTAATAACCCGAATAATTCAGTCCCTCCCCGTAATCGATCTCTCCTACTAACGAGTAATGAAGTAATCGTAGATCAGCGGAATATAACGACTGAATTATTCGGGTTAGGCTTTTAATAGCTTACTATGCGGTATGGGTTTTGTTCATTGTGATAGGCCGTACGGTGACAATAGTTGTTAACTTCTTCGTCACTTGGTCTCTGTGGAGATTTGTCTCATTTGGCACTCATACCACATCTTCCTTTTTTTTTGGTATAAAGAAACCGTACTTACTCTTATCTAAAATACCAGTCAACCCTGGAAATTATGACGAAATTTAAAGGCACCTTTTAGGTGTGTTAAATGCGGAAACTATATGTCATATCGAAACAGTTCATCAATGAATATACGTTTGAGTCCTTAAAAATAATTCTACAGATATGAAACGATTTACAGACACTGAGTGATATTCTTTGGAGTTGACGTGATGGCTCTCTATTTATTTAAAACTTATGGTCTATGAAGTTAATAAAAAACGAGGTCTATTCTATTCCTCGATGTTTGGATTGAGAACTAGTATACTTTAGTTATTAACGGTATGTGATTGCGAGAATATATTAGTAATTGACCTAAGCATTATAGTAACAGGAAGCTGAATATCATCTATTCCAGATTATTTTATAAAATTATATAGATGCGTATGTTATTTTTTATAGGAAAATGTGTGAGTTTTCTAAAGCACGTGTGTCGACTACTCTCTCCAAAAAATATAGTCATAAATGGCATAGTCAATTCTTTTGTTTTTGGTATGTGAACAATTTTACAAGTTTCTGGGAATTCCGTCAATTTATTTTCAAGGCGTCGAGGCAATCTGCATTCATAAGCAAATTTAGAGGGTCTAGTTGACAAAGGCTTAGAGCGTTTTTGGCGACAAAATAGGACGATTTAATAACAAATTAGACGATACAAAAACGTTTGTATTCATAAGAAAAAACTAGCACAACTTAGTAACAAATTGGTTTTTTTTTCTGAAAATCAATATCCGTATTCAACGGGACATGCGATTGCAAAAACATAATTTTTAAATTACGTACTCACGGGACATGAGCTATACTGAATTGGCACTGTTATTCCTGCTTCCCTCTGTCTGTCACACACTCGTATAAAAACAACAAATTAACAACTTCGTTATATTTTGGCTAATTTATAAAAGGACAAGTTATGAAACGAAATAGTGAGATTTCTTTAAACAAACTGATTTAAGTATAAAGTTGAGGTTTCCAACATTTTCTACTCTAAATACCTGATTAGAGTTTGTTGCCTGGGGTATAAATAAATTGAGATCAAGCATATCTTGAATATGAGACCCAATGACCAAACCATACAAACCAGTGTAATTGGTTTTCAAAAATGGTTTTAGTTCGGGATTTACAAATAAGAATAAAGCTTAGGGTTTTGAACTATTTTCAAACTGGCTACAAAAACTAATAACCATGATTCATTTCATCAAACCTTTTACAACAAAGACTGTTTTCACAGTTAAATTTCGACCTCAGCCAGGAAGCTACCTCTGATTCCCAAAATAGCACCTCTGAAAGGAATTAACGTACAGTGGTTGCTTCTTATTTATCATGTTGTAATGTTATCTATCGGAAGCGACTGAGGGATAGGAGAGAGAGAAATTAACAAGAAAATAATGCCTAACATAGAACATCAGCTTCATTAAGAATACATGATCAGTTTATCTACATCTTCTTTAACAAAGAAATGAGGTAAAAGCATGCATCTTAAACAAATATCCGATCATTCATTCCAAACAGGCAATTAGGTTCACGATTGCATTTCTTTTTTTTTAAGAAAGCAACTTGTATTTACATGTTTTCGTGAGCGGTAGGGTTCACAACATCTTGTACCATCGTGTAGCCTCGTATACACTATCGGCTGCATCTTTACAGCACAATGACTTGAGTGTGTAGGTAAAGGTAATATCTTTGGTAAGGTTGCTTGCTAGCTGAACCATGAAATCATTATTAGTTAAGGTACCACCTTCCTTTGGGCGGAGCCAATCATTATAGTTAAGTATAGAACCAATCAAAAGTAAGGACAGTTCATAAACATAGTGACACCAGTTTTGAGAAATACGGTATGTTTTCAATCTAAAATATAGTGTCAATTATAAGCTAATTCAAAAGCATGCTGAAGGTGTGTTTGATTTGTCAATTTCATTTGAATCAAAACAATACAATACCATTTTTACAAAAGCTTGATGATACGAACATCTCAAAGATTTGACCCGACTAAGTTTAATTTTAATACATAACCCCTTCTGTAGGACCCCCCACCCCACCCCCCAACAACAACAACAAATACACATCAGAATCAAAGATAATGATATCCTTATTATAAAGACTTTTGAAAGTTAGAAAACATGATATACAAATTGTGTACAATTGACCTCAAAGGGCAATACTCCTTAAAGAGGTACTAAAACGCACATAACAAGTAATTCTTATCTAAAAGTCGAAATAATTGATAAAAATGCAAAAACCCGATGCAATTTGGTCCACTAATTACAGAGATAATAGCGTGTAAAGTTCAACTATTTTACCTTAGGAGAATCCAATCAACGCTACTTCCGGAAACAGCACTAAAACCAAATCTACCGGAAGTGACGCACTGTGGGTCACTTCTTCGGCTTATCTAAACGTTGTTTAATAAATGAACCTTCTTCTGATCGTTGATTTAAAGCACTGCCAATGAATTTCGCTACCCATTCAAGGCTCATTCTTCATTATGACCACTTTGTCAAAAGGAACAAAATATGTTTCAGAAGGAAGTGTATTAATAACGTGTTTCAATAGAAAAGGGTGGATGGGGTTGGGATAATTCAACATTGAGTTTTCAACTGAAAACAATGTTCCTGATCGTAGAACCTGAGACTACTATAACACAGAGATTGGTCACTTCCCGTACTGACCAGTCAAATAGTAATTAATTCTAAGTCGTCGATCACGTGACTCGGCACTATTAACAAATTATTAATGATTAAAACAAAATTTAAATATTAATAGAGATAACTACATTTAAAAGATAAAAACTATTTTTTTTTTTGATTAATTCAATTTTGTTTTCAATTTATTTTTAAAAGAAAAATAATAATATCCGATACTTTTATAGCAGTCTCAGTGATTAGGTGATGATTTATGTCGTCTGCTACGGTCGAATACGAAACTACGGTTAAATACCAAACTACGTTAAAATAACGTAGCTAACTATACCGGAGACTCAGATAATCCAATAAATCGATAGTGACCAATCTCTGTGTTATAGTAGTCTCAGGTAGAACTGAGACAAATTGACGGTCAATATATCATTAATCTAGCTATTTATTAAAAACAAATATTGAGTCGAGAAAAATATGATTTATATTTACATGTCTTGTACGTAAAGTTGCATAAATCTTGACAAGATATGACGGTAGAGGCTTCGGTTCCATGTAATAAAAATAATTAATTGCCAGTTAAAACCGGGTATGTGTAATACCTTTTAATAATGTTAATTATCAAACTTTAAAGTTTATCACTTTATAAACAACAGGTGGCATTTCTGCATGGCCAAGTTGTTAATTACCTGAGGGATGGATAATAGCTACTGTTTGATCTTTACCTTACTGTATACAGGATGTTTACTTATCAGTAGTGTCAAAGTGCGGACTGTTTTAATTATCAGGATCAAAAGGTGATCGAGAGGATTAATATTTTTCTTGTTTGGTTATTCATTTGTAATTGCTTAAATTTCAAATGAAAGAAAAGGTCAATATCTTAAAAGCGGTATGGTATAATTTTTTTATTTAAAAAAAAAAAATGTGTGGTCATAACATTCAGGATTTAGGAGAAAAGTAATTTGGGAATGCACACCCTCTTTCTAAAGATTTTATATCAGTGGTTTTGTTGTAGTTTTAAATGCTCAAATATGTTTTAACTTATTTAATAATTCTTTTGCTCTTATATTTCTACGATATAGCAAGGATTTGTATATTTGTATAGTAAGACTACTATACAAATCCTTGGATATAGGTTTTATATCTTATTTTCTAATAACAAAAAAATAATAGATATTTACATATAAAATGGGCCTGTGATTTAGGACACAGACATAGATTATAATTGTATAATATGTCTCTATGGCAAACGTACTGAAAGTTACAGGACAGAAAGTCACAAATTGATAGTACAAAAGTCACACATACTATTTGTTTAGTTTTGTTTGAAAACAGGAAAAATTTCTACAATTGTTTTGGTTACTTGCATATATTCATTTTACAATTTATGAAATAGTTCATTTAAACCTAGAGTAATGAATAGATGTCAAATTTTATGCATGAAAAGGATATATTTATTGGCACTATGTCATAATGAAACCATTTAAGTACCAAGCCACTTTGACAAATTGTTATCTTTACAATTATTTTTATTATTGATTTTTCAGAATAAATTTGGTTTACAAAGTTGCCATATATATAAAAGTTCTAGAAAAATACAAAATAATTTGACAAATGTTTTCTAATTCAAAAAAAAAAAATAAAAATAAATAAATAAACTAAAAACTGAATTGTGAATTTTGTACTGTGACTTTCTATCCTACATTCGTCCGTAGGTAGGACTATGCTCATGATACTGGGATCTGATATAACGTTAGTATATATATGACACATATAGCAATATTTTACATAAGGTCCAAGGACTATGACAATCATATATACTTACACTGATTTCCATTTTAAAATTTTGTTTGATTTTAAATCTCCGTATAGGTTAATTACAAGTCTATCCAGTATTTCATTTTAATGAAATAGCTTGATCAATACATATTCAGGTTTTGCTAAACCAGACAAGCAGATTACTGTGACCGACAGTTCTCAATTCTTTACGTTATCTGGAGAATAAACTTATATAATTGCGAAATGCTGCTGTAACTAAAGTCGTAAGAAAGAGAATTTTTATTTGTTTGTAGCTCAGAAAACCCACATAGTTTAATTTAACAAATCAACAAGTTACGCCCTCCGTCGTCTTTTGGAAGCACGTGTTGGGAGTGTCCTATTTTGAATGCCGTTTTCCGCCATGGAAAATAACATGCACGGTTCTACTTCTGCTTCTACCGCTACTTTAGGATGCACATGTTAATATTTTATAGAAAATAAGGTTGATTTGTGCTTTTGGTTTTCAATACTTTTCTAATTATAAACATTTGATTAAAATATTTATGCGATTATCAAGCCTCGACAAATGGTTATCAATATTCTCAATGTAATAATTGTCACCGATTCATTTCAAAACTGTTATTTTACTTAGCAAACCGTGATATGTTTGCATACGATATAACACACGTATTTGATCAGGGTGACCCACTTTGCGTCACTTCCGTTGGGTATAAGTAGTGAGTTGTAGTGGCGTGTTTTACTAAATCGTTCAGGTGTTCAAATGACAAACTGACAGTAATTTGCAAATGTCTCGATAATTACAAAATGAAATTTTATCCGGTTTTGCATTCTTAAACGTTAATTACGAACTTTAGAATAAGACAAACATGATTTTAGCGTTTTAGTACCTCTTTAAGGGGTCAATTGACAATTTTGATCATATATACTTATTTGTAGATCTTACTTTGCTGAACATATTTGCTGTTTACAGTTTATTTCTATCATTAATACTATTCAAGATAATAACCAAAACTGCAAAATTTCCTTAAAATTACCAATTCAGTGGCAGCAACCCAACAATGGGTTATCAGATTCATCTGAAAATTTTAGGGCGGATAGAACTTTACCTAATGAACACTTTTGCACCTGTCAGATTTGTTTTAACTCCTTTGGTTTTTAGATACAAGCCAAAACTGCATTTTATCCCTATGTTCTATTTTTAGTCATGGTGGCCATGTTTTTGACGAAACAAAAATAAAACACAAACTTTATTCTAGATACCCTAAGGATCATTCAGCTTAAGTTTGGTTGGAATTGGTTCAGTGGTTTCAGAGGAGAAGATTTTTTGAACTTAGAAAACATGATAAACAAATTGTGTAAAATTGTCCTTAAAGGGCAATAACTCTTTAAGGGGTCAATTGACAATTTTGGTCATATAAACTTAAATGTAGATCTTACTTTGCTGAACATATTTGCTTTTTACAGTTTATCTTTATCATTAATACTATTCAAGATAATAACCAAAACTGCAAAATTTCCTTAAAATTACCAATTTAGTGGCAGCAACCCAACAATGGGTTATTAGATTCATCTGAAAATTTCAGGGCTGATAGAACTTTACCTAATGAACACTTTTACCCCATGTCAGATTTGCTCTAACTGCTTTGGTTTTTGAGATATAAGCCAAAAACTGCATTTTACCCCTATGTTCTATTTTTAGCCATGGCGGCCATGTTTTTTGACGAAACAGAAAATAAAACACAAACTTTATTCTAGATACCCTAAGGATCATTCAGCTTAAGTTTGGTTGGAATTGGTTCAGTAGTTTCAGAGGAGAAGATGTTTGAAATAGTTTACACAAGACGGACGACGGACGACGACGGACGCCAAGTGGTGGCTAAAGCTCACAGTTCCTTCGGAACGGTGAGCTAAAAAGAGCGACAGATCCATAAACAAATCTACAAGGTAACAGCTTTGTGTTAACATGGTTAACCGTACCCGTACCGTAACCCTCATCAGAAAGAAGTCTATGTCAAACTCCCGACAGCTTCAACTCCGTTCCTCATGCCTACTCCAACTATGAAAATGTGTTATTCATCCTCAGGACGGAGGAGTATACGGTAAGCTCTCGTCAATTTTAGCTCCGATCGATCCGAAAGCCGATACACTATACTAAGAATCAAGACGATTGTTTACCCATCCTCAGGACCGAAGAGTCTGGGGTAAACTCCCGTCATGCAGTTTCAGCCCCGAAGAGCAAGCCTACACTACACTAAGACAATTGTCACCCCATTCTTAGGACGAAGAGTCTGGGGTAAGATTCAGTTTCGATCCGCAAGCAATGATCGGATCCAGGATTTTTGAAAGGGGTGGCAATTGAAATTGGAGACGATTTTATACTATATCATATAACATGTATAAATGGTGAGAAACACAAGATCTTTATTTATCTTTTTTTGCGACCAAAGGGGGCGTACGCTCTCTACCCCCGATCCGCAATTGTAAGCCTACACTACAGTATGACAATTGTTTTACCCATCCGTTGACACAGGAACTTGTCTCTGAAAAAAAATTATATTAAAATATATAGGTTTTTTTTTTTCAGAGACAAGTGCCTGTGTCCTTTGATCCTATTTTTTTTCATTTTTTTGAATTAAGCGTCTTGTTGAAACCAAAATGTCTGCATAGTATAATAGTCCTAGCTAAAACTGAATGATAATACACTTCCTCATTCTTAGTTTCATAAACACGGAACATATTTGTCAGTTTTTGTTTTGTTTTTTTATAAAATTATTGTGTTTGGTATATATATTGTCTTATGTGTGTGTTTAATACCGATTCCTATTCTAATGCGTTTCTTCTTCGAGAATTCTTTAGTTTGACAGTAATTTATAAACAGATAAAGGAGGAAACAGTATTAATACAAGTGCAGGTGTGTGCAAAGGCTACATACTGTGACAAAATATGACCTAGATATACTGATATAAACGGTTTCAAATTTCTTTTTCTCTTAATGTTTTGGCGCAATTCATAAAATTTACCTGTCATTATAAAAAATATTGGTTAGTACTGAGAACACACCACATCTTGTAAGGAAACTGAAATAACTATAATCATGATAATGTGTAATAGTAAAGAATATAACAATGACACGTATTGGCTACCATACCTCACTTCTATGCAAAACATTAAAAAGACAAGCTTTTAAACATGTTAAACATTATTCGTGGTCCAAAGAACATATTGATAATAATGTATCCTACTGGATATAAATTAGGTCATACTGGTATATGATTTTTATTTGTAAACACTGATTGAGATATATCTAGAATTAGCTTTAGATCACAAAACGTCGTTGAATTGTGATCGCGTGCCCGTTTTATCTGCAATTCGCAGCAAAAGCTAAATATGTGAAATTAAACTAGATTTCATTATTATCATTAATAAACTTACCTGACAGAGTATACATTTAAAAAAAAAGTACACAGGGTGTTGCTAAAACGTGGAGACAAAAGACGGAACGGAATTCAGTAATTTTAGTAAAAAAATACGATATGAATGGCATGAATGAAACAAAAACAAAACAAAAACCTCAAACAGAAACAAATGCTAAATAAAACATGCGAACAAGTTGTACAATGTCATGAATTTCACATCATAGTAAAGATCCCGGGTTTTCTTAATTTTTAAAGAATATCAATTTTAAGTCTTTCTCAGTCCAACTCGTTTTTATGAACTTAATTTACATGTTCCTGCCTAATGCAAGTTTGGTATTATACCTAGGATTTTCCCATTAATGCGATTGGCAAATAAGTAAAAAAGTTGAGGAAATCCGGAAAAACTAGTTTAAACAGATAGCAGCTAGAATAGAAGATTTTTTTCTAAGGGGAAAAGGGGGTCAACATATAAATTTGGGTACAGGCGTCAGGTTGGGGTTTAAAAACCATCCCATTCATATATTGATTTTTGCGAAAATCCCATCTTCGCTAGCCAAGGGTTACGATCCAGTTCCCCAGCGAAGATGCGAAAATCCTTACCCATACATTTTTTTCAGAGGCCGGAAAAACCTAAACCATTCATATATATTTCCCAGCTAACAGCTATAGACAAACAATTAATATGTACTTGACATCTTAATTTGATTACCACATTAGAGTATAAGATCAGTAGTTTTCAGACATCTTTACAGAAGATGAACAGTTGTGACCCATTGACATACAAGATTCTAAAAATGTCTACCCATTGTTATATAGCCTCCGTGAAAATGCACCCCATCGATATATTTGACAATCCGAAAAGGTTAACCATACCTTTATATAGTTAACCACCACCACCATGGTGTTTTTGTTTTAATATGCCTTAATTCTAAGTTCGACTATTGTTGAATCGTTACATATGAAAGGAGAGTGAAACTCATCTCCTACAGTATTCTTGTAAAGATAATATGGTGTGTTCTCTGCAGGAATGCCTGACCAGTACCTGTTTCAGTTGAAAACTTGATATGCCAGATGAACACATTTTCTTGATAACACTTTGAAATTGAGGTTATCTTTACAAAAATCTCCGATGTATCGGTTCCTGTTAATTTCTCAACTTTACACTGATCTGAGGAAGAAGCCAGTGGACTTTTCCGCCCGGCTCCTGGCAAACGGTTTACATATGAGATCAGATGCTGAAATGTATTTGGTGCCTTCCTTTTCAATTATTCTAAGCTCCTTTTAATCTTTGTTTAAAGTTTAATTGATTTAAATAGGGTTCAACCTGATTTTAAAATACAGCTATTTCTGCAATTGGCTATGAACATGAACAAATTGAGAGGATAAGACGACAACTC
The DNA here is from genome assembly GCA_017311375.1 of Mytilus coruscus. Lineage (NCBI taxonomy): Eukaryota > Metazoa > Mollusca > Bivalvia > Mytilida > Mytilidae > Mytilus > Mytilus coruscus. The sequence goes on from CM029598.1 coordinate 37,566,018, forward strand.
ACCGAGATAGAAAAATCACCGAAAACATCTAGAGCTCAACATTAGTCTTCAACAATAAACAATACTATCCAATAAAATATAGGCTCTTATTTGCTCCGATCTCTAAAAAGGCTGTCACATAAATTAGTCTGAAACTATCCTGCCATCAATACCAAATTCTCAGAATAGCAAAAATTCAGAGATCAGCGTGTGTATATATACCTCGCATGGTAAAATTAATAAACAGAACGATCTTTTAAAAAATAACGAATTCGGATTTGGTTCATCGTCATACGCATTTGGTTCGGAAATTATAATAATAATGGCGGGAACTTTAGAGGAGGAAAGAGTTAATAGTTGGATTTTAGACTATTCATACCAACGTGCTTGGAAGGAATTCTCAAGTACAAACAACATAGACTTACAGACAACAAGAGACTTTATTCAATGTACTAAATGATATTGAAATTGAATTAAGGTTCACCATAACAAATGGACAAATATGGCTATGTTTACACCTCGACTCGGACTTGATCGTTCTAAAACACAAAATGTTTTAAAATTTTATATATCTAGTTGTTTGTTGTTTGTCCATTTGTTATGATGAACCTTAACCTTTATCTAATCTTTATTATCACATTATAAACATTGGGTCAATTTACCATGATTTACAGAGTACATAATTATAAGACATAAAATGTTTACATGTCATATATCTGTCGAACAGGGTTCATCTGACATAGACGAACCCATTAACATGTGGCAAGATTCAGCTAATAAAAAATAGATAACATAAACGCTAAACATCAATTGCACATTTGATTTTTTGCATCTTTAACAAAAGTTTTAAGGTTCATCAATACACATCGACAAAAATGGCTGTGTTTACACCATACAATTTTCTCTGTATACAGACAAAACTGTACAATTTGAAAAGTTTTAAAGCCTGGCAGCACCTAGATAAATAAATGTTACATCCATTTTATGATTTTAAAAGTTAAAAACCTTTACGGATTTTGGGGAACATTTTCTTTCCTTGCCACAGAAGATGGTAAAATAAACAAACACCTGAGTTCTATTTGATACAGTCCACTCATTTATACAATTTAAATCACCTTTGTTGTGTTGATTTCTATCAGTCAGAGCTCAGACATAAACAAGTCATTTTTGTTTTCCTTAGAAGTCAAAAATGCATTTATCATAAAATATGTTTTCATTTTCAGACTTATTTAAGTCAGAAAATGACAGACTTGTTTAAGTCTATTTATGTTTATGAAAAGACTTAATTTTATTTGCTGATCAAAGTACACCACCTATGACATCATAAACCTCTGAAGGTTCACAAGGACATGAGCTATCTATATTTAATTATCTAATAGAACATTTTTACCTAACATAAGATTATTTTCCTCATTTAGTGTGGCTATAGATGGTTGCATTATAAAGTAAATAAACATTATTTCTGTTTTTTAGGCTCTCATGCATATTTTTCTTTAGAAGACAAAGCATTGTCTTTCAATGTTGTCATAATTTCATATTGATGCATGACCTTTATATAAATATGCATGGGACTTGAAGTTGGCCAATTTTGTTAACTTATCGACTTGTAGGAGTCAATATTTGCAACTTTTTAATTTAGGTCAAATATTTCTTTCTAAACACTATTCGACTTATTGTCATAATTTGTCTTAAATTAAAGGGAGACAAATCTTTGAATCTACAAATTTAGACCTCTATGAGTCAAAAGCAGATTTAGACTTATTTATGTCTGAGCTCTGACTGTCTATTGTCCCTCTATTGTCCATTTCAATCAATATGTTACAATACAATCACTACCTGAGGGGGACCATCTCGAAGATTTCACCTGACTTTGTTTACTTTTACACCACATGCGGCAAGGAAAGAAAATGTTTAGCTAAATCCACAAAAGTTTTTATCTTTTTAAAACACAAAATGAATACAACTTGTATACATCTAGGTGCTGCCAGGCTTTAAAACTTTTCAAATTGCATAGTTTTGTCTGTACTCAGAGAAAATTTCATGAAGTAAACACAGCCATTTTTGTCAAAGTGTATAGATGAACCTTAAGAAAAATCACACAATAATGTTTGTCCAGAGAATGCACATTTTTGACATTTTGTTACGATGCAGGACATTTCAGCCACACTGCCAGTTCGTAATTGGTAAAGTCGTTTCGGTCAAATTCTTTTTGTTATTATCATGTAATTTGGAAAATGTGTGTTTCTAAAACATGTAAAAACAGTGGAAAATACAATTTAATCATACAAACCTTTGTAGATGACAATGTCTTAATTTATGAATTTAAAAAAATTATAAATTAGTGATTACTATAAAAAAATATGAAGTTGTATCCTGAGATGTTATGATAGCTTTAAAAGTGAATAAATTGTTGTCTATCAGATATGTAATCTGTATCTGTTCTGATGATGTTTATAACCCTCCGTCAAATTGTTAACATTGACAATGTTTGGTATGATTGTGATGAAAGGGCTGGAGGATTAATGAAGTGATTTTCAACAGTTACATCAACACGATGTTTGTGTAAAAATATCAGCTGATTATGTAATGATTAAATTTGTTTGGTAGTTTTTGAAATCCTATATCTATTAACAGATGCAGATATAAATGTCCTAAAATATTTATATGCAGATTATTATGCAGTTGTTGATGTCCATGTTTCTCATACTTATGTTTGTTTATTTTCTTTTCTCTGTTATATTATAATAAATATATAAATGAAGTATCAAAGTCAAAGGCTGTTAATGTCTTAATCATGCATTACATCTTCTTTGTTGAAAGTAGATGGACATGCACATTATACATGTTATAACAAAATGACTTTTTGTTAAGTAACATTCTTTCTCAAAACAAACTTCTGTCAAAACAATTAATGCATATATATTATATGTTAAGAACAATATTAAAAGTGTGGCCGAAATGACTGTGGTCGAAACGACCTGTAACCCAACTGGTTGTGTGGCTGAACTGTGTCGAAAGCATTTGTTGTGATGAACCTTAATTCATTCAATGATATAGCTATGTGCAGACGACATGAAACAGTAAATGTAAATGCTAATAGACTTCCCTCATTATCCATTTTAAGAAAAAGTATTAAATCTGACTAACCGAATTACAAGAAATCTAGGTCAGAGAAACAAATATTTTGACCTTGTAATTTATTTGCAGGGATAGTAACCCAGCCATGCATGATTACCACAGAGAGAAAACAGAAAGTTCAGATTTTGTTGTTTTTGTGTCGATTATCTGATGGCAGTGACCATACAACTCGTTATAGTGTAAACAGCGATCTGACAGCGTTAGAGGAAGCTCTAAAGAGTATTGATAGTATTGAACCACTCGTGGGAAGAAACATGTCAATTGTTTAGAATCGATGAGAACCTCAGTTAAGAAACAGGTAACACTGGTAGACCTATTTGGCAAACCCCCGCGATTTTTGGAAAAAATGCGGTGTTTTTGGATAATCTCCGCGAAACGGATAATAATTAGAGGTTCATCGTAAATTTGCTGTATCACAGGATATTATGCATGTCATCTGGAGATTTTCCGTGTCGGCGGAACTAGCCGTTTGTCCAATAAAACTGGTGTGTATTGAGTCATTGATAGAACCAGTGATGCGTGAGCGACGGTTATTAATAGATCGTTGTGTATAGATGTTTACAGAATCAGTTATACGTGAGCGATGGTTATTAATAGGTCATTGGTAAATAGGAATGTTTAATACGATCTGGATTACCTGTGTGATCCATTAATCTTTATTAATGCAATGCACATTTATACCTCTAGGGGTTGAAGGCATATATAAACAAAACAATATGATTCGATGAGATAATAGCAAGTTGCGAATTGTAGTCCGAATGTGTATATACAGTCATAGGACAAAAGTGAGTTCCCACTAAAAAAATGTCCTATCATTTCAACTAAAATCGATATTTTTCAAAAAATTATTACCAAGTGACATTATGAGCGATTTGAATGAAATAGATACCATAAGATGTAGAAATGTCTGAAGTTTAATTGTATATTTGGACATAATTTTCATGAGGTTTGTTTTTATTATCTGATTGGTTAAACACAAATGTAAATGTTTACGAAATTATTTTGGATACAATACATAGCAAACTTTTCAAGAAATATTTTTCTATGTGTTCATCTCATCAGAAAATTAAAATGTGCTTGAATAATATCATGGACGAATAAACAATAAAACTTTAAACATTTCTACATTTTATGGTATTTATTTCATATGAATCAGTCATGCAGTTACTTGGTAATATTTTTTGAAAAATATTGATTTTAGTTGAAATGATAGGACTTTTTTTTAGTGGGAACTCACTTTTGTCCAATAACTGTATATAGGAACATTTGGACATTGTTTATTATTCATAATTAATTAGTTCATCCGTCATTTGTTTTATTAAATTTACTATTCAACTGTGGTTATACAATTTTATTGTATAAGACGATTTAAAACATTATTTGTTTGAGAATAATGCTTTCATCGTCATTATTTCAGAAATTCTAATTGCTTCTAGAACCGTTTATTGAAACAAAAATAAAATGAACGGCCAGGGGAAAGTCTTAACCTTATTTGGTATCAGGGGTCAACTGGTAAAGCAGTATGCTGGTAATACATAGACCGTCGTTGCATAATATGTATGTATTTACGCACAATGCAGTGCATGCAAACTCGATTTCGCAAACTCGTGGGTTGTCTTTTTAGACAAAAACGTTCCATTTAAAATATGAAAGTTGCGTACATGTACACCTCAATGCACGTCTTGTAAACTAATCTGTTACATTTTGAAATATAAATGAGTTCTATTTAAAAGATTGGACGGTTATTTCACATGAATAAAAGTTCTTCTGATCATTATTGTTTTTCAATAATTTTTGAGAAAGCGATCTTAAAACTAAGTTCGTCCTGACATGCATGGAATATTTGTCACTGGAAGTTAAGCAACCACAATCAATCATCTTAAAAAAATAAATATGCCTGAGCGATAATATTCTTTAAAATTTTAATGTGAAAGACAGTTTCTCCATTTATTAGAAAGCACTTTCAGGTCTAATGGTAAAGTGAATATACATTCTGGGATGAGATTAATTTACTATAATTGCCAAAGAAAAAGAAATGATGTTACATTTCTTTTAATTAAAAATTAGACTGTAACGAATGTAGATCGGACATTTTTAATAATGAAATAATGCACGTTAAAAATATCTGTAATCAACATGATCTTAAACTTGACTTCGCTCACAATAGAGAATGTTGAAAATAGATTTTATCAATTGTGTCACTGCACGAGATTTTCCAACGGCGGGAAATATCATGTAACTATAAACACAGGTGATGTTACTGACTGATTGTGGAATGTCAATTTCGGGTTAAATTTGATGTGTAATGATTGACATTATTGTGCGCGTTAAGGTTGAGGCTCTAGAAGGTTCATTTCAATTGATAACCAAAAATCTAAAATCAAGTTTTTTTTTCAAATCAACGTTTAAGTTTTGAATTTTGTGGGAGGGAAACTTTATTTTGTTTGTTTTTAGGGCAAAGGAGTTACCATAAAATCTATAGGAAAATTGAATGAAACAATTTTACGGTCACAACTTGTAAACTAATGAAAACAATGATAAAGCGACTTCAGTAACTGTTATAAGATTGCAATTAGATGCCGTTTTTTTCTTTCGGGATTGGGATTGTGATTACCCTATATACTTGAGATCAGGGCTCACGCTACCAGGCGACTAGGGCGAAGAAGTCGCTTTCCCGCCCGTCACTTCGCTTTGCCCGACCCTCAAAAGCGAAAACAAGTCGCCTGTTGTTTACGATACTCGCTTTCATCGGACATTTTCAATTTTACCAAGTTGATAAAACATCAATTTTTATTGATTATTAAAGAAATTCAGACACATACGATTCATTTTCTTAAGAAAAGAGGTTTAAGCATTGACTTCACAGTGTGTAGCAGGTTATTTAATAAAAGACAACTTTTATCACTGCATGCACTTCCGTACTTGTTACTAAGAGAGCGTACATCAATCTAACTTTCGGGCAAAATAAGTTTGTTACTTCATTTGAAAGTGATAAAAGTTGCCTCCAGTAAATGTTTAATCCATTTATTGCATTAAAACGTCATATTCCTTTCCAAATAGCTTGTCAAACATCGTTTACTTTTGTAAATTTTCTTCGTCCGCCATTAACCGTTTACTAACTACGGATCGAACCGGACCAGCTATGACCGAAATCCGTATTTTACAACAATAACTACGGACGCATGGATGGAACAGCTGACAGAAGAATACTGATCCCAAAAGGAAAAATTACGCATTCCACACGCATTAACAGACTTTTGGTTAGATCTAATTGATTAATGTATATAATTCCATATAATTTATATGGATTGTTTCAAAATATTGATTAAAGTTGCTTAACTACTAATATCAATATATTATGGCCCAGCTTACTTTGTATATCTTTTGATGAGAAACACTGAATTTCATAAACATGATAAACAAGATAGTTTTAATTGAATTGTAATTCATATATTATAATTTCTTTACCTTTTTGACATAAAAAAATTCTTTTAGTGCTAGATATTTAGTTGGTAGTTTCTCACAAGAACCTAAACTTAAACAACTTTGAATTTGAACTGTTAATTTAATTGTATACTCAGATATGAATTGAACAATATATAAAAGAACATTATTTACATATAACCCTGTATACTATAGTAAAATCAAAACATTATAGCGCAGCGCAAAGGAGCACTTCTCTTTCAAATCTCACCACTTCTCCCTATCAGTTTCAAAAGAGAAGTCACTTCTCCTATGATTCTGAAGTAGTGTGAGCCCTGTGAGATGTTCCATTTTCAGCATTATTTTTTTTTTAGTTTAACTTGTTCCCAGTGGTGGATCCAGATTTTTTTATTTAAGGGGAGGGGGCACTAACTGATAATGTCATGAGGGGACCCGCGCCAGTCATTCTTAAGTGATTCCCTATATAATCAACATATATTTTCCCACAAAAAGGGGGTGGGCATCCTGCCATTCCCCCTATATAGCCGACCCGGCAAGGGCTGTATAGCCAGTCATTGAGTCAAGGTAGTTACAAACTTCAATACATACAGTACCATTTAAACGAATCGATTCGATATCGCTTTTTTCGATTCCGTGTTTTCGGAGGCACACCGAGTACCATGGATTTCACTCCCAAATTCCTCCAAAGATTCTCTCCCAACACCGCGTGGCTGTTAATTGGTTTATTGCCCATCGGATGTACTAAAATTAACGACGCGTGACAACATAATCGGATTAGCCAGATAATTTACCTATGTACATTTAATCGATCTTGATTGCACAGGTGTGCTTTAAAATCACGGTATTAAAATTTTAACAAATGTTTTCCTTTCTTTGACAGATAAAGATGTGAAATTATCATTTATATCTTTTATGTTTTGTCCCATGCCATTATCTTTGAAATAATTTTACAAACAAAAAATATGAAGAAAAACTTGTTATTTTGTGTTTCTATTACAGTCCGGTCAGGTCATACATTGTGTTCTTTCAACAAAGACGATTTTGCCACCATTAGAATCTTTTATGACCTACTCAATAAGCAATATCCGTGCATAAATTGTTCATTATATAAAAATCAACTGGATTATAAAAAATGTAGTTTTTACGTTAACTAGATCGTCCAATCTATTAATCGAATCAACAAGTAAACTCAATTTATTGAGCAATGTAAAATATTATGTTTCACCACCTCGGTACATTTATACAGACTTGAATAATTTAAATTACGAAAAGAAACTGTAAAGTGACAACTCTGTTCAACAAAGGAATAACTTCCAAGTGATTTTGCTGGCGCTCATCATTTTCGTATTTTACGAAATGGTTTTCAAATTGACGAAAGTATTTTATATCAATTTCGTCATTTAAATTTGGAAAGTGTAAAAATATTTTCGCATTAAATTACTATAATTCTACCTGTCTACATGTTTTGACAAGTTTATGACGCTCAGCCATTTAACGTTTACAAACGATGTTAAAAGTTGTGATGATAAGTAATCAGCTTATCGCCATCCGATAGGTCACTAATCCTTTAATTATTATATATATATTGAACCTCAATTGCCCATCATAATATTCTATTCCAGTTAAATCAGTCAGAATTTCATTTTCAAAATTTCTCAACCGCGCACAATTGGGAGTTCTTTATCGTATTTTTGTCATTTGAACACAATTGATCCCCCCGGACAATTTCCATCATAATTTCAATATTTCACCAACCTAATTTCAGGTCTACGTCCTGTTTTGACTGATAAAACATAAAAAATCAAATAGCTAAAGAAGATGTGTTCTCGTTTATTCGGAAAAAAATTATATTTTAGATTCCGGTTAATCAATTGTAAAAGGACCTTCTAGAGCCTCAATAAGTACGCACAAAAATTTCGTTCTGCATCTTTAAAACCTGAATGAATTTTCCCACGGTCGTCCAGAAAGGTCACCTGAGTTTACTGGTACGTGATATTATTTCCGCCTTTAAAAATCTCGTGCTGTGGATAAAATTAATGTTAACTATTTTTAGCATTTAACATTGTTAAGTAAGTCAAGTTCAAGTTCAACCCAAACTGTTGATAACTGACATGTGTATCGTGGAATTGTCTTCGCACGGCAAATAATTTTTTTAAAATCTTTTAAGATCACTGTTCAAAATACACAAATTTACATTCATTGTGCGAAAATAAATATTATACAAAGACGAGTTAATGCAGCTGTGGAAGTATTCCTGTTGGAACCGAAATGTATTATTATCCTAAAGTAATGCCAACAAATCGTAAACGAAAATGCCGTAAATATTAAGCATAACGAATGGTGAATAATATTTTCTTTTTTACTTGCATATACAAAACTTTGTGACACGTAATTTTTATGATTTTCTTTAAACTGCTCTCATTAATTTAGCGGAAGTTTCCGGTTATTTTTACACAAGTATGTCCATTTCGTAAATAAAATATTAATTTACTGGTGAAAACATCGAGGTCAAAATTAAGTACAGTTTTATTTTTATAAAATTTTAATGCAATTGAAAGAATTAACAACAACATTTTGCTTTTAAATCTTTTATTCATTCAAGCAATGAGATAATCGTAAAAAGAAAATGCTGTAGACTTACATAATTATTATGCCTAACGAATGGTGAATAAATTTTCCTTTTTACTTGCATATACAAAACTTTGAGACATATAATTTTCAAATAAAGACTTTAACTTTGAAGTAGAATATTGCGTTTTTTTCACATTTTCCACTATGTTTTATAATCCTTTTTTTTTTAAAGCAAGTACATTTAGGTAAAGATATTTTTAGATTGGCAAGCAAGAAATACGAAAATTTTTAACTTATTATTACCACAAAAATTAAACTTAACCAGTATAAAAAGACATTTAAAATTATACACCTGTTTTGACACTTAAACTGGTACAGTAGACCGGAAATATAATTCTTTATTACGTCAACCTTTACCTGTCAGGTAATCCAATTACCCTATCAGTCGTGTGCCGGTAGAGATCAAAGTAGGATGAGGGCAATTAATTCCTCGGTGTAGGGAGTGAGCTCGCTATCACAATAAACATTTACGCGATTTTGGGAGAGATTACTCTAAATTCCTCCAAACATTTTGGGAGGAATATCGAGTTTTCGGAGTGACTCCGACATTTTCCTTGGTGTAGGGTGTGGGAGAGTTGGTCCTCTTGAATGGTACTGTATGTATACGCGTTCACGTCCACTTGTATTTTTATCCTTCTGATAAGTTAAGCCTTTTTCAACTGATTTTTATAGTTCGTTCTTATGTTGTACTGTTATACCACTGTCCGAGGTTAGGGGGAGGGTTGGGATCCCGCTAACATGTTTAACCCCGCCACATCAGTCTGTATGTATGTGCCTGTCCCAAGTCAGGAGCCTGTAATGCAGTGGATGTCGTTTGTTTATGTTTTGCATATTTGTTTTTCGTTCATTTTTTGAACATAAATTATGCCGTAAATTTTCTCGTTTGGATTGTTTTACATTGTCATTTCGGGGCCTTTTATATCTGACTATGCGGTATGGGTTTTGCTCATTGTTGAAGGCCGTACATTGACCTATAGGTGTTAATTTCTGTGTAATTTTGGTCTCTTGATGTGGAGTGTTGTCTCATTGGCAATCATGCCACATCTTCTTTTTCTATATAGCCAGTCAAGGTCGTTAAAAACTCCCATCAACGCCATTCTCCACTAAATCCGGCTCTGGTTCTATTAATTTCATATTTTCTTCAGCATACTAGTATCGGGAGCATACGAGTAAGGTAACACTCTGTAGATATATGTGTTATTTCGCATGTATGACACAAACAGTTGGCTTAATGTATTTGAAGGCCAGGATTCGAAGATTATTAAACATTCTGTGGCTGAATTTTAATTTTATTTTCTAACTGTGAAGTGCTACCTTAGCCGTGGCCTGGAGAACCATACCAAATTTTTTAAAAGGGTGTTCCAAAGGCATATTAAAATACTTCCAGCATTATACAGGTCCTGAGGTACAATTTTTTGGGGATGAGATTTCAATTGCTGTTATGTGGGTTAATTTCCTGTTACTATGAATTTTCATTTTTTTCCCATCAGATTTGCCCCAATTGTCTATTCTGTTAAGGTTTCACTAACATGACTAAAGTCAAAATATATGACACTTCATAAACATCTGAACTTTGCCTGTATTTTTCAACCTATAATGAATAAAGTCCTAAACTATATGAAAATATCTTCATTTAAACATACTTAACATATATGCACACCGTGTAAATTGTAAATAAAATTGAAATTGTTATGTTGTGGCCAACCCGGTTCTTGGGGTGAACACAAAATTTTCCAAAAAAATCTGAAGGCCTATTCTGATCATATTCTGATCCCCAATTTGATGAGAGAAAAAAATATTGTGGTCTGGCAGTTGACAAAAAATTCAGAATTCCAGATTTCCCATACCGCTTATTTCTATCTCAGACCAAACCCCTAACCCTTTGAATTTAAATGTTGCTCCTATACACGTTACTTGAATTTTCAATGTTTCATGTATATTTCAGGTCAGATCCCAGGGCATATGCTGTGTTCAAAATTATAAAAACGTAGAAAATTCATGATTCATGTACGTGTAATATGTCTCAAGAAAATGGATTGAAGGCATATAATCAAATTATTTATTTGTACAAAAATACACAAAGACAATGAAAACCGTGTGTACACCAAGAAAGGTCAATATGTATGACTCAACTCGGAGGCTGATTTAAAGGGGGGCAGGCTATCCAGGTCCCTCCTTATGATACTACATATATGGTTAATTTAGAATTTTATTTACTTGTTTCACTTACCCGAATAATTCAGTCATTATATTCCGCTGATCTACGATTACTTCATTAACAAGTATATAGGAGAGATCGATTACAGAGAGAGACTGAATTTTTCAGGGTTAGTTTCACTCCGACCTTTTTTTAGTTTGTACAATATAGCAAGTCTATTTAATCCATTTCTCAGTTGCTTTCGTTATATATAGCACTTTCGTCATACTTAGGTTAGGTCTCAAAGAGTGGGTCATTATTATGAACGTGTCTAGAAAAATGCTGGGAAGGTAAACTCTTTGAATCGCCAACTAATGAACGTGTCAGCGCTGTACCATAGGATTTGAATTGTAATATGTATATATTTATATTCTCCCTCACTGCGTTCGTCCGAATATTAAGTAATTATATTCTATGGCACTAACAACGAACATAAGACCAAATGTAGGTGTGCTACTCGCTATAACCTTTTAATTCTATATCTTATGTATCAAATACAAGCATAAATAAGGCCGTTAGTCTTCTCGTTTGAATTGTTTTATATTGTCATTTCGGGGCCTTTTATAGCTGACTATGCGGTATGGGCTTTGCTCATTGTTGAAGGCCGTACGGTGACCTATAGTTGTTAATTTCTGTGTCATTTTTGGTCTCTTCTGGAGAGTTGTCTCATTGGCAAGCATACCACATCTTTTTTTTATATATAATAACAATATCATAATTACAAATACTAATTCCCATTACATCATCCGTGAATACACTTGTCCTTTCTTTAAGCTAAAGCGCGAGTCGATGGTCAGATATATATGGAATTTTGAAACGACCTTCACTGGCTATACAGCCCTTGCACGATCTGATCGATGGTCAGAAAGATGACCGCACAGGTTCTATGTGCACACAAATGGTCACATGTCATGAATATCCATGAACATACAACAAACAATTTTATATATACAAATCCTTGCTGTACCACAGGTGTCCTTGTGTAATGAAATTTTAGGGTATTGGTGCATGGTCAAGTGGTTAATTAAACTTGGATAATCAATAAGAGAGAATGAATGACCATTTTAAGTTAATCCAGGGACTTTCTATTGATTGATTGATTGTTGTTTGCTTTACGCCGCATTAGCACAAAAAGGCTATATCGCGGCGAGAGCTAATTCGAATATTTTTACAATTTAAGGTATATTTTTAAAATCAGACAAAAAGGTCTTTCAATAAACTAAAATTCTAGACTAAAGGGACTATTACAAATAAGATAATGTTGATAGAACTTTTTTTTATTAAATAATGAAAGCTTTTTCAGATATAGGGAGTGTCGGACATAGTTTTAACTCTAAATGAAACTGCTCTTTAATTCATAATAAAACATAAAATTAAAGGCATTTTAGACCCTTCCGTCAAAAGGAAAAGATGCGCATGAAAAGTAAGTGACTGGGTACGAATTAATTTTAATAGTAGTTCACCGTGCAAGAAGACCGAATGTATAAATACATTATAGTTTTAAAGCGTTAATGGAATAGTGTGCAGTGTTCTCCCCAGGATTTTTGGATAGCACCAGGGTAACGCGTGTGGACAGCTTGGTGAAATGATTCATACAATCAGTCGCGTCGCGTCGCTTAGCTAAATTTCTAGTTACTGTATTTTTTATGTCTCTTGTTTTGTTTTAATACTGTGGTACTGTGTTATGTAGACATTGAGTCAGAAAATTATTTGTAAAAAAAAGTAAATCAATAAACAGTTTGTATACTTTAATATTTTAAAAAAATAAATAAAACATGATTCATTACAAAATATTCATCATAAATTAAAAGTAATTAAATCTTTATAAAATCCATAATCAATAAAAATAAAATATCATGCAAAAGAGAACAAAAATGTTCAATTTAAAAATTTTCTAGTTTCTAGAAGGAAAGTTGTTGGATGTGAAAGGATTCCTGTCATAAGGAGGTATAAAATGAAGAAAACAAATATTGATTTATTATTTGAACCAGTTTCTATCTTAAATTTTAATAAAAAGAAATTTTTCATAAATTTTAAAACAATTTGCCATAGATTTCATGTAAATATTAACCTTTCTTGTCTTTGGTGATAATCAAACATAGATACAGACTTAATACTGCACTGAAATCTATAATTTTTGTTTTTTCATGATACATTTAAAAGAATTCCTAAATTTATAAATTTCTCTTATGTCTAGGTGTATAAACCATATTCAATGTCAACAACAAAGTCTCCTACTTTCCGCCTAAATGACAGGAAGTAGATATAAATAGATTTAACATGTGCTTTTGGATAAAATTTGCAAGATTACTTCTGTTATTGAATTTATTAATTATGGATATAGATACCCAGTTTGAAGGTACAGTCATGCATTTAATTTGTAAAACATAATTGTAAATAAACTTGAATATTCTACGTGAACAAAATGGGTCATGTGATATGTACAGATATCCGTCTCCTTTGAATTACCTGACAGATACTATAGTTTGAAACCCGACTATCATGCAATAACTATGTTATAATTAAAGATAATTTTGGCCATGGTTTAATCAGAGACATATAATACTATGATATAAGAATTGAGAAATGTATAATTGTCAACTATCGGGTCGACACTGTTTCAGTGTTTGTGTACAAAGTCAAAGCCTACAAAGTATTTGCCAACTTGTCACAGGTCAGCGCTTGTGTGGTGAGTGAAGCCCTAAAATAGTTCTGTGGCAGAAGCAGATTTAGAGGGGGCCAGGTACCCAAAAAAAATTTGGTTGATTATATAGGGAATGACTGATGCGACCCCCCTCTTAGGCAGTCAGTGCATATGAAAATTTCTGGATCCGCCACTGGTGTGCTAGTTAATAAATGATATATGTTTTACTACTTTTATTTTTTTTTAATCCTTGCTCCGTCTTTGTGAAATAATCGAGGCTTCATCAGGTACACACGAGGAGAAATAAAATATTGAAGTGATTTGAGTACCGATATATTAAATGTCTCCTTTTGGTAGCTGGTATCCCTTGGGGGATTAATAAATTGAACTCATGTGTGCCGGAATAGGTAATAAATATATTTCATTTTTTATTATTAATCAACTTATGGTACGGTAATGACTTTTATTTGTTTATTTTCCTTTTGTTTCAATTTCAATTTGCCCTTCGTTCTGTGAACAAATAACACGGCTACACATTTTAAGACAAAACACATTATAGTTCGATTAACACTTTGACTTATTATACTTACTTTGTATCAGATAAACGAGATGCATGCTCCTTAAAATCATTTCAGATATTCTATGGAATTTTTAATTCACCAGTAAATCAGAAATGTCCATCTTAAACATTTCTTTTTTCATTTGATGTTATATCATTTTATATATCTAACAATGCACATAAAAAATTCTAGTTTTTTTGCGATGTCCAATATTATGTGCGATGATGCATAGCTGCATGGAAGTTACTACATGAATTACATCATTTTGATTACCTTTGAAATCACTCACACGTGGCGGTGTACACATTACACACAATAAATGACTTAAAATACCTGGGCAATTTATACTTCCGTTTATTGTCCCTTTAACTAGCCAGTGTATCTGTGTAAGATGTATCTCTGGCTCCATTGACAGACTCCCATACAGTCGAGTGCAGATCCCGGATTTTGACAAAGAATGTGGGAGGACGAAAAGACACCATTAGAAATTAGACTAATGTATAAAGTTTATATTATGCATATATACCATTGAAGCAGCCTCTGATCAATTGTTATCTAAGACAGTATAAATTAAAATTCTGTTGTCTAGGCACGAAGAGGAGTTGAGATATATGCGACACATTTTATTCAATGTCCTCACAAAGGTAGTCTATTTCACATGTTTTCGGACATTAAATATATTTCTTGTGTGACAGTTTGCTGACTGATAACACCATGTTCAATTTATCATAATTGACAAACATTTTGATATGGTTCCATCATTCGAAAATAAGTTATTAAAATCTCAGTAGCTTCAAAAACTACTAGATTTTATCACACAGAATGCAACAAATACAGGTCACAGAAATGGGCTCTACCATTTCACACTTTGGCAATTGAAAATAAAATCTAATCAGTCAAATTCTCAGTATCACAACTTCATGTAACTGCAGTAGATATTGCCTTTCAAGATAACTGAGAAAATAAATATTCTTTCAAACAAGAGTGTAGGGAGTCTATTTCCAACCGACTCGCATGAACAAATATATTGTTATGCCCCATTTATGGGCCTTATGTTTTCTGGTCTGATCGTCCGTCTGTTCGTTCGTTCGTCTGTTCGTTCGTTCGTCAGTTCGTCCGTCTGTCCCACTTCAGGTTAAAATTTTTGGTCGAGGTAGGTTTTGATGAAGTAGAAGTCCGATCAACTTGAAACTTAGTACACATGTTCTTTATGATATGATCTTTCTAATTTTAATGCCAAATTAGAGATTTTCCCCCATTTTCACGGTCCACTGAACATAGAAAATGATAGTGCGGATGGGGCATCTGTGTACTGGGGACACATTCTTGTTTTTTATATACTGCCTGAATGACATGACTCGAGAAATATTTGTCACTGGACATCAATTTAAAAATTAAAAAGAAAACAACGAAGTCCAAATTAAGGATCTGTATGACACGGTACGGCCTTGCTCAGACAGTGAGCAAAACTCATATCATATAGAATTTATAAAATGCCCCGACATGACATAATTTGGAAAAATTAAAAAGACAACACCTTTAAAAATTACAAGCTCCTGACTTGCCAGGACAGTCATAGAATGAGGAGGGTTTAAACGTATTTGCGATAGCTCAACCCTCCCTTAATCCTGCAGTCACCAATCCTGGAATGTAAGACTGAGAAAATCCACATCTTTTGCTTTATAGGATAGGACTGGGCCTCCCCCAACCTGAGCGGTGAGGTAATAACATGCGCAAGTTGTGAAAATTAAAGTTAAAATTAATAAGAATCCACGGATCTAGTGTAAAGAAGTTATAAACAGTCGGAGAAAAATCATGAACTTGTGTGATGCCAAAATATATGTACATAATATCGAGAGAAAAAAGGCACGACCATAAGTTTGCATTAAAGCAATCTATGTATGTAGCAGTGAATTTATGTTTTTTTTTGGTCACATCTCATCCTTTTTTTCATTCATTTCCAATGTTTGTCGACTTGATGTATAGCCTCGTTAAGGATGTACTTATGTGATGTTTAGGAATTTGTGTTTAGCTTGTTATGTTTCTTTACAAAGGCTCTTCTGACTTATAGTATCTATCTATCAATACTACTTAAACGAGAAGACCTCATTTCATTAGTCGCTTCTCTTCCTTCCACAATAAATTAATTATCATGACTCTGTGTTCTATAGGTACCATGCATAGTCGCATTTGTCATCTATTCTCATGATTGTACAGTTTGGGTTATTTTAGGAGAAAAACGAAAATAAAGGTGTCCGGATATTGTTTCTGTCATCAGACCACCTTTTAAGTCATACAAGACTTCCGGTTTTAAACTTGCACATAATTTTCATAAAAGTACTCAGGGATAGGACAATAATTTTCGCGTTGATAGACTCTCTATATAATATAGCAGTGATCGCCGTGGAGAAGAAACTTGGAATTGATAATTTATATCAAATATACTTTATCGATAATAAACGTATGTTCATAGTATACAGAAACGCGAAAATAATGGAATTTAACAGAAAACAAAAAAATAACGGACTTTGGAGAAAAGGGAGAGGGCTTAAAAAAATTGTCCTGTCTCCAAGAGTACCTATGAATTTTGATACCTTATCTGAAATTCTCCAGACAAAAGAGATGGCCCATTTTGTACATATATACCAAGGGGAAACTTTGTGCACAGCATTATTATTTATAGTTTAATTGCATTTAGTAGAAAAAGAGAATTTGGTGAAAATAAAACCAAGATTTTTGTAGAAAATCCACAGACTTTAAGACAGAGATTTTTATATGACCGCAAAAATTTTTTTGGGATCGTATAATGGTATGTTGTCGTCTGCGTCGTCCGAAGACACATTTGGTTTCTGGACAATAACTTTAGTTTACGTGAATGGATCTCTTTGAAATTTAATAAGAAGGTTCAATACCACAAAAGGAAGGTAGGGATTGATTTTGGGGATGATGGTCCCACCGGTTTAGGAATAAAGGGCCCAAAAGGGCCCCAAAACAAGCATTTTTCTGCTTTCAGGATAATAACTTGTGTATAAGTATTTCAATCGCTCTGAAATTGTACCACAATGTTTAATACCACAAGTAAATGGTTTGGATTTATTTTGAGGTCTATGGTGTCAACAGTTTAGGAATTAGGGCTCAAAAGGGGCCAAAATCAAGCATTTTTGTAGTTTCTGGACTTGTGTGTAAGGGTATGGATCTCTCTGACATTGTACCACAAAGTTCCATATCACAAAAGGAAGGCTGGGATTGAGTTTGGGGGTTATTGCCCCATTCATGCAGGAATTAGGGGCCATAAAAGAGCCAAAAACGAGCATTTTTCTAGTTTTTCTAGTTTCCAGACAATAACTTGTGTTTAAGTGTATGGATCTCTCTGAAATTGTACTACAAGGTTCCATACTACAAAGGAAAGCTGGGATCGAGTGTTGTGGTAATTGCTCCAAAGGGGGGGGGGAGGTTCAAAAAGTTTGCGGGGTTCCAATTTTTTTAAGGGGTTTAATTTTTATTTTCAAAATTTTTCAAATTTCAAATTTTTGAAAAGTTTCAAGAAGAAATCTTTAATTGCACAGTATTGCCCAATATATTTGTTAGACCTTGACATTTGTTTTGTGTCAGAAACCTATATTATGTCAAAAATTTGATCACAATCCAAATTCAGACAGTATCAAGCTTGAATATTGTGTCCAAATTTGCCCCAACTGTTCAGGGTTCAACCTCTGCGGTCGTATCAGGCTGGGCTCAGCGAAGCATTTTATTTTTGTTATAATATTTAAAACATATATTACTCACTTGAAAAGTCATTGCTAGCACTGAATGAAATAATCCTTTATCAATAAAGCATCGAATTGCCAAATATGACATTACAAGGGAAAGTATATGTTTAGCATTGAATCAACACAAGGGTACATAATCCTTAAAAGCCTTTGAGAATGTAACTTTATAGCAAGGAACTATAGGGTATGCAGGTTTTCTTTGAACACATACGAAGGTCTTGATTATTAGGGGGGGGGGGGTCTTTCAATCCTGTTTGTCTTTTAATTTGTAAGTCATCTGTTTTTCTCTATTCTTCATATTTTTTCACATTATTCTATATTCTTTATTTTCTTGGCGTCTATTTTTCTTTACTTTTCTGGCCCTTTGTTGTGCACTTTTTGTCCATTTATGTTCTCTATTCTTCTATAAATCCTATCCAGACCCTCACAAACATACAAAATCAATAAGTTCCGCTCCTATTACCTAACCCCACTTGACATGGATATAGACAATTGTCATCCATGGGGTTTTCTCATCTGTTTTGAATATAACATTGCTAAATGAGTCCGTTATAAAAAAAAGAAGACGTGGTATGATTGCCAATAAGACAACTCTCCACAAGAAAAATGACACAGAAATTAACAACTATAGGTCACTGTACGGCCTTCAACTATGAGCACAGCCCATACTGCATAGCCAGCTACAAAAGGACAAAATACTAGGAGTCCATTACATCTGATATTACATATAGATATGATTGATGTATAAATACGCAGTCACGTATACGTCCAATGCTAAATTGTTGGCTTTGTGGAAGGCAAAATGATTAGCCCTATACTGACTGGAACTAGAATATATATATACAACTGAAACTAGATGAAAATCAAGGAATCTACACATGCTGTAATAGCAAATCTGAACGGAACCAAAACGCATGTTTGTAAAAAAATAAATAATATACAACTTACATTTCAGCAACTGTTATATTAGTAATTATTAATGATGTATAGTTCGTGAATAAATTGTTCTACACAGTGGAACAAATGGGAAGTCTTAAGTACGTTAATGTCTGGATTAATACTTCTGCAAAGACATTGTCATTTTATTGTTTCCATTAACCGACTTAAATAAAAATCAAATTATAACTTTGTAATGATTATAAATGTTTACCTTTTGAAATAAATTTTGATATATTGAATATAGATACGGGAAAAAAGAACTCAAATGTTTTATTTCCATATATTTTATGACATATTTAAAAACATCTTTGTGTAAAGAAAAATCATATTCGAATCACATCAAATTCTGATCGGCCGTAAAATAAACTTCACATCACTTTATTCATATCACAAATCAATTTACAAAAACTTCCCAACGATGTCATAATAGAAAGCACGAGTGATCTATATGGCTGACCAACTTGCGGCTAATGATTGACAGGTATGATTAGATCTTGAGGCTCCTGTGGGGAACGTGGTGTCGAAAGGAAAATAGAAGATTATTCAATTATATATTTTAGGACTCGTACGATATGTCGATCTGATATTGAAAATTTTGAGTTTCTTTTAATAGCACAAAAAAATAAGACATTAGAAGGGTAACAATTATGTAACCATAAACGAATGACTCTCATATAATTTATGGGACTGATTTTATCGAAAGTTTGTTGAAAACATTCAATTTCAAACCCTCTTGGTTGGAATGAACATGTTCGATGTATATGCAAATAGGTCTTTATTATATAATATATTTAAATTATCTTCATTAATTACAATACAATATATAACATGTATCTATGATATCCTCCATAACGACTAAATATATGTACAGGTAAAGTTTAATTCTGATCAATCGGGTACAGATTGATTTACGACCTTCCACTGGTATTGCACAGGGAATATCACAGCAGGTGTTAAATACACTAGGACAAGTGTCAAATCAGTTTGACATCCTGCCGGATTACGGCATCTTCTGTAATAAGACTCTATTAGTACAAGGACTGATTTTTTTCTAAACATGACAATAGAGAAGAATTTTATAAAGTGAGAACAAAGTTTCTGACCCGAACTATCGATTCACATTATGGATCTATCATGAATAGTAGTTTAGTTTACGTTTTTTAACGTAAATACGATTCCATTCATATATTAAAAAAAATTGTAGTTGTCAATTGCAAAGATAACATGTGTATTCATCCTGTTCATTGGTCACATTAAAATAGATTTTTCTTTATGGAACAATGACAAAATTCGATATTTAAATCGTAAGTAACTTTATTATCAAAAACACCGTTTTATCTCGACTGAAAAGGGAAATAAGATAGTTTTGTCTCGCCTTGACGAAGTCAAAAGCGAGACTTAGGTATGCTGTTTCGGTGTCGGGGCGGCGTCAACAATGTATTAGTTTTGATTAGGTCTAGTTCATGGTGAACCACTAGTGGTAGGTCAATGATATTTGGTATGCAGTTGTATTAGCATTGGCACATCTCATTACCATGGAGATTATTTGGCCCGCCCCTCAGTCAAGGTCTATTGACTTTGAAAC
This sequence comes from Mytilus coruscus, assembly GCA_017311375.1. Lineage (NCBI taxonomy): Eukaryota > Metazoa > Mollusca > Bivalvia > Mytilida > Mytilidae > Mytilus > Mytilus coruscus. The sequence continues at coordinate 37,586,905 of CM029598.1, forward strand.
TTTTCATAATTTACATGTATAAGTTTGTGATTAGGTCAATTTATGGGGAACCACTAGTGGTAGGTCAATGATATTTGGTATGCAGTTGTATAAGCATTGGCATATCTCATTTCAATGGAGATTATTTGGCTCCGCCCCTTAGTCATAGTCTATAGACTTTGATAATTTTGCTAAGTTAACATGTATTAGTTTGTGATTAGGTCAGTTCAAGGGAACCATTAGTGGTAGGCCAATGTTAATTGGTGTTCAGTTGTATAAGCATTAGCACATCTCATTTCCATGGAGAATATTTGGCCCTGCCCCTCAGTCATGGTCTATTGACTTTGAAACTTTTGCTTAGTTTACATGTATTAGTTTGTGATTAGATCAGTTTAAGATGAACTGCTAATGGTAAGTCAATGATATTTGGTATGCAAATGTATCGGCATTTGCAAGTATCGTTCCATGGAGATTATATAGCCCCACCCTGATCATGGTTCATTGACTTTGAAACTTTTACATAGTTTACAAGTTAATGTTTGTGTTTAGGTTTGTTTAAAGGGAACGACTAATAATAAGTCAATGGTATTTGGTATGCAGTTGTATTAGCATTGGCACATCTCATTCCATGGAGATTGTTTAGCCATGTACCTTCAGTCATGGTTCATCGACTTTGAATATTTGCATAACTTACATGTTAAAGTATTGCTATTTTAATTTCAACATTTGCATTATCAAAATTACAAAAAGGCGAGACATATCTCTGTGATAACAGTTTATTTTTTTATCTGACTGTAAACATTGTATATATCACAACGATCTATTAATAACCGTCGCTCACGCATAACGGATTCTATAAACATCTATGTACAACGATCTATTAATAACCGTCGCTCACGCATCACTGGTTCTATCAATGACTCAATACATACCAGTTTTATCGGACAAACGGGTAATTCCTGCCGACACAGAAAATCTCCGGAATAAGGATTACAGAAAGGGCAACACATGTGACAATTATACACAGCTATCACGAATCAAAAAAAATATAAATGTGACAAATAACTGGGTCTAAAAAAATACAGAAAATTTAATCTCTGCTATGAATAATTAATTTTGCCAATCTGATTAAGAATCAGGCAGTGGTGAAAACATGACAAACAAAAACCTGCTCAAGTTTACATTAATTTAAGTTAAAAATGTATAATGGTGCATGAATATAACATTTGTTTCCTTTACCTGTTCTGGTATCTCAAGATATAATTTGGTTGAAATGAAATAGAAATTAACGATTAAGGGGAGATAACTCTGTAATTTGCTATAATTTTAACCAAAAGTTATCTAGATATTTCTTGAATTACCAGACATGCAGAAACAAAAGACCTACCATTTCTTACTCAGGATGAGGGTAACTTTAAAATAGGATGGTGAGGTTAGCATTTTTTTTTTCATCCATGTTTTGATATTCTTTTAAAATGCCTGATTCTTACAAAGACTGGCACTTGATATGTTTAAACACTTTCATAATTTGAAACATGAGTGATTTTAAAGTATTTCTTAGCTGTTGCATTTATTAACTTGTTAGAACTGACCTTTTAATCTGCACTAGGATTGAAAGTCTGTCTCCAAAATTTGTCCAAGGACCTGTTCACATATACAATGTAATAGCCATGCATTTTACCTCATTGGATGTTATTGCAGGCTGTTTTAGTGTGTTGCAGAGCAGATGATTTTGAAGCAGGGAAAAATGTCTTTCAAAGGCTATGGCAGAAAACTTCATCCAAAGAGGAAAAGGTACTAAAAAAATTGGAAAAGCAAGTTGATAAGGTAGGAATAAAGGAGGTACAAATTATAGGCCTTTAAAAAAAACTTGGCAGTTCTGAATTAACATTACTATGATACGGTAAACACAAGGTTATACACTTGAAGTTTCATACTTGCTGGTGTTGAAACAGGATTGTTGCTGGTGATTTGGAGTGATCAACACTCAGACTTACAAACCTGACATATAATACCTATTGATTATGCATGGAGATATATTAGAATGAATTGCCTACAATCAACAGCCTCCACAGTTAAAAAATCATCACAAAAAGTCATTTTTAGCTTACCCAAATAATTCAGTATTTATATTTAGCAGCTCTAGGGAAACAACAAATGCCTTATCTCATAGTCAATGAATCAGTCATTTAAAATTAACTTTTTTTATAGACATGTTAGACAGTATGTCTCAACATATAAGAGTACATTGGTGATGTCTTATTGTTTTAGAATGCTGTGGATAATTTACAGAAAGTGTTAGTGTCCAATGACAAGGCTCATTCCTACATCAACTTTAATACCTATGAAAGATTCCTAAAGAAAGCAGTGGAATATTTATCAGAAATCCATGACAGCTTCAGCAAACCATACTTACTGCAGGTATACAGAATAGACATTTTTTTATGTCTTCCAGAAATTTTTTGTTAAAATGACAACCTTTAAGCAGATTGTTATTATTAGACCTATAATCATTGATAATTTTAAATGCATGGAAAAAATGAAAAGATAAAAGATTGATTGTCATCCCCTGCAATACAATTTTTATGAAATTTATATCAAAGGTTTAAATCAGCAATTCTCAGACAAGTTTGTAAAACAGTTCTGATCAACTATTTTTAAAACAGTAAATGCCCCTTGGAAATATTAACATATATATTTTGTTTGTCAGCCCTCTCAATCCTACATTTCTCTAAGATATTTTTAAAAAGTTTAAAGAGCCAAAAACAATTTTTTTTAAGTTATTGCCCTTGGACAGATAAAATATATGCAACACAGAAGGCATTGGAACTCTGTTTTTATTTAAGTTAGTTTGGCTTTCTCACCATCTAGATACACATGATGCATCAGCATATTGTGAGTGTTCATTCTACATATTGAATAAGCAAAATTGAATGTTTCCATTAAAAACGTGTTACACTATAAAAAAAGAAAACAAACCTACCTATATGCCCTATTTCAAAGCAAGTAATACAGAGTTCGTTAACCCGTTGGACCTCTCTGTACTCATAGTCAAAATTTTGACTGTTTTTTACCGACATTAAGGTTGTTATGATAGTGGGTACATTGTATTTGGTTAAATCACAAGACACTGTGTTTCAATTTTCACCTTTAGTATTGTCACTGGAAATTGTAATCTTTGGAATAAGTTAAAGTAATTAATAATGGCAGATGACCTAATTTTTTTAAGGACAAGCAAAAATTTTGCACCCTGTCAGTCTTTGGTCTGAAAAAAAAAAAAAAAGTTTCGTGAACTCTAGTTATATGGTAAACACAGATATTATTTTGGTTGCCTAATAAGCACGACACATGTTCTGTATTAAACATGTTGTCTTGACAACATTGCAAGACTGAAAAGTTGTATTTCTAGACAAATGAAGATACATGATATAAACTATTTTTATGATCCAATAAGTACAAAACTCATTCTGTCATTCCATGAATATTCATGAACACTTGAGAAATGTTCAAACAGTATTTTCTGTAGACATGTTGGAAAATACAAATGATAATTGATTGTATTTACTTATTTGTGTATCTATAATTACAAATTTTTTCAGCAAGCAGAGTCTTATGAAAAGAAAAGCCACATGCAGGATTTAATGAAAGGAACAATAAAGTAAGAATAATGTATTTCACTACAACTCAATACAATGATAAATTGGGGCATCATGTTTTCTTGTCAATAAGTCTTTCTGTTATTCCATCCTTCCTGTATCAGTATATATATCTTTATGCAAAAATCACCTTATTTTGTAATACTTCAATATTAAGGCCAAATAGGACCCTTAGCACACCTCCTTTCTTAAAAAAAATGTATAGTGAAAAGAAAAAGGGAACCATAAGGTTTTTTTTTATGTAGGCACTTGTAGGTATGTGAAAAATGTTGGTAAGCTTTATTATGTGCATGGTCTCTTCGCATTTAAAAAAAAAAAACAACTATTAAATAAATATTAACGGTACTTTGAGTATTTTTGGGTCTTGTAAAGTTTGAAACGGCATTGAGAATATAATTGAATTTAAAAAAGTCAATTCACCTGGAAATTATTGAGAAAAAGAATAAGAGTTAATATCTAATACTGAAACTTTGTATTTGTAGATTTAGTAATGCTGATATTCAACAATATATGGCAAGTAATGACATCAAGATTCTGACACGAAAAGCTCAGCAGAATATGGAAACCAAGTTACAAAGGATAAGGGAGGCTGTAAGTTAATGTTACGTAGATACTGTGGATTCATTATTATTTGTGGATACCAATTTCAGTGGATTTCGTAGGAACAGGGAATCTTCGTAGGTACACATGGTACGGGGGAATCACAAATTCAAATGTTCAAAAATTACAAATTTTCTATTAGGTTGTATGCAAACTTTGGCAGAACCAGGAAATCAAATATCCACGAAAATGCAAGATTCCTCAATCCATAAAATTCGGTACCCACAAAAAATAAATGAATCCACAGTTATGGTACAATGTATGCAAATCTGATCTAAATTAAATTTGAGACATAGAAATCAAAGATTGTGTGAAGACATAACAGACACTACTTCATATTGGTTTGTATACCAGTAACTTAATATGCTATTGAAAGATGATAAAGATAAGCGTGATATGGTAGCAATAGTTATTGAACATGTCATAAAAATAATTGAAATTTATTAAAAAGAGATTTTTGTCTTTTTGGAAAAATTAGAATTTATTAAGCCAAGCGAAAGGTTTGAAATGAGTCATGTGTAGTTTTATAAGGAGCTGCATTTGCGTTTTTTTTTTCAGAAGCAAATTCAGGAAGGTGACATAGAAGAAATGCAAATCAGTGAAAGTAATAACAATGCAGAATCAGGTTAGTGGATATAATTTTCTTTGAATTCTAACCTTAACTAGTATTGCATTTTTTGAGAAGCATACAAAAATGAATGATACTGATATCCGTAAGCATGACACATGTTTCTTGAAAATCTTCATCAAATAGGCCTGAGACTCAAAAATATTCAACGTTAAAGAGCTTTAAACCAGAGAGAGCCTAAACAGAGAACAGCCAAACCAGTATTGTACAGATTGTCAGTACTTTTCAACAGATTTCTAACTAGAAATTATCTTTTATGGTTGAAGGTTCAAAATTTTATGAAACCTGTAAATCCAGAATAAAAGTATTTTTTTTTACAGAAACAAGTGTATCTGTGTTAGAGATGCATTTGATTGCAATTTGCATCATTTGTCAAATACAGATCAAAATATGGGGATCCAATCAAAATGTCGTAAGCAAAATCCAAGGCAGAGTGTGTGTCCAAAATACAGAAATGCATTACTTGTTTAACACATCATATGGTTCATCATTACCTTTTGGCAAATATAGTCATGTTTACACTTCAAAGTGTACAGACACACCTGTGCAAATGGAAAAGTCTTAAGAGCATACGATACAGTTACAGGGGAGGTAATGACGTTGCTAACGTTAAATGTTATTTTTCGCGATGTCAAACGGTGAAGTATCGGGAAAAGATGCATTTTTCGACTGATTTTAATCATTAGCTTGAAAACGAGTACATGGACCCTTCTTTTTTAAATGACATTTGGCTTGATAATGTATGATGATTATTTGTACCAATTTTTATGAAAAAAATCACAGACAAGTTTTTTTGAATTGGATAAATATACAGCAAAAAATACTGTTTAAAAAAAGTTAGGTATGTCTGTTCAAAGGATAGAAATGTCCAAGAAACCCAAATTTTGAGCAAATGTCTAAAATTTCGACCCAATTCATCTCTAAAAGTAGCTCATGAAGGTATATTTTTTATTACATATTTGAATTGACTAGATTAAAAATAGCTAGTATGCAAATTTTATCGTATGCCCTTAAGGCATGGCTGTACCTAGATATATAAAAATTATATGATCATGATCATTGGTTCAGAAACTCCCAAAATAACAAATTAACTCCAAATTTTTGAGGCCTTTTTAAAAAATATCACATATATTTTCTGGTCTGAATTGAATATACATAGATTCCAAAGAGAATCTTCATTTCTGTAGAGATTTCAGATAAACTTGTCTCTTGAATCTTATAATGATATTTATAAGTACTATATCTATTTTTTTCAGATGAGACAGAACCTGAAGAAAATACTTCCAGGTTGGTACAATTTTTATTAGCTTGACCTCAATGCAACAAATTGTGGTATATCCCCACGTTTTCATATACACTTCTTCCAATAAGAGCCAAAGACTTCAATCTGTTTCTGGAAATTTTTAGACAGTGTAAAGATAGAAAGAAGAAAGATCTGTTTTTATTTTTGTATTACAAAGTTTTGTCACTGAAGAGATGCAGAGCGATCCTACATTCCATTGTCTGCAGCATCGTTAACATTTAGGTTCAGTCTAAAGTTTTTTTTTAACATAAAAAACTTTGTCAAACCTTCATGGAATTTTTATGCCCCCACTGTAGGCAACAGGGGCATTATGTGTTATCCTTGACCGTCCTGTTTATCTTTCCGTCTGTCCTTCTGTTCGTCCCATTTTTATTTCTGCACTCTAACTTAAGTTTGCGTCACCCAAATTTTATGAAACTTATACACAATGCTGAGAACCAAAACTTAAAGATGAGAGGTGGAATTTGGGTTGCGAGTCACATACTGTTCTAGAGTTATGCCTCTTTATAACTTGGAAAATTGCAAATTTGTTCCTTTCCGCACTCTTAAGTTTGCCTCACCCAAATTTTACGAAAACTTAGACACAATGCTAAAACTTGCAGACAGAAACCAAGTTTGGGTAGCAATTCACTAACCATTCCAGAGTTATGCCCCTTTATAACTGAAGGTTGCCTCATCCAAATTTTCACAGTGCTAAAAACCAAAACTTGCAGACAGTTCGAATTTATGTAGTGAGTCACTTACGGTTCAAGAGTTATGCCCCTTTTTAACTTGGAAAATTGGGAAGCTTGAGCAGAGGCATTTGTGTCCTTAAACAGATTCTTATTTTATTTTTAAAACATATAAGCTTTTATATGAACAAATGACAGTATCCACAGCACGGCTAAATGTTTAAATTTTTTCCCATTTATCTATATTATTACTAACAAAAGGATTTCTTTTTGCAGTTAATATTAAGATACAGTTTTTTTGTCAGTTGATATTAAGATACATATAGAATAATGGCATTTTTGTTTTTGATACTGACTTTATCAGCAAGAATATCAAGCGAGCCCGCTAGGGTTGAGCTGATATTCCAGCTGATGAAGTCAGTATCAAAAAATTAAATGCCATTATTCTTTTTATCGGCAATCTGTCTTAACTCTATTTTTTTTTGTAAAAAATAAGAAGTAAAATGAAATAATAAGTAAAACTACTTTTATGCGTACAAAACGTTGGGTTCGTTGTTTGGATGTATGATGAAGTCGCGTGCATTTCATTGATAAATTGAAGCGGATGGACAAGAACATGTGACGTTACTGCACTGATACATGACGTCATTGCCTAAACTTTCGAGAATCAAGTCCTGTCCATGATATTGAAAATATTAGGCAGCAAGATCAAATGGGAAATGTTCTAATTGCCGATAAAGTCTAAGGTTAAAGTTTTTCAGACATCAATAACTTTGTCAAACATTCAAGGATTTTTATGAAACTTGCACAGCTTTCTATTATCAAAAGACAGTATTCACACCAACATTTTGAAAATGTTTTTTTTTTTTTTTGCTCATTTTTCTGTATTTTACTAACAAAAAGGATTTTTTTTTGCTATAAGCATTTATAAACAATCTTGGGTTAGAAGTTTATTAGCCATCAATTAATTTGTCAAACATTAATAGAATTTATTAAACTTTAGCAGAAACTTCTTTCTGATTAAGAGATAATAATGTCTGAATCAAAATGTGTTATTTTTAATTATTTTTCTGTATTTTACTGTTAGATAAGATAAAAATTTCCACATGAATTCAATCATCATTAGTAAAGCAGGCAAGACATTTCAGTCTGTGCACTCTGGTTGAATAGAGGCAATTCAATCTCGGTTATACTTTGATAAAGATTGAACTTAAGACCAAAGGACAAGGGTGTGTAGCCTCAGAGCTGCAGATAAGAATTTACCAATTAGGGTTTTTACTGCTCATTTTTGATGTAATTGAGTGAAATAGTTTTTTCTTTTGCATCATCAGATCAAGTTCACCCCTCAAGCAAAGATTGAATTGGGTTTTTCACTCCAATATTCTGAATGTATTGGGTTTTTTTCATCATGGTTTTAAAATTGAGATATTTACTCTGTTTTGGGTAAAATTGATTCATTGTGAATTTGTCATGTGTATAATGCATCAATATTATAGTTCTGTGAATGTGTTAAAACAATTTAACATCGATTCATGGACAGTTTTATTTTTACCCAATAAGTGACATAAACCAAAATATTGTCCATGTTAGCAGCAAAAACAGTCACTATAAATATATGATTATGATGATGGATGGTTATTTAATGTCCAGTGTCATTGCAAGTGAATTAATAATATGGGTGACATTTCTCTATTCTTCAGAATATGTGTCAGTTTTGAGATAATTTAATAAACTACATCTTTGGCACAAGAGTGCTTTTTCTACCTCTTCTTTTCTGTGTATAAAAAGAAAATTTTATGAACTGGTGCCGATTGTTTATCGTGATACAAAATTTTAGCAAGGGACAAACGATTTAAAGATTCCGACAATGACCCAGTTCTGCCATTTGTAACTTCTTGACCCTTATGGCTTCACTTACATTTACGTTAATGTAAGTGAGCAAGAATGCCCAAGTAGATATGATTGATTTTTGATTGGTGCTCTATTTTAAGAACTAAAGTAGATTTCTTTAAATTACAAAAATAGATTTATAAATTGCGCAAAAATAATTCATTATTTAGGGTAAATAATACACTTGACAGTGACTAATAGGGTGCCGAATGCATCATGTTAATAAATAATTGGATTCTCCTTTCAATGAATGGGGTTTTAAACGCTGAGAAGGACAATTGAATTGGATTTTCTATTGTTTTAATTGTGTAATTACGCAAATACGAGCTTATCTGGAGCTCTGAGCCTTCATTGATGACCAAAACCCATACCGTATAATATATTATAAAAGGTTCTGGGATAACAAGATGTGAATTAAAAGAATTCTCATGGCTTGATTTATGATTATTGCATTAAATGAAGAACAAATAAGACAGAAGGCAAAAAGACAACCACTTGCTTGGGACAGGCACATAAAGAATGTGGCAGAGTTAAACATCTTTGTGAACTCTCAAACCTGTCCCTTATCTGTGACTGTGTTGTACATTGGAATAAACTATTAATGTAAGTACCGATTATCAGGTTGTCTGCATATTGATATTCTAAAATATCAGCTGCGAGTCACAATATGAAGCTTTTTGTCTAGTGAGCGCAGCGAACGAGTTCAAAAAGGCTTCATATCGTTTTGAGCAGCTGACATTTTACAATATAAATTTGATGAAAATCTAATAATGGTTTACCGGATTGTATTTGCGTATTTTGCATGATAGAAACAAGTGTTTTTCTTTGTTTCACCAGCAAACCAGAAGATGATTTGATAAGTTCGGAACAAACGTATCAACGTCAGTTCAATCATTGTGATGTCAGTGATATGTCCGGGTCAAAGTTATTTATGCTGGTCAACGTTTTTGACGTCACTAAGCCGTGATATGCAATTTTATGAAGAGCTGAGCAGAGTGATACAGACAGTGGGACGACTGATAAATGCAGTTATTGAAACCTTATTTCAATTATAGATCATATTTGTAATTTATTTTGACATTAAGTTCCTATATTAAAGTAGAAAAGATTTTTTGTTCAAGTTTGTTTTATATGAAATGTTTCAGACTCAGAAAGAGAAGAATTGTTCAACAGACTAGTACTCCAAAGAAAGGTTCACCAAAGAAAATGGATAAGGGTAGCAATGATGATGAAAGTGGTAAGTTCAAAATGGTTGAACTTTTTAACAGGGGCGTTGTTTATAAAATAAGACCAGTATATTAAAAGCTGTTTGCTGTTATTTATATATTGTATTAAACTTTTTTTCATAATTCTAGATATGAACAAAGAAGCCATGAAATATTTTTATAGCTTACAGAAGTTAAAAAATAAACATTTGTACAAGTATGGTTAAGGTGCTCATGTATGAAAATTACATACAGTGTATAAATAATAATTGTAAATACAAAATTACTGAACTAAAGGATGTCCATAAAAACTGACAAACCAAAAGCTCAACAATTTTGACTAACAGAAGGACTGGAAAACAGCAGACATGTTCCTGACTTTGTAAAAATATTTTCCACAGAAAATGGTGGGTTAAACCTGGTTTTAAAGCTAGCTAAACCTCTTACTGATTTGACAGTTGTTTATAGTTCTGATATATTGACAAAAACAGTACTGTGAGCAACCAAAACAGAAATAATTGGTTAACATGACAATAATTGGGATTCAGTGAAGATCATACTTCATAAAACTTAACTTTTCAGCAGATAAAGGTATGACCCTATAAGTATGACCCAATAACAAGTGAGACACATGGTGAAGATTTGAAATAAAAATGAAAATATTAGTTTTTATGCAGTTAAAGAGATCTGTAAGCTCAATGTCTTCTGACATAAACTTGTCGACTTATCTGAGGTTAGAGTCATCTGAGGTCTGAATTTAATTATCCCAATACATATGCATCAACAGCACATGCAGTATTAAGGCAATTTATTTCATAAGAAATGAAACAGAATAGACAGTTCACATGTGATGTTTACAAAGATAAGGAAATATGAAATACTCAAGTACTTGCAAAACTAAAACTAATAGTTACAGATGTATATGTTTTTAACTTTCTCCTGTCAAAAAGCTTTCTGCTCAGGCCATGTCTTAATTTTTATTGCCCCCACTGTAGGCAATGGAGGCATTAAGTGTTACCCTTGACCATCTGTCCGTCCTACTTTTGTTGCAAAGCTTGAGCGGGGGCATTCATGTCCTCAGATACATTCTTCTTTTATTTCACAAAAGTTTGATCAATTTAATTAAAAGTTTCATTATTCATTGACCTTTAATGAATTTCTTTGCTTGGGTCTAGTAATTCTTTCCGTAATTATCTCGGGTAAAATTTGTTCCACAAACATAATTTTCAGCATGGTCAAACATCGAAAGTTGTCCACAAACAATAAATGTAACATGCCATTCTGATTGTTTACAAATTTATTGACCTAGAACAAATAAGGAAACTTATTTTGATGCACACTAAAAACTTATGATTTCAATATTTTATTCCTTATTTCGCGAACTGAAATTGTTTTTTTTCCTTCCAAAATTCTTATACTTCAAAATTCGACACATTGGGGTAATTAGGTCTTTCCACTTTTCCGTGGAAAGACTTTTTGATTTTGTTCTGATTATTATTTTTTTTTTTCTTACACCTAATTTTTTTCTTTTGTTGTGTTCTTGTTTTTAAGATGTCGCTGATATATTTGGAATATGATATCATACAGTTTATACGCTTTTGAAACTAACACTGCTTAACCGAACACTTTACGTTGTAAGAGTTATTTCCCCAAACACTGTTTTTCTTGTGGCCACTACTCCTTCGCAACCGTAAAAGTTTACGACAAATTTATTTCACCAAATTGCTTGTTACATCTTGAGGATTAGGATGACCATTTGGATAGAAGCTATCCGGAGACTCCATATGAGAGTTATTCCCCCTTATGCATTTGATATAAGTGATATGCATTTCTAACTGGTAAACCATAAGTGATAGAGACCTAGGGTCTCTTGATTTGAGGTCCTTGGTCCTAAAAATGAAAATTAGGTCAAGGTCAAAGGTCAAGGTCATATTCTAAATTTTTGATTTTGGCTTATTTTCACTTCTTTCCAAAAACCGTAAAAGATATCGACAAATTATTTTTACTAAATTGTTAGTTGCGACATGTCGTAACACGTGAATTTTGATTGCAAGGGTACTTTGACCGTTAAGGAGAGTTTTCTCCCTTTTTATATTAAAAATTACATGTATGGTGGTATAACTCATTTACCAAGTATAATAAAGACCTAGGGTAATTTGATTAAAGGTTCTTGGTTTATGACCTTGAAATTGAGCTCAAGGTCAAAGTTGAAATTGACGTTCTAGATTTTCACCTTTGCTTTAACTTCATATTTAGACACGATAAAGCCATGGGACTCTTTTCATTAGGTTGCAATTTACATGAGCTTGAAAATCCAACCGGAAATGACTTTGTGAAAACCGGAAGTAGCTTTGTTTTGTACTTATTTGATGTTAAAGTATATAGAACCATATATATATTTTTGGAATCAGTGTCAAGTAAACTATCAAATAATACCGGAAGTGACATTTTTCAGACTGGAAGTAACAAATTATCTCCCTTATTTCAATAAAATTGTTTAGAAACCATATATTTTTGGAATCAGCGTACTTTAAGGTATCATTTGACACTATATGACACTTTAAACCGTATTTTAATATTTTCATATCAAAATGAATCGTAAGAAGTGGAAAGACCTTCAATTGTTCTCTGAACAATTGGTTTTTAATTTTATGTTTATTTTTCTTCGAGAGGGCTAAGAAATATACTTGTTAACAAAGTTCCGTAGGGTATAATGTTTTTGACCCATCCGTCAAAATCAATATATTAATGCAACAGTTTGTCATCGCAACTCCTCTAAAACCACACTAAAAAATTTCATGACACTTGGAAGATAGTTAGGACATACTATATAGATGTGCATATTCACAAGAAATTTTTATCAGTTGTCTTTTGTAGGAGTTATGAGTCTTTGAACTTAGGAATATGTTGAGATTTAATTTGCCCAGTGACAATGTTGGGCTGTGGGGTTTGTGAGCGTGCTCACATAGGTTCTTTAATTTCTGCACAAATAAGATCTACTGGTACATGTACTAAAGTAACAGACTTTTCAACCAAGTTGCATGTTTATCTGTTTCATTGCTTAAAAAGAGCTTCCAACAACTGTTTGCAAAAACAAAATTAAAGATATGATTTAAAGTATAAATAATTTCCATCAATGGATATTCTGCTTTTTGTGATCAAATAAGATTAATTGGCTCACAATATCAACAATGCTTTACTTTTTCTTTGCAGACAGTGAAAAAATATCTCCTTTGCACAAACGTCTTGGACTTGAAGCAGAATCCTCCATTTTGAATCCCAAGAAAGGACAAAGAATTCCATGGAATTATGGAGAAACCAAAGACTTCTATAAACAAGTTAAAAAGCATGGCGTAGGAAACTGGTCTAAAATAAGGGACAATTTACATACATTTAGAACCAATGTACAACTGAAAGATAAATGGAGAAGCATTTTAAGTAATGAATCATTGATTTCCAAATTATATGAAGAATGTGGAAAAATGTGAAATTTTTGATTGTTAGACCTTAGTTTATCAAACATATCTCCCTAGTCTGTTTAAAATTCCTACTCACAGATCTTTTTTATTGCTTTTTTATGGCACCACATCAAAGTTGTTAGGGTCATATAGTTTTACCCTCATCCATCATTCTGTCATTCTGTTATTCCACAACGAACAGATATACAGACTTTTTTTTAAACGCCTTCACATTTTGATCTGATATTTTGTATGTGAGTCTACTATGAAATTTCATGAAAATAACAGTTATACAGGCTTTTTTTCTAAACACCTTCACATATTGAGCTAATTTTTAGTATGTTAGTCTACTAGAACGAGTTACAGATCAAGTTTACATCTGGTTCTGCTCTACTGATTTTTACCGAAATTACAGGCTTTGGACTTTGAAAATTTCAGGAAAATAACAGTTATACAGACTTTTATTCTCAACTCCTTCACATATTGAGCTGATTTTTAGTATGTGAGTCTACTATGATGAGTTACAGATCGAGTTTATGTTTGGTTCCGCTCCACTGATTTGTGCTGAAATGACAGGCTTTGGACTTTTAAATTTCCACTACTAAAATGGCTTCAAGCTTTTTTTGTGAGCGGGGCCATTCATGTCGTTCCAACACAACTAGTTTTTAAATGAGATAATTAGTTCATTGGTGTTCAATTGTTGTCAGTATGACTTAAAATTCATTAAATAGAATTTCCCAGCAGCTTCCAGAAAATTCTCATCTTTCTTGATAAGCCAAAATTATAATATATTATTTAGATGTTTGCCTGTAAAATAGATGTGAATAGTATAAACTAAGGATCTTTCATTTGTTATTCTTTCTTGAAAATTGGTTATCATGGGTAAAATTAGTTCTTTTCAACTATTATATTTATAAGCATGCAATGTTTTATTAAAGAAATTCTGATAAAAATGATAATTAAAAGATTCTGAGGACAGTGATCTGTTTATGGTTAATATTAAAATCAATTAAATTTTTGTTTAAATATTTTATTGACATAAACTAGTTATGATAATCATGTCGGAAGAGAACATTTAGTTTATGATGAAATAAATTATACACCAAAGATTTATATGAGTGATGCCAGATATAAACGGCTGTGGATTTTCTATATCAATAATCTTAAACTATCTGCTAACAAAGAAACATATTTGATCATGAAATAAATCTTTTAAATTAACTATAAAAAGAAAATATAAATAAACAAAACGTATTTTGGGCTAAAATATAAGCCCTTCTAATACATGTAATAAAATTTAGACAAGGTTAAAAAATCCTTCCATGCTAAAAATTTCAGCAAAATTGTCTATGATTCGCCAGTGTAGAAATATTAAAAATCAATTTTTCCTAACTATCTTTTGAATAATCTTAACTTAGTTTGTATATTTTTATGTTGTGAAGTAGACTTTTATATATTTTTTGTTAAAATTATTTGTTTTATGTTTATACTCTCTTGTTTTACAAAAGACACTAAAACAATTGATGATAATGTACTTGTTTGTAATGAATGTTTTAATATTATTGTATGTTATTTTTAAAGGCTTCTAAACGTCAAAAACAAGATGATTATATGATGATTGACAAGAATGATCATGAAACATGAGACTTTTTCTTTTCTAAAGGCCCCAAATCATCCAAATAACTGTTTAGTAACAAATTTGATTAATTAACATGGTTTCATTTATTACAGTTATTCAGATCATGTATTAAAATTGGAAATAAAACTTTATAAATTTAGTGTGTCTGAAGTGCTCCGATAGATTTACCTTTATAGGGAACGCTCAAACCTCAAACCTAAAAATTTGAAAGTCAAGGATGTACAAATGATTCAATGTATGAGGACTATAACCAAAAGGGGCCAAAAAAGAATAGCTTAATCAATCTGAGGTAAACTTCGCCTGAGGAGTTGGAACCTTAGTTTCTTAATCATTTTTGAAGTAATGTATCGTACAATGTATACATTGGGCTCCAGTAGGGTACCCCCTTTAGGTCACAAGGTCTGGTTTAAATATTGCCTTGATCACCAGGTCACTTTTAAGCAAACTATACAGTTCTAAACTGAACTGATTCTCAGTTTTGTCACAGGTTCTTTTGATTGAGACGTCTTAGGAATATGAAAATATTCTATAGGCTTGTATGCAGACATTTGTCATGTTTGTAAAACCACATAATCAAATAACCACGAAAATATCATTTTTTTTTTAGTCTGTGAAAATAGATAACCACAAAAATAAATGAATCCGCAGCATGTCATTGTCATAGATGAAATAGACCAAACTTAAGGGAAAGACAGAATACTCTATATATTTTGGGATCCGTGATACTAGTTTCGTCCTTTCTGCCAAGTAATCTCCTTTTTATATCCAAATGGAGGAATGTTTTTTCTTGCAACATATGATACAGGAAAAATCAGGTTGATTGATCTGTAAACCAACAAATTAAAAAACTGTCACCTAATGAAATTACAAAAGACACCAAAAAGAACATAAAGTCAGTACATAAATGACAATTGTAAATAGATACCATAAAAAAAACCTTTTAAAGGATTCTTCCAGTTACTGAAAGATGGATCCCATTCATTCTGTCCAACACTGTAATATCTATGACTATCCTTTAGAGTAGATTTCATTTAGTAACTTTAGAAAAAGTAAAGGAAGACCTACACTTAAGCAATGTCCAGAGTTCAAATGCAGAAAAAAGAAATAGTGTTGCAACTATGAATTAGATATCTGATGCTAACCCACAAATAGACATATTTCAGGTACATGTAGTTAAAAGTTAAATAAGATTATTTCAACTTATGTACTATTTTTGTCTAGTTTGTGACAAAAGATGCAGAATGCGAGACTGGAATTTCAAACTGATGGAGGCTGTGCCAGTGTAAACCATTTGTACTGTATAAAGCTTTATATTTCAGAAGTTAGAAGACCTGGATGCTTCATACATTGTATGCAGATACCTTATATTACAAAGTTTCTGTCTGGCATATGTCCATTGTCCTTGACCTCATTTTCATTGTTCAGCGACTCGGCTCGTTGAAAAAATGTTGTTTTATTGTCTTGTGAAATACTCACTTAATATGTGTAACAAGATAACTATATTTGGTATATGGGATCCTTGCACAGACTACATTCTGTCAGACAAGGTTCACCTTACCTCGACCTCACTTGATAAATCAGCTATCATGGATAGGCTGTGGAGGTCAGGTCCCTATCAAAGATACTATTATCAGTAAGTCAACTATATTTGGTGTATAGAGTGATTGCAAGGTATACATGTCTGTCTGGTGTGTTTCATCTGACCTTATTTTCATGGTTCATTGGTCAATACTTAGTCCATTTCTCAGAAACCATAAGTAAAAGGTCAACTATATTTGGACTATGGAATGATTGTAAGGTGTACAAATCTGTCCAACAGGGTTCATCTGACTGTGACCTAATTTTTATGGTTCATTGTTCAATGTTAAGTTGTCATGGTAAGGTGGGTAAAGAATTTATTCAGTGCATGAAAAGATATGGTGTGTATGTCTGTCTGACAGATTCTTGTGACCTTTATAGTCTCATGGTATGTTTCAAAAGTCAGCGTAATGTTTTATGGTTAAGTCAGTTTCTCGGGTACTATGAGCAACTGGGTAACTATATTTGGTTTATGAAATGATTGTATGGTGTATACATCTGTCTGACATAATTTTCATGGTTCAAAAAGTCAAGATACTTTAAGCAATACAGTAACTGTATTTGGTGTATGGAATGATTGTAAGGTGTACATATCTGTCTTGAAGAGATCATCTGGCTGCTACATCACTTGCACAAAACACTGATAATGTTAAATTTATGCAATACTTGTCGTATAACCTTTTTCTCTTTTAAGATTTTCAAGGTAAATCAGTAAAGCAGACGAGACATTTCACCATGTACACTCTTGTTAAGTCTTCTTGTGCCGTGTTAATAATATTTAGATATGAAAAAGATATTTTGCTACCAAAAGTACTTTACAAAGATGTTAATGTGTGTAAAATATCTTTTAGGGTAAAAGCCATTGCTCATATTTATTTTGTCCAAAAATTATGTGTTAAATGGAAATATGTCAATTTAGACTCACTTATGATCCCATCATGACACAAGTTACCTTTTGGCACTGTAGTGTCCAAATTATATTAACCTGTTCATTTATCAATAAAATTACAGGTGACATAAATTTAAAGTACAGAATGGTTTTAGTATTTTAGAATTACAGGGCCAAATAAGGGCTCTTAATGTACCTCCTTTATGTGATACTTGTTGTTGGACCTTATACTAAGAGAATTTCAACATTCAACCAATCTTTAAAGCAGGAGACTCATACTAATGTTCTGAGAAAATAAGTGACCTACAATCAGATCTTATAAAGAATGAGGTCAGGGTCAAATGACCCCTGTCAGATTGAAATCTACAACTTACATTCTATCCATCAAATATAGTGGAACTATTATAATATCACAAAAACTTAACCATTGACAATGAAACATGAACATGAGCATATGGTCAGGTGAACCCTGTCAGGTGAAAATTTACACTTTTACAATCAGTTTTACACCAAAAAATGTTGGTCTATTGCTAAAATTATCTTAGAAACGGACCCAAAAACAAACTTTAAGGATCACTGAACCATTAAAATGAGGTCAAGGTCAGATGAACCCTGCCCAAATGTCAGAAATCCTTATAATTATTCTATACACCAAATATAATTGACCTATTGCTGATAGTAGTTGAGAAATGGACATTATCATGAAAACTTAATGTTGACCAATGAACCATGAAAATGAGGTCAAGTTCAGACTCTGCAGGTCTGATGTGTAGTCTTTACATTGCTTAAAGTATCTGAAACCTCGTCACAAAATTAATCTTGTTCACTGAACCATTAAATTAGAATAAGTTAAGATGAACCCCTATTGAAGGACATGTACACCTTGCAATGAATATATATACCAAATACATGAAATATGTCCTATTACTCAAAATTACTGGAAAAATCATGATAAAAAGGACATTGAACAGGAAAAAGAGCTCAAGGACAAAGACATATGCAAGAAAAAAAATTCAGACAAACTCTTCTGAAATACAATGATTTATCAAAAAGCTAACGTTGCCGCTATATAGCATCCCTATGTCTCAAATTCTATGACATTTAGGCAAGCATGACAAAAAACATGGACAAAAGTGGTACTGTCTTAAGTTAGGTGCATTACCATTACATTTGGATGCAAAAATCATTAAGTTTGTGCACATATTTTGATTACATTTGCGCACATTCTTTTACAAGTAAACATAGATTACCGTAGATAAGTCCGTTTAATTTCTGCACAAGCACTTAGTCCTGGAAATATATACAGATAAAAATATAAAAACATAGTAAATCTAAAGATTAAAAGTACTGATTTTACATGTAATGTGCACAAAAATACATAGATGTGCTGAATAAAATTACTCAGTGTAATGAGCATGGAATGATTCCTGGCAGTATGTAGTACCCTGGATTATGCTGACAGTGGAGGAAATAAGGAATCTGGTGAAATACCTTTGCAATTATTTATGGTGCATCGCCATGTAATATCCCCTGACGTAAGTGTACTGTCGATACGGAAACTAAATCCATCTTACAATAATGATTTTTCCACGGATTTGTTTCTGACACTCCATGTGTGTGCCTTGATGCATTTTTACAAACTGACTTAAATTATTTATTAAAGCAATCACTATTCGGTAAAATAATGAAACAGAATACTATTTACTCTAAAATATTAGCAATTAATTTAGGTGCATGTCTTAAGCTATTACGTGATTTCTCATGATAACTGTATATTTTTTTAGAATTCAATATGAAAAATATTTAATTTAAATTTACAAATATGTTAAAATTTATTACAACTATAGTCATATTTATTATAAATTATCTTTATTTTACCTGTATTACCTGTAAAACAAATGCGCACAAATGTAATCAAAAGCTGCACGCAAACATAAAACATTTAAATCCCCAAATGCGCGCAAATGTATAATGTGCACCTCTTAAATTCACATGCAGAAATGATTGAGAGACTCAAATTATTTACTACATTTTATTAAAAAATGGACTGATCATGTGTTAAACAAAACTGAGAAATGTATGATTTATAAAATAAATTCTAACAATAATTTATACAAAAGATGATATGAAAGTTTAGTAATAAAAGAATGTCAAAATAACAAGAAAAACCAGCTAGATCTATCATAATAAAAATTATGGAATGTAATTTGTGAAAATAAATAAACATCATAAATAACAGAACAGTTGTGTGTATGTATAAAATGTAAAACTTTTTAATTCATTGAGTAAAAAAATACATGTTATAATCAATGCAAAAAGACCTACAGTGTGTATTTGACTGATTGTACCAATTGCTATTTAATCAAGAGATATAAAGGTGATACACATTGACTGATACACCTACTTGGCAATTTCAGGATAACTGCCTGGAAAATGTTAACAAGCTTTTACTGTATATGCAGGCATTTATCTCTTAATTTACAGTACTCTGGCAGAGGGTTCTAGATGGAATACCTCGGGTATGAACTTAAAGGGATAAATTTGTTCATATATAAACTAAAGGAATTATTTACATTAAGCAATCAACTTAAAAGCATAAAAATGTGGTTAATAAGAGCAGTTTATTCAAGTCCCAAAATTACATTTAAATATTACCCAGGATGCTTCAGTTTGAATATCTTCCTGTTTTTATATATGGATCACATGGTTCATTATAATAAAGATTCCTTGATGAAAAATTTATCAAATGTCATAATTTGGAATATTTTTGTCAGAATATAAAGATATCAAAGAAGATGTGGTATGACTGCTAATGAGACAACTCTCCACCAGAGACCAAATGACATAGAAGTTTACAACTATTATAAAGGTCACTGTGCGAGTTCTTTTTTTTACATCAACTATACATAAAGTATCTACTGCTCTCAATAATCTCTAAATTATATCACTAAACATGTGCAATTTGAATTAAAAAAAAATGCAATCACAAATGTACAAATGGACAAATGTAAAAAAGGTGTTGATTCTGTCATTTAGAAATAGGACGGAATGTAGAAATTAGTCATTTTAAAATCATTTCACAGCAATAAATTTTAACAGCATTATAAAAATATATTACTGTAAGGAATTTCATCTACACAAATACAGTATTGAGCCACTATTATTATACAATCATAAAAAACAATAAATATAAATGTTTAAAAATATATCAAAAATAAATGGAACAGCTGAAGGACGAAATCAATAGGCCCTTTCACGGTTATTGTAGCCTTGTTGAATAGGGGGCAGATTTTCATAAAGGAGGTAAAAATGCTTTGAAAAATACAGGAAAACATCATTGAAACAGAACAGTTGCATGGTAACATGCATAGGATTTTCAGTACTTTTAAATATTTCCACCTCTATCCAAAAAATCTGCCCACTATTCAATATGACTGCAATAACTGTGAAGTGGCCTAATGCCTTTTCCGTATGTTTGTTGTAGAAAACAGACTCAATACAAACATAAAAAGGCAATTAACACATGAAAGTATCACAAATCATGGAAAGACAATAAACACATTAGCAGGTAAAAATGTTGTGTTTGAAAGTATCACTTTGGCACAACCAGGCTTACAAAACAGAATATTCCTGAGATCAGTTTGCTTTAAAAAAATGTACAGGGACTTTGTTCAATTGTTAAGATTGTTAATAGTTTCTACTTTCAGTATAACAACTTAATTTCCATAATGACCAATTAGAATTTAAAAAAACGGATCATGGATAACAAGAAATTGTGATACTGAGGATTTATTATTATAAGTGGGGTACTTATTTTCATTGGTATTATTAACCAACTTACTACAATATGTATAGAAATGCCCATGCTTTATAAATTGAAAATTTCGACAACTGGTCATTATGAACGGAGAAAATGCTACAGCCAGTCATTACGAAATCTCAGTCATGCATTACGAAATCACACCCGTGCATTACGAAACCACAGCCATGCATTATGAACAGATGAAACGGGACATCGATTAAATCAAAATGTCATTTATTTTTTTAAAAAACTGACAACTTTTAAAAAAAAATTTTAACTAAAAAAAAAAGTTTAAATGATGTTCAGTGTTTTGTAACGTCCTGAAACGGAAATATGTCACAGCCTTTTCGAGTACGACTTTCGATTATTATCACTTTTTCATTTCCGTAGATCAATCATCAGAACGCAGACTACTCAAGAGTAAGAATAGTTAAACTGTCTGATTTATTCTTCCTAGCTACTTTATATTTGCTAGATAAAATGAATTGAAATAGCATAAAATTAAGTACTTGGATGAGAAATCAGAAATTACATCTGACAATGTTGACCAAAAATCCATCGTGAATGCGAAAGACAAATTATTTCAGCTATGCATTCCCGTATCTTCTTCACGGTAAGTTTCTTACTCTTAGTTTAATCGAAGAATTAAAACCATTTAATAAAAGTGTTATGAACTGGCTGTTTCTGTATTGGCCCTGTTATAGATTCGTGGTTAGCTGAATTTGGACCCGAAACTCGAAGACTGTTCTTGAATGAAGTTGGTTAATAAAAGTATCAATGTATGGACTTTTTCATATTTGCCCTGTAACATGCCCTTGGTACTAATAATGGCCTCGGACAGTTGTAATGGCCTTCGGTGTTGCCTCGGGCCATTACAACCATCCTTGACCATTATTAATACCTCGGGCACGTTACAGGGCCAATATGAAAAAGTCCATACATTAATACTATATTGGTGAACCATGAATTTAAATGTTCAACAAAATACAAATTTTCTACATGCTTGTATGCAGAATTATATAAAACCATGAAACGACAGTTATTCCTGTATCCACGAAAATTGGTACCAAGGAAAATAAATGAATCCATAGATTTCTCAACTTTTTTGCAGCATACAGGTAATAACTGGTATATTTTTGAGTATTGGATATAAACATTGACATACATATTGAAAACAAGCAAATCAGTCTTAATCAAATTATTTCATTATTTGTTTTACATAAGGCACTGTTATGCCTAAAAAGCCAGATCTATTTTGAATATAAATATTGACCCCAAGGTAAAATCGGAATATTCTCTTCTTACTGTTTCATAGCTTAAAAAAGTGAACAAGACATTCACACAGAAATTGAAAGATTTCAATTTACATAAAGTGTTCACACAAACAATATCTGTTATATGTTAGTAATATGAAATACAAAATGGTAAAAGATGGGTCACCAGCTTAGTGTATAAAAATTCATACAAAATCCACCCCAAAAATAAACAACTTTCACATGATTTCTACCAACTAATTACTATTTGCGACATTTACTGGTGATTTTAATTCACTATTTAAGACAAGTTGATTCAAGTATCAAAATCAATAATTTGAAGTTTAAGTTTAAGATATTAATTTTATCTAGTACAACTGGCTTAGCAGATCCAAGGTTGAGGAAAGGGGTGTAGAAGTCAAAAATGGAAAAAAATATTTGACAATTTAATGAAAACAAATTATTTTTAAGGGGTATGCTCTCTAAACCACTCTTTGGAATCCGCCACTACTCCCAAATCTTTGAATCACAGCCGATTCTAAATAAAAGGATTAATAAAAAAAAAGTGAAAAAAATATGATAGAAATACATTCGACTAAGGTAAAACAATAAAGGCATATCAATACAATGAAAGCGATATGTGATAAATGCAAATGAGACAACAATCTCAGAAGTCAACATATGGCATCCAACAATATAAATGTCCTCGGTATACTATGTGCCCTCTTTAAAATAAGTGCATTTCATAACTCGTTTGACTCACCAGTTTACAAAATTATACCAAAATTTTACATTAACTAGCCTAGTTATATTGGTTTCTTGCACTACAAAGTAATGCTTGTCCTGTCGTATACTGTGTGTGTTTTAATTAAACATATAACTAATACAATTCACGATTATGAAATTTTCTCCCAATTCCAACATGTATTTTCCAATAGATGATCTGAGGCAAAGTAAAGTAACTGAATAATAAGTTCCTTCGACACAGACTTTTCCATGAATAATAAATAGTATGTGTCGGTAGTACACCATGCCCCCCAGCACTATCCTATGTCTATGTTCAGAAAAATGTAAAATCGGCATACAATTTAAAAATTTAGCATCAAAATGAACATGTGAACTATTGGACCAAAACTTCATGGTAAACTTCAATAACCAAAAACTTAATCATAGTATTAATATGCTGGGGAAAAATTTGCCAATTTTCTTTGATACCCTAATTTTTATCATACTACAGGAAAAAAAATTGAAATTTTATCCTTCTTACCATATGATAATTTGAAATCCTTAAACTATTCTGTAATAGCTACATCATATTACTATATGTGTGAGTTCTATATAAATTGTTAGAAAATATGTTTAATATTCTCTAAAAATTGTCTTTAAAAAACTACAACTACATAATACACTAATCATCATTTCATTCATCTATACATACACTCAAATAAGGCCATTGAATATAAATACTTCTTAGGCTACTGCGTTTGTCTTTAAAAATGACCATCGTATATCCACTTAATAAATAAATGTTATTCATAACTTGTCAACTATTGATGTGTATGAAAACTGGTACAGCAAATATCGTCTTTTAGTATATTTACCAAAAAATAAGTAAACTTAAAAAAATACATTTTAACAATAAACAATAATCAAAATGAATAAATAGGTATGAAAAACATCACATTTATTGTGAACGGCCTTAACCATTACAAAATGATTGAAACTGAAGGAACAACATTATGACCACACTAGGGCCACTGATACAAATAAAATTTGGCACCATTAGTTAGAGTCACTGTCATTTGTACGCGACCTTTTCTTTCTCAACTTTTGGCGTATTTTTGAGCCTCTGTATTTTAGGTCTTCTTCAGAGAAAGAATCTTGTGGTCGACTTCTACTTCTCCTTTTCTTTTTGACTTTATTAAAATTGTTCAAATCAGAATTATCATCAGAGTCATGTTGGATGTTCATACGAAGCGATCTTGATGGTTTCTCATCATCACTATCGGACTCCATTGTCCAATTTTTTGTCGGTGATTTGCGTCTTGGAGCAATAGGTAATAATGAAGGAGCCATAGCATACTCCTCATCTGATTGGTTATCTTCCCATAAATCAGCAACTTTTTTCTCTGCTTCTGGTTTCTGTATGTCTTTGTCTATATTTAGCAATTTTTCTTCGTCATCTTTAGCCTTAAATAATATGTCTTCGTCATCTTTAGCCTTCAACAATTTGTCCTCATCATCTTTAGCCTTCTTCTTCTTTTTCTTCTTTCTGTGTTTTCTTTCTTTTTTATCTTCCTCTTCTTTGTCTGTTGGCTATATAAAAAATATTGAAAAGTTAAGCAGGAGTTTTTACATTTAATCTAAACAAGGAATTATTTAATCTGGAATAATTTTGAATTCTGGAAAATTGATATTAGAAATATATGATGAAAACTAATCCAACTAAATAGGGTTAGCCATGCGTGCATGACTAAGATTTATTTTACTTTCACTGATATTTCAGTGTGAACTAACAACCCCCTCCCCCCTAGCCATGCATGCATGCATGGCTAACCCTCCTAAATTGGGTTAGTTTTCATCATACATTTCTTATCAATTTTCTAGAATTCAAAATTATTCTAGATTCAAATAATTCCTTGTTTCTATGAACTCTAAAGAAAGTGTACATTTTTTGGATGGGTTAAAATTATCTTATATATATTATACAACTTACCAATAGTGTCAATACACATGTATGGTCTGTTGAAAAACACTTTTACGCATTTAAACTGAAATAATGGATAAACAAATATAGAGCTTTTTCTGTAATCAAGCCATGAATTTTAACTGCATCAAATACCAATAGTTTGTTGTGGAGGTTAATTTAATCTGCAGGTGTTGCATGGAAATGTCCATTTAAACTTTATAGCTAAAAGTTCAAGTTGAACATTGACAATGCCAATTTCTAGATCATCCTCGTTCTGAATATGCATGAAATTATTACCACTGGATTTTAAGCAAAAATTTATTTATAAAAAGGATTTATCAAGTCTTTATATGAGCTACTTTGGATAGAAATCGACCTTATGCAAATGAAAATCAATACATCTGTTAACCTATTTCGGGTAGAAAAAATCTCTACAGAAAGTCTGTAGATAGATATAAGAAGATGTGGTATGAGTGCCAATGAGACAAATCTCCATCCAAGTAACTGTTTAAAAATTGAGTTGTTATAAGAACCCTACAAAACAAACCAAAATTCATCTTTTATTTGGTACTTGAATGATGTTCCAAAATCAATAAAAGTCTTATACATGTAATGTATATGTGCACTTGCATAAGGTCGATTTCTATCAGACGCAGCTCATATAATAGGATAATAAAACTTTATATGCAATTTTTTTGATAATCAGTTCTTTTCATTGGTTTATAACATTGGGTTATTTTTCTTTAATAAAAAACTCTACAACAATACACTAACTTTGCTCATCCTGGCAATTAACAGATGATGTTTAACCAAAATACAACCCCTTTAACATTGTTGCAAAATAAAATGATGTAAAATGATAGCTAAACAGTGGTTTACTGTGGATTCAGCATTATTCCTTAGGTACCAATTTTCAGGGATTTTGTGTGAACAGATGAACCACAAATTTAAATGTTTAACAAAGTAC
Organism: Mytilus coruscus; assembly: GCA_017311375.1. Taxonomy (NCBI): domain Eukaryota; kingdom Metazoa; phylum Mollusca; class Bivalvia; order Mytilida; family Mytilidae; genus Mytilus; species Mytilus coruscus. Next base: position 37,613,112 of record CM029598.1, read on the forward strand.
AAATTTTCTATAAGTTTGAATTTGAGTTCTACAAAACCACAAAATACAACCCCCTTTCAATATACGAAAATTGGTACCCACGAAAATAATGAATCCACAGTCACTAATGACAAAACTTGTATTACAAATGATTACCACTGTCTCCTTTATAGATCCTGTTTTTGATAGCTGTCTATGGAGAGTAGCCTCCCCTACTGTCTTTGGTCTGTATAAAGTTTCAAATCCTGCCTTAGAAGTTTCCCTGTCTACTGTTGCTGGATCATCATCTAAAAAGTCCTCTTTTATCATCTTGTACAACTCATCAATTCTGTAAAATATAGTTAAAGAAATTTAAAATTACATAGTATTTACATCAATTAAACAGCTTCGAAACCAACCAAATCAGCCAAAAAATATTTGAAAATTCGCCCTTAAATTCTTTAGTTGTTGTTTGAAAATTAAAGTTATAATTTAGCCTTAAAATCTTCTGTGTTCTCCTCATTTCTTACAGATTTAATTTAAAGTCAATTCTTTCATTTATAACATTTTCCATATGTGATTTGATGACCACCTTAATATCTCTTTAACTTACTGCTATCATCTTGACCATATTTAAATAAAGTATTCAGTTTAGTTTGCTCAACAATGACTTCCACTTTCTGTGTTTGTTGAATTGTGTTATATTTTGTCATGTCGGGCCTTTTATAGCTTGCTATGCAGTATTGGTTTTGCTCATTGTTGAAGGCCATAAATGCAGTGACCTATAGTTGCTAACGTATATGTCATTTGGTCTCTGGAGGATAATTGTATCATTGGCAATCAAACCACATATCCTTACTTTATATTGCAAGCTGATTATAAAATCCTCCTCAGATTGTAGTATACTTTTGTTTCGTTTTCACACTGTATATCTGGGATATTGTCTCAATAAGCATCTAGCTTTAAATCTCCTTTTAATATATGAAAACAGACTAAACAGAATGAGCCTTTCCTAATAACACTATTATCCTACGAAGGTATTAATGTTAAAAGCCAATAAGAACTACTGGTAGTAAATCATTCATGTTCTGCCAGACTAAAGTATCAATCAGTACACATCCAATGGTTAGTGTAAAGCTGTCATAAACAGTCTGAGAAAAGCATAACTTTGTGCAAAGCCAAAATATTAACATTGACAGGATGTAGGACCATTAGTTTTCGTAACTGTATAACAATACATATTTAGTTATGAACCTTAGTTTCAAAATAAACCAAAAGTACATTATATTTCATAACAAACTAGTTGCAGGACAGACAGCAAAGTTTTATGTATAATATCAACCATTATACACAATAGAAAGTTTGGTCTACTTACCTTTTCTGCATACTAAGGATACTAATATCTGTAGAACTTTTAGCTTCAGCTTTCTTTTTCCTCAAGTAGTTAGATAATTGTTCTTTCTCAAACAGCTGTAAATATTCTAAATGGCGAGAACCGTATTGGCGACCTGAAAATAAAATGGGTTACAATGTTAACAATGTTATGACTGTCTCCTTAGCGCCAGTATGAGCTCCACTCTCATCACTTGGTGTCTGTTGTCTTTTCACTTTTACAAAAATCTTCTCATAAACTTCCAGGCTGAACGCAACCAAAATTGACCACAATTATCCTTAGAGTATCTATACCACTAAAATGACGAGGTCCAATTTGTTCGCCGGCAAGACGTAAAAACGATGAATCAAAGAATTTAACTTTATATATAACTAATATAGGACAATAGTGTTGATTAAAAATTACACCATTCCAGGCCCTTTTGTTTTCCACATAATTAATTTTACCAATAATTAACAAATTCTGGGCAGAATCCGATACCGATACCAATAGTAAAATGTCATATGTTACCTAAATGTGTCATTTCGCCTCTGTCAGGCGCATCACCAAACGGTGTACTTGGGATTTGCTATATACATGGGTCATAATCACACCTGAACTTCGTCACTATACAGGGACTGACACTACTAAATTCAATCGTTGACCAAAAAAATATATCTACCAGTAGTTTTCGGTTGTAGTAAGAAAACCAGAACGGGTTCAAACAGAATGATTTTGAAAGCAGAGAAAACTGTGCACCTTATAATCAGCATGACTTTATCAAATGACAATACCAATACTAAAAATCCAAGCTAAAAATAAGGCGTAGGTACTTAAATTCAGTCACAGACCAGCAACGTGTCGCAGGTGTGTTCTAGTAAAGTACAAATATTGTCAGATGAACCTGACTGAATCACCATGGTTAAAAATAGAATGCAAGCATTGTATTATATCTTGAAAACTGCTATAGACAAGAGAAAATCAGCCCAGGACAAAAAAAATCAGAATAACAAGATCGTACCTACTGTCCATTTTGACTAAGACTGTCACATGACTGCTTATATATTTTACTTCCTGTTGATTCATTATAATTTGTGGGGTATACCAATTTTCAAGGATTTTGTGAGTATAGGTGAACTACAAATTCCGATGTACAATGAAGTACAAATTATTTATAGGCTTGTATCATAAAATTAAGCGAAACTATGAAATCAAATATCCACAAAAGTAAAACTTTTCCTAAGTCCACGGAAATTAGTACTCATGAAAATGCATGAAATCACAGTAAATGAAATTTTAAACCAATTTTTTTTTGCATTTTGGACTTCAAAACTATAATAGCTAGAGAGAAAGTGTAAAAAGCAAAAAGTCTGAGCAAGACAAGTAAGTCTACAAATAAGTCAGCATAGCCAAAATAGCCAGACAACTCATTAATGAATTTATTGCCCTTAAATGATGATTTTTTCAATTTTTTGGGGGTGTTTTTGGCTATTATCCTGAAAACTATAATAGATACAGAAAAAATTCAAAAGAAAAATGATCAGCAAGACAAGATCAACAAATAAATTTAACTTGGCTTTTAAATATTGAGTTTCGACCAATGTTGGTGTTTTTTTTACCTAATATTTTGAAAAGTATAATTATATCACCTTAAACTTTGAACAGCAAAGGATTAGTAACACAAGATCTACAAATAAGTCAGTATGATCAGGGACTAATACAAGAATATAATTATATATTGGTCCCAGGAGAAACCTGATGTAAGTAACAGTTTGACAAACCATATTTAAGAGCCACTGTTGATATTTTTTGAGGACCATGATCAATTTCAATATACTGCAAATTCAGAAATTATTGCGATTTCCGATTTCGACATGACAGACCAAAAGGTCAGAATAATTATTGCGATCACAGGAAATGCTGCATACAAATATACAACTATGTCAGATATAAGAAAGCAAGTTCTTACTATTGTGATACTCACCAAGTTGCATTATTCACAATAATTTCTGAATTTACAGTATTCTGAACCAATTTTCATAAATCATTATATTGATCAGACATTTGCTACAAATGTTATCAAATGACACACTTAAGTAAAAAGTGTTTGAATAAAACTCCTCATTGAATATTTAAACAATGGCTTATATTTATCACCATTTTTTATCAGATCATAAATAACAAATGCAGGATTGTGAAATCGATTCATGAAAAATAAATTAAAATATAAAAGCACTCATCATTGACAAACTGTTAGTTGTGTTAATTTCTATGGCAGAGACATATTTATGTTAATATCCTAAAAGTAATCTAATATTTCTAGTCTTGAATATTTGAAACATTTTCTTCCAACAATAAGTGAAACTGGACAGATTTTATGCCCACTGATACTATAAAATATCAGCAGAGAGTCACAATGTGTCTAGCATTGTTATCTACCATTATAAAGAGAGGCGAAAGATACCAAAGGGATATATTCAAACTCATAAGTCAAAATAAATTCTATGACAACACCATGGCAAAAAAAAGAAAAAGACCAAAAGACAAACAACAGTATACAAAACACAACATAGAAAACTAAAGACTGAGCAACACAAACCCCACCAAAAACCGGGGTTGATTTCAGGTGCTCATGAAAGGTGAGTTGACAAACTCAATTAATTCTGTTTATCATACTCATTCTGGTCTTTGTATTCAGACATTTTTTTACGTTTGATTGTCCTACCTTAGGATTCTGCTCTCACATTGTGACTCTGCTGACAATTACTATCCTAATGTCACAAAGCAGTGATACAAGAATTACAGAGTGATTGAGCTGGGTAGAATGAAAAAGAATTAATATAAATGTTACTATGTTACTATGTCAAAATTAGTTATACCATAGTAAAAGCCACAGACATATGCCGTCTGCAATAACTCAATATACAATTACTTACAATATCTGTAAGGAGGAAATACAAAAGAAAAGAAAACTCTCAATTTCAATTTATTTTCTGAGTACAAATATTCTAAAGGTTAAAAAGGTTAGATGGAATGAAAGTCTCTGAAATAACATATTACACATTGTATAGCAATTTTCTAAAAACCAGCTGGTATTTCAAAGTACAGCCATAAGAACACCATATTATCTGTTTGAAATATATGTTGAAATATACCTGCCAACTTTCATGATATATTTATATGATTCAGTGGAGTATATCGGGCCACCTTTAAGGTGGCTGGGTGGTATAAATATGTAATATAGGATTTTGCTAATTTTTTTTATAAATGAACCTTATCATGTGCTTATTGGAAAAGTAAAATAAAAAAATGGGTTCACCGTCTAGTTAAGAATTTTTGAAGGGTTAAAGTTTATTGGTTTTCATTCAAGATTACTATAGAAATGATAGGGAAATGAATGCAAAGCTAGTTTTATTGAAGAATATCTCATGAAACCTAATATAAGATTTTTTATATTTGTGTTTTTTTTTGCTTCAATAGTCTTTTTAATTAATCAAAAATAAAATCAACAAGTCACCGTCTAGTTAAGACAAAAAATTTACATCATTAAAAATAATGGGATTTTTTCAAAAAGGGAGATAACTCTGTCTTTGACACATTTTTCTAATTTTGGGACCATATATAATCAGACATGGTTATAAAAACTTGTTATACCTTCTATACATGTAAGACCATATATAATATATATAACATTTCCTAACAAGTGCAGTTAGTTTGCATATTGGTTGCCATGGCAACCAGCAGTCAAAATGGAAAATCACTCATCTTTGGGATTTTTTTTAATTTTCAGTTCAAATTCAAGACCATACAATTTGAAAAATGAGCAGGCAGTATCTATTATAATAGGGGTGTGTTTGTTTTTAAAACCTGCATATTTATATGAACTGTGGAATCCCTGGGGCAAATAGTTCTTAGTTTGTCTGTCCGTTCTCTTGCTTAATACCACTGGTTTCAGTTGATAATTTAAGTATCTCTTGCTTGATTGTAATAAAACTTGGAGACTCTGCCTTTTTTTTGAAACCTAGACTCACTCAGACACCTGACTTACACTGATTTTTCAGTTTACAATACAATCCCTCATCTGCAATAAATATCCCACCCCAGGGATCTCTACCATTAGTATTCCAATTTTGATGAAACTTTGCAAGAAGGTATTTTTTTTGTGTTTTGTACATAAATCAGGCTGTTTTGACATGTTTGAATTGCCTTACATTTGTCATTTGGTTTTATAGCTTGCTAAATGGTATGGAGTTGGCTCATTGTTGAAGGCCATATGGGGACATATAGTTCTTAACTTCTATCTCTATTGGTCTCTGGTGGCAAGTTTTCTCAGTGGCAATCATGCCCGTATATCCCATCTTTTATATATATTTGAAATTTTATACACAATGCTGACAAATATAACACACAGGACAACTTCTATTTTGTTGTATAATGGAATTATTAGAGGATCCATTTATATCTAAGTTTGACATAGACAAATTCTTCTTTCATTTCCAAGTACTTGTTTATGTATATAAAATTAATAAATGAGATAGTTGAACCTGATACACCCGCCATTTAATCCTTTTTATATCTGTCAATTTATCCGTTTTGTGCTTTTGAAATTACATAACATAAAAAAATTCAGGTTAAATAGTGTGTTATTAGATTTGTATTAAATAGAAAATGTGTTTATAAGACACGGATGTCCTGCCATTAAATGTAGGTCACAGTAATCAAATTGTTGATGACCTGAGTGGTACCATAAAAGAATACTGTAGTGGTGATATATCACAATAGGTTTCTGTGAAATGAACCTAAACACAAGACTTTACTAAAGACACAAAAGCAATAAATGTAGGTCATAGTGACTCAAGTAATGTATTGTACTACTAGTATACAAGATGTCTGTGGAGAAAAAATATCATTGATATATTACCATTAGTTTCTGAGAAATGGAGCTAAATGCAAAACTTAACTGGAAAGGGATGTACATACTAATGGACTGACAAGGGTATACTAGTATCTATATAATCCATCCACATTTGTGGCAGGGCATAATAAAATCCAATCTTGGCAACTTTTTCAAATAAATATAAATAACAACATGCAGTATTGTGACAAAAGTACTCATTTCTGATCATATTTCAGTTCCCATAAATTACTTATTCAGATTCAATAAATTCCAAAAAAAAAAATTAAATAATTTAAAAGTGTTGAAAAGCAGGGTTTGATTAGTAGCAGGCCAACTTTACAAGTTTATTGTATTCATATAACCTTATGACTTTCTTTTCACAGTGTGCCATTTTTTTTAAATCCTGTTCTGTATAATCAGGTTATGCAAATACCTGTCCCCCCCTTTCCCCTCCCTCTTACAAGAATTTTAAGTGCATACATGTTTTTATGCTAAAACAGTGTTTTGAGATTTATAGAGTTCTCAACAGTAAATTATTTTGATAAGTGTACCTTTTCAGGTCATATACTACCTTTATTTTCTTTGGTAGGATAGTAAGTTCACCAAATACAATGAACATGTGTATGACAATTGGGACTAAAATTACATGCAAGTTTTCCACTAAAGTGTAAAAATTGAAAAATATATTGCATCAGCATACATTGTAATTCTTAACATATGCAAAAAGAATTTATTTCCTATAGCTTCTGTATTAATTTTTATGTGTAAATATGCGTTATTGCCTAAATTGACCAAATAACTTTTTTCAATCATGATGATGATGGGAGTTTTTAACGACCTTGACTGGCTATACAGCCCTTGCACGGTCGTTTTTCTTTAATTCAATTATACATGGCCAAGAACATTTTATACTCATGTGGAAGAATTAAAAACCTTAAAAATTTTAAATTGGTAGAAAAAATACATTTTTATGTCATGCATGAAAAGCCACCTTCTTTGATAATCTTTTATTTTTCAGGCACAGGCACATATTAATTTATATTTTGAATAATTTTAATAAATCTTGAATCCTTGATACATTGAATGATCCTTCAATTGCTTTAAATACATGCTACATAATATATTACAGCATTTAAAAATGTTAAATGCACATTTTGCAATATTAAATTTTTAAACCACAAAATTGATATGTGTACATGTAGTTAAAATTGTTAAATTAATAAATGTAAAATTACCTAAGCTAAATGATTAAAATGGATATATCAGTATTGTCTTTAATAAAGATTGTATTTTTACTTTGTCAACTCTTTTATAATTCCTAATCTAAGGTCTAAGGTCATGCAAAGTCTATAAAAAATGTCTATTCAGTTTGAAAATAAAATTATTTCATTATTTCACAGAGGTGGATTTAGGGGAGGTACATATATGGTTAATCATAGCCTTTTTACATGTCCCACTTCAAACGTTGCCTAGTTTGGGAAGCCTTTTGCCCCTTTTTTCGAAATCATGGATACACATTTGTAACATTTTGTTAACTGCATTTCTTTTAGACAATACCCGGTAAATGAAAATATAAAAAAAACCACAACAGACTTGCACTTTCTCAATAAGATTTTTACATACCTTTTATAGCTGACTATGTGGTATGGACTTTGCTCATTGTTGAGCACGTTGTGGTACAGTGACCTATTGTTGTTATTTTCTGTGTCATTTGTTCTTTTGTTTTATTGGATATCATACCACATCTTTTTTTTTATATAATGTTCTACTTTTAGGCAAAAATATATATTAAAATCATAGAATATCTACCAGCTCTAACTCAAAATATGGACGTTCACTTCCCATATGTTAAAATGTACAAAAAATGTACATTATTTGTATGTAATAAAGAAATTATAAAAGTATCGAATCAATGAAATAACACGAATAACCTTGCCACTGTGATAATAATTATAAGAACTATTACATGTACCCCCCTTTATCAATTCCAACTAATTTATAAGCATAGCCTGATTTGAATTAATCTAACTTTTTAATTCTGTCCATGAAAAGTGTATTGTTCTAAGAAAACACATACTGATATAACTTTATTAATTAAGACATTTGACATAAAATTTTGCAAAGAGAACAAAATTTTAATACAACAGTAAATTGTTTAAAATATATAGTTTAATATGCACCTCATCTTGTCCATGTCATTATTAAATAATCAACACAGTTTGATATGTGCCAAGTTTTACATGAATAATCTACAGGGGTGGACCCAGAATTTTTGAAAAAGAGGGTGGTAGGGTTACCCCAATATTTAAATATACAACATATATACAGCTGAGAAAAACTGTTAGTTTTTGGGGATTGAAATCAAAGTTTTCCCCTGAAACAGTGCACAACCAAAAAATGTACATAAAATGTTTAAAGAGTTCATATTTGTTTTGTATTTTTTATCAATTTCTTTAAAAATTCCAGCCAGATAACCTAGCAGAAGCATGCACAGTACAATCAGGAATTAGTGAGAAACACATTTTGGAAAACTGATTTGCCGAACTGACGGATGGACAGACAGACGGACAGAGTGCAAACCTAAAGTCCCCTTCGACTTCGTCGGTAGGGGACTAATAATCTAAACTAACAACAGAGTAAATGAAAATTCTGTTTGCAAAAGAAAGAAACTCCTGCCTTTTTTTCCGAAAAATCAAATGGTCATTAGTATTAATTTACTTATGGTGTCTGATGTAGACAACATTCTGTATGTATGTGCCTGTCCAAAGTCAGGAGCCTGTAATTCAGTGGTTGTCGTTTGTTGATGTGTCACATATTTGTTTTTAGTTCATTTTTGATACTTGAATTAGGCCGATAGTTTTCTCGTTTGAATTGTTTTACATTTGTCATTTCGGGGCCTTGTATAGCTGACTATGTGGTATTGGCTTTGCTCATTGTTGAAGGTCGTACGGTGACCTATAGTTGTTAATTTCTGTGTCATTTGGTCTCTTGTGGAGAGTTGTCTCATTGGCAATCATACAACATCTTCTTTTTTATATATAACACAACTGCCAAGCAGCAAATAAATGGTGATTTAGTCAACACACCAGGAGTCGATTAAAAAAAAAACCTCACAACTAACTTTGATCGTATATGAATTGTTTATGACTTACATTGTACTATCGATCTTAGTTGTAAGTTAAATGTGAAAACGACTCCTGGACCCTAAGTGGTCTGTAAATAATGTGTCATAACATTTATCACAAGAACTTTGTACAATGAGCATCACTCATTTTAGTGTGGGTATTGCTGTGTGTTTGCTTATTCCACATTGGTAGAGGTATAGTGGAGGGTTAACATCTGACAAAACAGGTTTAAGCTCGCTGAAATATTGTTTGCGCCTCACCCTGTCCCAAGTCAGGAAATTCTGGTCTTTTTTAGTCTTGTATGTATTTTATTTTTTGGTTCATTTATATGTTTTGCCTTTAAGTTTGACGTCCATTTTCCCTGGACAATACATTATTGTTTAGGGGCTAGCTGGATCCTGCCTCAGGGGGCTGGATTTTCTTGCTGTGTTAAATACCCATCATCATAGATTCATACCAATGGTTGCTTTGGGTCATTTTCTGCTATTTGGTTGTCGGATTGTTGTCCTGACATATTTACCCGTTTTCATTCTCAGTTTTATATAATTTATAATACACATTAAATTTTGTCCCTGTTTTTTGTTGTTTTTTTTTCCATTTCCGTTAAAAAAATTAACTTTCAAATGATTTTATGGTCGTGAATCACTCTTGTGCTGGGATCATTCGCAGACGATGTAAATTATTATTGTTGTTATCCATTCGTTTGATGTGTTTGAACTTTTGATTTTGCCATTTGATTGAGGACTTTCCTTTTTGAATTTTCCTCGGAGTTCAGTATTTTTGTGATTTTACTTTTTTTATATGGCGAAGAATCTTCAATAAATGAACTGATCGCTAGAAACTTATAGAAGAATTACTTACATTGTTTGTTTACAAAATAGTACATACATTTTACACATATTTCCGGGTCATTTTCTAGTGTAAAACAAGTGTGAAACTGCTTCATAAGCTACTAAAATGAAGATCGTGTTCTAATATTTTCGATCTGCATTTCAGTATTCATGAAAAGTAGCCCACGTGTTCGATTATTGTGATTTATCTTGTGTTTATCTTCTCTCGCCAGCAAGAACACAAAACGGAAGTGCATTTGCAACAATGAAAATAGCAATAATAAATTTAATAAAATTCTCGAATTACAGTTTTCAATTACAACATTCTTTTGTTATACATATGAATAAAATAGATTATTTATAATAATCAAAATTAATTATCATTGACAATTACGACAATAGGTATGACTTGCAGTTGGCGCGAAAATTTGAACCCGCGAGCCCCCTTAACTCAAATTTGGTCTTTGGTTTCAGAGGAGTTGATCTCTGATAAAAAATGTCAAACAACATAGATTGAATGCAAAACGAAGAGAAAAGTTCACAAATCAGGTGAGTTAATGCAAACTAGAATTCCTTTTCCAAAAAATGTATCAGTTTGCAACTTTACACTGAATGAGACAAAAAATAATGTGAGAAATGGCAATGAACCAAAAAAAAATTATTTGTTGTGAAATGATTCTAAATATTAAATCTTTCATCAAGGTTTTCTCCACAATGCACTTGCAATGTGTCATTGCCAAAGTGTAATGGTTAAGTTTGAAGCATATGGAAAAGTTGTCTGGGACTTTAAATACAGGAAGACAGTAATTTAATAGCAGTACATTTCTTAAGAATTGGATAAATAAAGGATTTTAATTTAAAATCTTTTATGCACATGTGTTTTATAGTAAAAATTGGCCATTTACGTATATAAAACATATTCATATATTTTTTGTTAAATTTGAAGAATCTGTATCAAAATATGACTTATAAGGAGGATTTTTTGTTTTTTTTTTAAACCACTATTTTCTTATTGTTCTAAGTTAAAACTCATAAATACAAGTTATTGGTTGTCCCACTGTCTATATCACTCTGCTCAGCTCTTTAGAAAATTGCATATCACTACTTTGTGATGTAAAAATGTTGACCAAGCCTTAATTACTTTGACCCAGACATATCACTTACATCATAATGAATGAACAAACGTCGATAAGTTTGACCCGAACTAATCAAGTCATCTTCTGGTTTACAATATCAATATACAGACAACCTGATAATCGGTACTTATCAGGTTCTCAAGATTAATAAATGGAAAATGTGTCCATGGGACACAGATGATGCCCCCGCTTGCAAATAACGTTATAAAGGGACATAACTCAAGAATGGTAAAAGTGATGCAACCCAAATTCTAACTTGATCTGTGTTTTGTGGTAATTAGCATTGTGTATAAGTTCCATAACATTTGGGTGAGGCAAACTAAAGTTAGAGTACGGAAACTAATTTTGGGACATAGGGACGGACAAGGGTAACACTTAATGCCCCAACAGACGAGGCTGGGCATTAAAAAGCTTCATAATGTATCGAGCAGCTGATAATTTACAATATCAATTTGACAATCTATTTATTGGATTGTACAGTATTTGTGTGTTTTTATGATGGAAAGTTCTAAACAATATTTTTTCTTTTTTTTTTTGGAAGAGGACTTGCTTAGTTCTGGTCAAACTAATCACTGTGGGTTATAACATTATGAAGTTGGTGATAAGTCCAGGTTACGGTTGTTAAGGCCAGGTCTACATATTTGACTTCACAAGTGTATGTCATATTCAATTTAATGAAGAATTGAGCAGGGGGACACAGTCAGAGAGAAGACAGACAAAAAACATTTTCAAATTCACATAGCATGTCAAAATGTTAAAGCTTTGGAAATTGAAAATTAAGATTATGAACTAAGTAGTCAACACATGATACTTCATTTCATATTACCAGAAATCAGCTTACCCTCTGAAAATGGAAAACATTATGTCAGACCTATACTTGCTTTTGATCTCTTTTTTTAATAAATAGCAAAAAGCAATAATTCGGACAAGTAAATGCACAATATTGATCATGTTTTATTTCCCTTGCCTCAATTGTTTTAATTTTACAGCTTAATGCATGTGTTGCAGTTAATATCATATATATCATAGCCAATCTTGAAATTAGCTGACTTGTACTTAAGGATGTACTTAGGTCAGGTTTAGGCATTTTTGTCAGATGTTCGGACTCCTTGGTTTTTTTCCTACAATACAGGGTAAAATATTTTGCCCCATAACACCCATTTTTCTTTTCATATAAGACTTCAATAGCTCATAAAAGGTCATTTGCCAAAATTTAAGCAGATTCTAGATTTCTTTTCTTTCGATTTCAAACCCAAATAATACCAATGCAAACATAAGGTAAAAGTCTGAGTCAGCATTTCCCCGCCATTTAAAAAAAAACAAATATCTCAAAAGGGGCTCCATAACCTATCAATATTTTTAGTTTATTTTGTTCCTTAACTAATGCTCTTCTGACTTATAGTATCAATTTTAAATTCTAGATTTTTTTAATTTCACCTAAGTACATCCTTAATGCTTTTTTGGATATTTAAATATGTTGTTTACTATTATTTGAATGTTAGTTATATGTTTTATATATTCTGACGAAATCTTGTGTTTTATTGTTTTATTCATTCGGAATCAAAATAAAGTTTTCTTATCTAATCTTTTAAGTTTTATCGATCCTATTAGTAAATAACAAGAATGTGTCCATAGTACATGGATGCCCCATTCGAACTATCATTTTCTTTGTTCAGTAGACTGTGAAATTGGGGTCAAAACTCTAATTTGGCATTAAAATTAGAAAGATCATGTCATAGAGAATATGTGTACTAAGTTTCATGTTGATTGGACTTCAACTTCATCAAAAACTACCTTGACCAAAAACTTTGACCTGAAGCGGGACAGACGGACGACGAACGAACGCACAGACCGAAAAACATAATGCCCCTAGGTGGGGCATAAAAATAAATGAAAGATGGCTAAATTTGGCTTCTGAAATAATGACAACAAGCTGTTTATAAACTAATACAAGTGATACTAAGGTTTATAAGTTTTTTACATTTTCATTCTTGATTTTTTTAACAACTATATTTTTTATTGAATAAATAGGGCGTTAAGATTATATGTTTCTTTATTTATTTATTTAAAGTTCACATGATGCAGTGCAGAAATAAAGCATAGATATCACATAAACCTGTAAATTCTACGATTTTCTATTACCTTTCTCTAATACGATGTATATAGATTCAAAATGTTACTGGACAGAAATGTTAGAAATCTATTGCAATGAAATCAATGAAATCAGATTTGTTCCATTTTCTTCAGGGCTATTCAAGACAAAACATGTATGGGAGAGGTGGACAACACTTTTTTTTTACCCCACCACCCATAATTTTTATTTTTCATTTGTAACAGAATTGTAATTGTTTTCCACTCTTAGCCCACAGAAAAATATATCATGTGGTATACAACTCTCCAATACATTTTTCTCTCTGAATTAGCGCCATCAGGTGAAATACAGCACAGAATTAGACTTAATATCTGAATAAAATAATTCATTTTTCTGTAACTGTGGTCAATTATCAACTATACTATATAAATACCTTTAGCTTTCCTGCAGCAGGTATGTCTGAAGACCCATTTGAAGACCAGATAGATGTGTATAAAAATACTGAGTGGTGGTACCAGGGCAGCCTTTGTATCAAATTCCATCACCAGTAAATACATCTGATACTTCCAGATTCTGTTAGAATTTACCTCAACTTCTTGGAATACATTACTGAAAGGTAATAAAGTGTTAAATCTTAAAACTCGATCATATGGTACTTCTTAATTCTGTAAGAACGCATACTGTAAATTCAAAAATTATTGCGTGCATTTATAATTCTAATGTAACATCATTTATAATGTTCATTTTGAATGGATAACATCATCAATTTTCATGGCATCAATTTACAATTGATGCTATGAAAACAAATGCGCAAGCACAGACGACGTATGACAGATTTTAAATGTATGATTTGACGTTGTTTTCTGTCAGTTTCATTAGATTAGAGATAACAATATTGTATTTTAAGCTCTGATGGCATCAATTTGTGATTTGATGGTCGTAAATAGATACAGGAAGATGTGGTGTGAGTGCCAATGAGACAACTCTCCATCCAAATAACAGTTTATAAAAGTAAACCATTATAGGTCAATGTACGGCCTTCAACACGGAGCCTTGGCTCACACGAACAACAAGCTATAAAGGGCCCCAAAAGTACTAGTGTAAAACCATTCAAACGGTAAAACCAACTGTCTAGTCTATATAAAAAGCGAGAAACGAGAAACACGCACAAACCACATAAACAAACGACAACCACTGTACATCAGATTCCTGACTTAGGACAGGTGCAAACATTTGCAGCGGGATCAAACGTTTTAATGGCACCAAACCCTCTCCCTCCTTCTGAAACAATAGTACAACATCACAACACAGAAAAACACACGACAAAACATCAATCGGAAGGCCCAACTCAATCAAAAACGCAAACCAACACACCACGAACGAACAAACCCGATCCGTGACACCCGAAAGCAAACACACAGCCAACAAAACATCAGGGACAAACACTCAAGGCCAAAAAGCAAACAAACAAGTCCAAACAAAGCCATGGCAAAACACCACCGCGAAACACTAAACCCTTAGAAAATAATCACTTTTGAAAAACCGGTTTTCATAATATATACAGGTAAATGAAAAATAACTTTGTCGTTTTAGGTATACTTTTTCTGTCTGTATAAAATCTTCCAACAATTAGGAATACCAAGAAAGGTCTGTCATATAAATACCTAATTTAACACTAGATACATAAGGGTAAATATCAACAATAAAACTTCCTGTACAGATTAAAGGAGAATAATCTTGATGTTCATACAAATGTAGTATGAAGAAGTGAAAATTAGTAGATATTCCAAATAATCAAAGCTGGTATACAGACAAGATCCATATTAATATAAAATAACAAAAAGTATTAAAAATAGTATCAACAGGTCGAATTAAAAGAAAGTACGATTTGAGAGTACTGCAGTTACTGACAGCTAGTTAAAAGCCAAAAACAATTAATGATAAAAATCATGCATCAGAAACTAAAATCAACTAAAACACATCCCAGGGATTTAGTATTTTAACGTCATGAACAGTCAGAGAAGACATGACTTGTGCAATGCCAAAAATAAATGTATCGACAGGTAGTAGGATAGTGAGGAGCTACTTCTTAAGAGATAAAATTAACGTGTGTGTGTCTCTAAACATCCGCCTCAAAAGAAGATACAACTTAGTAAATACCGTTTACTGGCTCTACTAATGTGTCGCTAGTAAACTTAATTTGTGATCATCAAATCGCCAACTGATGCCATCGGAGCTTAAAACCTAACACAGTTATCTCCTAATTGCGATTTTTGAAGAATGAACAAAAATGTGACATTATTGCGATTTCAGAAAAATCTGCATTCATACATATGTATCAACTATCAGAATGAGAGTTTTTATTATTGCGATACTCACCTAATCACATTATTCGCATCAATAAAAACCTCCCAATAATTTCTGAATTTACAGTATTAATGAAATGTTAATTGTATGAAAATGTAAGACTCTATCAGCAGTAAATATATTGTTAGTACTCCAGACTCTTTTTGAATTAACTTCTACTTCAAGGTAAACAGTACTAAACAGTTTCAAAGAGTAAAATAAATTTATTTCCAACTCAAAGGATGCTTTAAATGATATAAGAAAACTACATTATTGAAATATGTTCCAGACAATGAGTATTTGGACCTTTTAGAGGATTTTTGAAGTGTAAGTCCAGGTGAGCTAATAAACAGAGCAGGGCATCAGCATACCATGAAAGGGGCATTTGACACCAGATAAAAGAGGGCACTGTGCCCTACAAACAGTCTTAGCTGGAACTGACAATATAAAACTAGAGGCTCCAAGGACCCTGTGTCGCTCACCTGATATTTTTATTTACAATTGATGCATGATAAATGCAACTGTTGTACTGTCGTTTAGTTTTAGAGATATAAGACTAAAAGTGTGTTTGAAACCTATGTTTTATTTCAGCCATGTGTGCCATGTTGGCAGGCAGGGTCATCATACACAGTGGTCCCTGGATATCCTAGTGGTGATTTAAACCAAGTTTGATTTAATTTGACAGTAGTTTCAGGGAGAATTTTGTAAAATTTATCTAACGAAAATGCAGTGATGAGAAACTTTGTGAAGTTTTGTTGTTGCGCAACCCCCCAAAAAAAAAAAAAAAAAAGGTAATAAAAATTATCATTTAAGGGCAATCTTTCCTATTAATGATTTCTGCAAAATTCAGTTGATTGTGCAAGGGTTGTATAGCCAGCTGAGGTCGTTAAAACTCTCATTTGTTGTTGCAAAATTCAAGTGGTTTTGAATTGCTTTGTTGATCTTTTTGTATT
Source organism: Mytilus coruscus (assembly GCA_017311375.1). Lineage (NCBI taxonomy): Eukaryota > Metazoa > Mollusca > Bivalvia > Mytilida > Mytilidae > Mytilus > Mytilus coruscus. Next base: position 37,629,821 of record CM029598.1, read on the forward strand.
CAACTTTTAAACAACAAAGTACAACAAATATGATGACTGATACTCATGACACTGAAAATATGGTCTTCATTCTTGTGAAGAATATTGGTAAGGTTTGAAATATTTCTTAAATATTAATTCAATACCAATACTTTAATTTATATTGGATTTATCCCAGGAAATGAGAACAAGGGACACAATTAAATTCAATTTTTTCCCTAAATTTTGATAAAATATAAAATGAAGAACTATATTTTTTAATGAGAATTTTTTTTTCAATAGTTAATTGATAATTTGAACAATATTAATTAAGTTTTAGATCTTGCATGGTTGATTAATTTTCTCTCAAAATTTCTGATATTCTATTAAAGTTTTAAATATAATATGAGGCAGGCATTACCTGTGAAAGGGATGAAGTCTGTATAAATTAGTTTAGGAATTCAAGCATCATTTGCACTTCGGAATCTGTAGAAAATGAAGCCAAAGTACTGAAACATATCTGACATTCGACCTATTGTTCGGGATTATAGTTGTGACATCATTTTCAATGTAAAGAAAGAAACACCATCATCAGGTATTAATGTGGTTTTTTTTTCATGTTATAGAATTATCAATTATTTTTATTGCCAGTTCATTAGTAGATTGTTTTCTATATTGATTTTCTACTGCAGTTTCAGAAAAGAAGATTACAAAGGAAAACATTTTGTAAAACTTACCAAAATTTACCAAATTAATGAAAATTGTTAAAATTGACTATAAAGGGCAATAACTCCTTAAGGGTCAACTGACCATTTTGGTCATGTTGACTTATTTGAAGATCTTACTTTGCTGAACATTATTGCTGTTTACAGCTTATCTCTATCTATAATAATTTTCAAGATAATAACCAAAACGGCAAAATTTCCTTAAAATTACCAATTTAGGGCAGCAACCCAACAACCAGTTGTCCAATTCATCTGAAAATTTGAGGGCAGATAGATATTTACTTGATAAACAAGTTAATCCCTGTAAGATTTGCTTTAAATGCTTTGGTTTCAGAGTTACAAGCCAAAATCTACATTTTACCCTATGTTCTATTTTTAGCCATGGCGCCATCTTGGTTGGTTGGCTGGGTCACCGCACAAATTTTTAAACTAAATACCCTAAAAGGATTGTGGCTAAGTTTGGTTGAATTTGGTCCAGTAGTTTCAGAGGAGAAGATTTTGTAAAGATTACAAAATTTACAAAAAATTGGTAAAAATTACTTTTAAGGGCAAAACTCCTTAAGGGTCAACTGACCATTTTGATCATGTTGATTTATTTGAAGATCTTACTTTGCTGAACATTATTGCTGTTTACAGTTTATCTCTATCTGTAATAATTTTCAAGATAATAACCAAAACGGCAAAATTTACTTAAAATTACCAATTCAGGGCAGCAACCCAACAACCAGTTGTCCAATTCATCTGAAAATTTAAGGGCAGATAGATATTTACTTGATAAACAAGTTAATCCCTGTAAGATTTGCTTTAAATGCTTTGGTTTCAGAGTAACAAGCCAAAATCTACATTTTACCCTATGTTCTATTTTTAGCCATGGCAGCCATCTTGGTTGGTTGGCTGGGTCACCACATATTTTTAAACTAAATACCTAATAATGATTGTGGCTAAGTTTGGTTGAATTTGGTCCAGTAGTTTCAGAGGAGAAGATTTTTGTAAAGATTACAAAATTTACAAAAATTGGTAAAAATTACTTTAAAGGGCAATAACACCTTAAGGGGTCAACTGACCATTTTGATCATGTTGACTTATTTGTAGATCTTACTTTGCTGAACATTATTGCTGTTTACAGTTTATCTCTATCTATAATAATTTTCAAGATAATAACCGAAAACGGAAAAAATCCTTAAAATTACTAATTCAGGGCAGCAACCCAACAACCCATTGTCCGATTCATCTGAAAATTTCAGGGCAGACAGATTTTGACTTGATCAACAATTTTACCCCGACAGATTTGCTCTAAATGCTTTGGTTTCAGAGTTATAAGCCAAAATATACATTTTACCCCTATGTTCTATTTTTAGCCATGGCGGCCATCTTGGTTGGTTTGGCAGGTCACCGGACGCAATTTTTAAACTAGATACCCTAATGATGATTGTGGCCAAGTTTGGTTGAATTTGGCCCAGTAGTTTCAGAGGAGAAGATTTTTGTAAAAGTTAACGACAACGGACGACGGACGCCAAGTGATGAGAAAAGCTCACTTGGCCCTTCGGGCCAGGTGAGCTAATGATAATAGAAATGAACTCAGAATGTTTGTGTACATTCAAACAGTAAAGATGTTATGACATTTACCCAAAAATCACTAATTTGAGTTTTACCTGAAAATGGCTATCAGTAAGTTAAGCAACAGTACATTTCCAATCATCAAATAGGCTGCCAAAAATATAGGAACCAGCCAGTGATATGTTCTACAGTATGAAACATCAGGAACACCACTAGTAGTATTCAGTTGCTCTCTACAACTTTCATCATCTATAAAATATAAGAATAATTTTGTAAAACTTTAAAAATACTTTTGTTTTCTACATCACTGAGGAGTTCACTGCCTAATACTTAGATTGTACTTGATATTTTCTGGCAGTGTCTATAATTTTGGTGTTATGTGAAGTGCTTGCTGTTTTCAATTTGTCCAAATATATCAAAGTTAAAATGTACAGTATTTTTGCTAATTTAAACCACTGCAATGGCATGTAGCATTTTTTTCAACAACCAGTATTATAAAATGAAAGGACTTTCTTAATATCACAATATAAATAGTGTTTAAGCACAATTTTTTATTGGTTACATCTTGTGGTATTAAAGTTGTTTGATTCACAGATAGCAGAGGGTAGGAGGGAATTTTGATACAAAAAAGTTTGAGCCACCTCGGTTTGAATTTTTTTTAGTTTGTCTCTTAAGTATGTCACTATGTTGTCTAATACAGTATTCACATATTCAAGAATAGACCTGTTGACTCTGGTATATCCATCATCTGCAAAAAGTCACATATTTTATCATTTACAATTATACAGATGTCATTGGGTTGTTGTCTCATTGAGGTTTACTTCCTTTTATTCGTTGTTAAGTTGAAATTTCAAGGATAAATCAATGTAAGATCTCTTCTGTATTCTATGCATTTAAGTTTGCAAATTTTTAAAACATATTATATTGACAAAAAACAAGCATGCTGTGAGTATTGTATGGCAATACATAGTCCCCTACAGGTTAAAAATTCATTGTATTGGAACAAAATTCTAACTTGATCTATAACTGGTCATAGTGTAAACTATATAACAAATATCAAGTCAATATCTTCAAGCATGACGAAAAAAAGTGTTGAAAACTGATTATTTAAGTGAATTTTCTAAGTCCAAGGACCATAACTCTGCACAAAATCATCACACCGGAACAAAATTCGAACTTGATCTGTAACTTGTCATGATGAAACTATATACCAATTATCAAATCAATATCTTCAAGAATGACAAAAAAGAGTGCGGAAAACTGATTATTTTAGTGAATTTTCTAAGTCAAAGGACCATAAAATCATCAAACTGGAACAAAATTCGAACTTGATCTGTAACTTGTCATGATAAAACAATACACCAAATATCAAATCAATATCTTCAAGCATGAAGAAAAGAAGTGTGGAAAACTGATTTGCCAGACTTACGGATGAACAGACAGACAGACAGACGGACGGAGTGCAAACCTAAAGTCCCCTTCAACTTTGTTGGTAGGGGCCTAATAAAAGAAGAATGTGTCTGAGGACACAAATGCCCCAATCAAGCTTTGCAACGAAAATGGGACAGACGGATGGAGAGACAGAAAGACTGAAGGTCAAGGGTAACACTTATTGCGAACCAAATGAAACTTTTCCACAGATTCATCTCCCATTGTTCAATCTATTTAAACTTTTGTCATTTCTATTGTCCCATTAAATAAATACAATAGTTATTGTTCTCTGTATAGTTTTTTCACTGGGACCTTTAAATTTCTTCTAAGAAATCCATCACTCATTGATTAATTTACCTGTGTAAAAATTATCTTCTAAATATATGAAAATACACGTTTACATTAAATAAAATGCTCCTCTGGACCAGCTTGATACGACCGCAGAGGTCGAACCCTGAACAGTTGGGGCAAGTATGGACACAACATTCAAGCTTGATACAGCACTGAATTTGGATTGTGATTAAATATTTGACACAGCATAGGTTTCTGACACAGAATGAATGTGGTCTAAGAACTTAAAATTTTTAATTTACCTATTCAAACCACATCATTATTATTTGCTTTTATATATAAATCAAAATAACCAATTTAAAATGGAAAATTTTAAAGAAAAAATGAAAAAAATCCCCTCAAATTTTTGAACCCCTTATGATTCATCACCCCAAACTCAATCCCAGCCTTCCATTTGTGGTATGGTACCTTGCAGTACAATTTCAGAGATCCGTACACTTGAACACAAGTTATTGTCTGAAACTAGAAAATGCTTGTTTTTGGCCCTTTTGGCCCCAAATTCCTAAACGTTTAGGGCAATTACCCCCAAACTCAAACCCAGCTTTCCCTTTGTGATATGGAACCTTGTAGTACAATTTCATAAAGATCCATACACTTACACACAAGTTATTGTCCTGAAACAAGAAAAATGCTTGTTTTTTGCCCCTTTTTGGCCCCTAATTCCTAAAATTTTGAGGCAATTACCTCCAAAATCAATCCCAGCCTTCCCTTTGTGGTATGGTACCTTGCAGTACAATTTCAGAGAGATCCATACACTTGAACACAAGTTATTGTCATGAAACTAGAAAAATGCTTGTTTTTTGCCCCTTTTTTGGCCCCTAATTCCTAAAATTTGGAAGTAATTACCCCCAAAATCAATCCCAGCATTCCCTTTGTGATATGGAACCTTGTGGTACAATGTCAGAGAGATCCATACACTAACACACAAGTTATGTCTGGAAGTTACAAAAATGCTTATTTTTGGCCCTAATTCCTTAACTGTTGGTACCATAACCCCCAAAATCAATCCCAACCTTCCTTTTGTGGTATTGAACCTTATGGTAAAATTTCATAGAGATCCATTCACTTAAACTAAAAGTTAGAGTGCGAAAACCAATGTGTCTTCGGACGACGACGACGCCAACGTCATACCAATATCGACTGCAATAAAACTGCATGTGATTCTGTAGTTATTCAATATAAATAATATATTTTGAATCTGTTCAATATAAATACTGATTTAATCATAAAAGTTGATTTCTGACAAATTTTTAGCATTGTTCCTATTGAAATTTGCATTTTTTTGTTTTTGTTTAGTTATAGAATACATTTAAGAAGGCCTTAATTTAAACATCATCATTTTCCAGTTTTTATTTGTCAAACACAAAAAAAAAATTTAAAAAGCAACAATGTTGAAAATTTTGTCAGAAATCAACTTTTATTAATGTTTGAATCCCTGTTTACATTGAACAGATTGAAAATATGTTATTGATATTGAATAACTACTACATCACATGCAGATTTTTAATGTAAAACATGTAGTTTCATCTTTTAGAATATAATTTTTTACTCAGGTAAATTAATCAATGAGCGATAGATTTCTCTTAGAAGAAATTTAAAGGTCCCAGTGAATAAACTACAACTATTGTATTCATTCAATGGGACAATAGAACTGACAAAAGTTTAAATAGATTGAACAATAGGAGATGAATCTGTGGAAAAATTTCATTTGGTTCGCAATAATGTCCCCGTCGACTATGGCAGGGGCATAAAAAGGAAAGACTAAAACAATAGCTTCAATAAATGTTCTGCTAACATGTCTGTCTACATTATGGATCTACTCAATAACCTACCATCTATTTCTTCTAAGAACAGCTCTCCGTAAAACTGCCAGTATGGAAAGTAAATAACATCCCTAAGAATTCTCCAATCAGATTGTCTCTGAAGATGCATTAATCCTTGACTAGCTATCCCATAAGATACTAAGAATATAGTCAACACTAAAATAAACATCACTAATTCCAACATCTGAAAAATAATAAAAAATCACAGTTAGTATTACAATTTACTGTTAATTAAAAATTATAACTGTTGTAAGATAACTAGACATTAAAACGTTTAAACCCGCTGCATTTGTTTGCACCTGTCCTAAGTCAGGAATCTGATGTTCAGTAGTTGTCGTTTGTTGATGTGGTTCATAAGTGTTTCTCGTTTCTCGTTTTTATATAGATTAGACCGTTGGTTTTCCGTTTGAATGGTTTTACACTAGTAATTTTGGGGCCCTTTATAGCTTACTGTTCGGTGTGAGCCTAGGCTCCGTGTTGAAGACCGAACTTTGACCTATAGTGGTTTACATTTATAAATTTTGACTTGGATGGAGAGTTGTCTCATTGGCACTCATACCACATCTTCTTATATCTAAAGACAAAAGTACACACACTGAGAGGTCTCCTCTGCTTTACTGATATGGTTGAATTTTATGATGAAGTTCTTACTGCAGGTATCACATAACAAAACTATCCATGAAAATGAGCTTTAGGTCAGATGAAGCCTGTCAGACAGACCTGTTCACCTTACAATCATTCTAGACATAGAATTGCTTATAGTGTTTTTGAAAAGAACTCAGTCACGAAACAATAATTTTGACATTGTACAACTTACTATCATTACCATACCCAATACAATTGAGCTATTGCTTATAGCTTCTGAGAAAGTAACCCTAAATACCATAACTTAAATGTTGACCAATGAACCCTGAAAATGTGATCATGGTCAGATGAACCCTATCACAAGTTCACCTCAAATCATTGTATAGTTGACTTTTTGCTTATAGTATCTGAGAAATTGACTCATCACTAAAACTTTGAACAATGAAGCATGAAAATGAAGTCAAGGTCAGATGATGGAAACCCAACTCTTCTACCTCCTAAAACATTAAGCTATATACAAAAAGTTTATGCTGCCGTAATCAGTATATTAGCATCCCTATATCTTGCAATCTGTGCCGTTTGTCTCAGACATGACAAATAAAAGAAGAATGTGTATGAGGACACAAATGCCCCCGCTCCAGCTTGCTTATATGTAAAAATACTTTTTGAGAGCATTTGATGTCACTGCTAGTTTTTAAGTTTTGGTTCTTAGCATTGTGTATGAGTTTAATAAAATATGCATGAGGCAAACTTAAGTTAAAGTGCGGAAACGAAAAAATTTGCAATTTTCCAAGTTACAAAGGGGAATTACTCTAGAATGGTAAGTGACTCACTACCCAAATTTGAACTCTCTCTACGAGTTTTGGTTCTCAGCATTTTGTCAGAATTTTATGAAATTTGCATGAGGCAAACTTAAGTTAGAGTGCAGAAATGAAAATGGGACGGACGTCAAGGGTAACACTTAACGCCCCTTTCCCCAAGCGGCGGGGGCATAAAAATTATATTATTATATTTATTATATAACTATATATTATTACTATCAATTTCCCCTTCAACAAATTTGTGGTTAGGTTAATCATAGCAAAAATTAGCATGTTTAAATGTATTCATTTTTATGTTTTGGTTTGTCACATATTTAATTGGTTTATTAGTGAACATGGTTGGAAGTATTCTACTTTCATGGTTTTGTTAGTCACAGCATGCTTGGATATACTGTAAATTCAGAAATGATTGCGAGCATTTATTATTTTATGAATGGGCAGAAATGTGAGATTAACTATTTCTATTTGGGGAAAATCTGCATACAGAAATATGTATCAGATATCAGAATGTGAGTTCTTATTGAGATACTCACCCATTCTGATTATTTGCAATCATAAAACCTTGCAATAATTATAACATGTTCGGTTAGATTTTTTTCAGTTTCATATGACATATCATTCTTGAATACTGTGGATTCATTTATTTTCGTGGATAGAGAAAAAAGACATTTCGTGGTATCGTAAATTGTGGATCGCTGATTACCAAAAAAAAAAATCAGATACGTAATTGTGGATTTCTTTTGATTTTGGAGATCATATAACCTCCTTGGTTTGATCAATAATAAAACAAACAAAAAGAAGGAATTTATTGAAAAGTTTTGAATTGTCAAAATCCTTGCTTGGTTATTCTAGGTTAAAGTGTTCATTGAAAACTTCTATTACAATAATGGACAGAGACAACTAATTATTTGTTTGTTTTACAATTTATAAATTCTTGTCGGAATTTTATAAGGCATTCAAAACTCTATGATTGAAAGCTCATTTCCCTAATCACGATATAATAAACAGCCATATAAGTAAAAGGTGTGAAAACAAATGTCCCTGTCATAAACAATATTACCCACGGGCAATATTCCCGTACTTAATCCTATTGATTTTTAATCACCAGTAAACCAAACTATGACACGGTAATTAACAACTTGCAGTTATTTTCCATGAACAGTTTTAATCAATTTTAAAAAGTAAATTATCACTGATATTCGATATATTTATTATTGATTTAATCCAAATACTTGTATCTTCTTTCAATAAAACACATGTTATGTTACAATGTTTATCGCTAGTCAACACTATACTAGAACTGCATAACATAACCGGAAATAAACATCCGACTCCATACACATTTCTCGGGATTATTCTTCGTTGAATTCTTAAATTCGTGGTTCGCTGTGACCCACGAAACCCACGAAAATTGGTATACCACGAATAAAATGAATCCACAGTATATCAGTTTATGCCATAAAATGTCACATATTTTTAATAGACTTTTTTTGCAGTTTGTTTAGTCATATCATGCTTATATATTTTTTTAACATCAAGCTATTTTTTAGTGATGAAGGAACATATCCTAGTACTATATCCAGTGATTTTAAGCTGTGAACATAAAAAGACTGTTTGATGACCTAAGCGTCTTTTTGTTATTTTTATCATAATGTTGTTGTCCTAAAGATGTATACCCCACATCTCTTTTTATTCAAATCAGTGGCGATCAAGGTGGTTTAAATGTCGTACCCACCTTTGATCACCAAAAAAAAAAATGAAAATCTCAGGTTTTTCTCTCAATATATATATTTTTAGTATAAAATCGTCAAAGATTTTGTATATCCAATTATGGTGAGTTACACTCCTTTTCAAAGATCCTGGAACCACATCTGCATAACCTTACCATTTTTTTAATCATCACCATTTTAGGTCCTAATCTACTGTTCACTGTATAAACTTCCAATACTCTTATGTAAAATACAACAGCATTGATACAAAATATAGACTTTGCTTCCATAGCTTTGGTTCCTTCATAATGCATAAAAAATGCTATTACAGCTAATATACAGTTCCCAATGTCTAGAAACTTTAACAGTCCAAACCAGTCTCTGATGGTACCCTTTAGTGTAGGGGATGGAAATGCCAGACACTGGAACAAACAAAAATCTCTTTATGTTTTCAAATATTCTTAATAAAATATTAAGTAGTTTTACAGGCTTACATCTTTCATGAAAACATATATATCATCCAAACGCATTCTGAACTTATTCAAATAATTAAATTCAATAAGAATGCATAACCAACAGAATTATATTGTTTAATTTTACCAAATATCATTTCCTTTAAATTTGGATGGCTGAAGAAGATTTGCTTTTAATGGAAAATTCATGTTAACATCTTTTATAATTTATCACAAACAAAATTTGATACTTTGTCTTTTAAATTATCTGAACTGCTTTGAGATGAGACTTGCTATAAATATGCAATGAGGAAAGTGGCACCATCTGAAATACTTGTCCTCACAAAATTATTTCTTCAATTCAGTTAACGTACGTCTACTATATCTTAGTAAGTACATGTACTTGAGTATCACTCAGTCAACTTTGGAGTTATTCAAGTCCTTACTCTTGACAAAATTGACTTCTTTACTTAAATCAGTTTTATTAAAAGTGACTTACTGTATATACATTGTCTATTATAAATGTAAATATCCAAACAATACACACAACTTCAATAGGTGTAACGTAATCTGTCCGAAACTCCACTAATACAAAATATGTAAATAGCATCAGAAACATCAAATACATCAACTGAAAAACAAATACAAAATATGTAAAAAGCATCAGAAACATCAAATACATCAACTGAAAAACATATACAAAATATGTAAATAGAATTAGAAACATCAAATACATCAACTAAAAAACAAATACAAAATATGTAAATCGAATCAAGAACATCAAGTACATCAACTGAAAAAAATAATACAAAAAAAATATAAATAGAATCAGAAACATCAAATACATCAACTGATAAAACAAATACAAAATATGTAAATAGAATCGAAAACATCAAATTCATCAACTGAATAAAGAGCTGTGCCATGGCCATGAGCACATGATACACATCGCTTTTTTCAATGAATAATGTTCCATAACTCCTCAATGTCATATCAGAAATTTATAAACAAAACTAAAGGGAGCTAATATTCTAATAGATATAATACAGTCACCAAAGTTTTATGAAAACTGCTCAAAGCAATTTAGAATTATTGAATTTGTCCGAAAATCCCCCCTTTTTCAATGAATAAAATCCCATAACTCAGAAATGTAAAATCTAAAATTTATAAAAATCAAAAGGGAGCTTACATCAATAGCTACAGACAATTCACAAAAGTTTCATAAAATTGGGTAAAGCGTTTTTGAGTTATTATCCGACATGATGATGACAGACAGAAGGATGGACGGACAGACAGATGGACAACGGTATACCATAATACGTCCCATAAACGGGCGTGTAAAAACAAATACAAAATATGTAAAAAGAATCAAAAACATCAAATACATCAATTGAAAAACAAATACAAAATATGTAAATAGAATCGAAAACATCAAGTACATCAACTGCAAAAATTAATACTAAACATGTAAATAGAATCAGCAACATCAAATACATCAACTGAAAAACAAATACAAAATACTTAAATAGAATCATGAACATCAAGTACATCAACTGCAAAAAATAATACAAAATATGTAAATAGAATCGGAAACATCAAATACATCAACTGAAAAAAAAAAAAAAAAATACAAAATATGTAAATAGAAACAAAAACATCAAATACATCTCTGAAAAACATATACAAAATATACAAAGGAAATCAGAAATCTCACATATTTCAACTGAAATATCCATTTAAACTATTTCAAAATTGAATGAACCTTAAGGTGCTACCTGTATGTAACATTATGTCTGAAAATAAATGAGGTGCACTTGGTATGGCCATGATTATTGGTTTTAATGCAAGAAAAATAATTAGAATGTTTACCAACTACGAAGTCATATTATTTTACCCATGTTTTTTTTTCAAAATTAGCTATTATTCAGTTACAATTGAACATATTCACATAGAATATATGTATATGAATTTATTTCAAATTTGGTCACAAGAATGAATTTGAATAGCATTTTATACCTATATATCATCTTTTGTTGAAATCCTTGCACAAAAAGATGTTACTCAAAATTTAATATTAAGTATAAAAAAAATAGCTACCATTATTTACACTGGCAATACATTTTTAGTAGTAAATTAAACCTATACATTAAGTTTTGATACTATGTTCTGTTTGAATAATATAACAAGACTATACATAAACTTACAGAGTGGTAAGTAAACTTTGCTATTGGTGAAGTTAGAAATGTCAGGAACTTATAAGCAGGTGACATCTTATTGTCTCCAAGTCTGTCTATATCCAGGAGTGGTGTTGCTGCCAGGAAGGGAAACAAACTCACCATAAATACCTGTATAAAAAGTCATATTGATAAATGATCACATATAAAATATTAAATTATTCAAATGACAAAAATAGCCTGCAAATTTACATAAACTGTTAACACAGAGATATGTCTCGCCTATTTGTTATTTTGCTAATGTAAATGTTGAAATTATGCAAATATTCAAAGTCAATGAACCATGACTGAAGGTACAGGGCTAAACAATCTCCATGGAAATGAGATGTGCCAATGCTAATACAACTGCATACCAAATACCATTGACTTTTCATAAATCGTTCTTTCAAACAAACCTAAACACAAACATTAACTTGTAAACTATGTAAAAGATTCAAAGTCAATGAACCATAATGAGGGGGTGGGGTTATATAATCTCCATGGAAATGAAACTTCATTGACTTAACATTAGTGGTTCATCTTAAATTGACCTAATCACAAACTAATACATGTAAACTAAGCAAAAGTTTCAAAGTCAATAGACCATGACTGAGGGGTAAGGGCCAAATAATCTCCATAGAAATGAGATATGCCAATGCTTATACAACTGCATAACAAATATCATTGAACTACCGCTAGTGGTTTCCCTTAAACTGACCTAATCACAAACTAATATCAGTAAACTAAGCAAAGTTTTAAAGTCAATAGACCATGACTGAGGGGGTAGGGTCAAATAATCTCCATGGTAATGAGATGTGCCAATACTAATACAACTGCATACCAAATATTATTGACCTACCACTATTGGTTCACCATAAATTAGACCTAATCACAAACTAATACATTGTTGACGCTGCCGCCGCCCCCAACGCCAGAAACAGCATACCTATGTCTCGCTTTTTGACTCCTTCAAGGCGAGACAAAACTTAAAGACATTGAACTTGAATGAAATGCTCCAAAGATATAACCCTAATTTTTCACTGTTCATATGTTCAGATGTACACAGACATGAGAATTATAGGGAACTATATTTAAGTGTGTCTACATTTGGTAGATTTAGTAGCTAACCTGTACTACTTCTTGTTTGGGAGGCCGGTGCCTTAGGAAAGACTTGGAACAATAGTTCCAAAATTTCCAAAAATGAAAACAACACTTTACAAATTTCATGCGTCCTAATTGCTTTTCTAGATTTACCTTTATCAAGAACACTAAGAGCCGAATATTTGAAAGCCAAGGATGTATAAGAACCAAAACAGTTGAAAAGCTATATGACCAAAAAGGACAAAACATAATAGCCAACTTTTCCTGAGGGAGGTGAAACCTAGTTTAAAAGTTACAAAAAACCACTTTAACATAGAAAGATACTGTCATCTTGGATATTTTCACAGTTTTTTTTATTTCCACGATTTCAACAGATAAAATTTTGCACTGGAGTTAAATTAGCGCATAAACCATAAGTTGCCCTTTTATAATGGTAAATTCAGAAATTATTGTGATGTTTTGATTAATGTAAAAAATGTTGGCAGGTTGGCAATAATAAAATTTTGCATTTATCATTTCAGTAGTAATTTTCTTTCATCAAATTTTTGCAATCACATTTTTTTAGATTTCCAATTTTTGCCAGTGGTCAAGGATTCATAATAATAAATGCACATATTAATATTCTGAATTGACAGTATATTAACAACCAGTCACTTGGCAGATATTTAACATGATCCTGAAATAAGTGAAAAAAAAACCTGCGTAAACATTTTCATGTTGATTGTAGTAATAGAGCACTGAATTGTTTCTACTTTTACTGTTTATAATGTTGTGTATCATATTATTTTAATACAGTGCATTAAGGATTTGTTTTCCCAAAATATTACTTTTCTGTAAGTCAATATTAAAATGTTTAGACTTACCTTTTGCCAGGATGATCCTATTCCCCTCTTCCATGTTGAACTGATAGAATTTTGGCATACAACTGATGCCAAAAAAGTCTGCAAAAATAGAAATAAAGATAATTAAATGAAAGAAATCATTCTTCTAACTTTAAATTGTTTAAATGAAACTTTGCAACCTTAGAGGCATGTGAATAAATGTCATGTGGAGTCAATGGCTTTAACACAGTATCATAACAATAAAAACAGAACAATCATCAGCAAAATTTGTAAAGCCATGGAAACAGAATTGTCTGGTAAAGAAGGTAACTAATTGCACTATGTTCAACAGAGAACAATCTTAACCAATAAAAATACCCAGAGATTTCAAGGATCCTGAATCGTTCACTTGAATTTAAATTTATCAACAGTGACCAGTTGCTTTAACATTCATGAACAGCAATGTTTTCATATTGTCATACGTACATCATCATTAGGTTTTTCCCTTAAATTAAGATGCAATTTGGTCGTCACATATTTTTTAAATTACAATTTTTAATGAACTTTTCTGTTTTAAGTAGCTGTATTGTTTAAGATAATGACTATTAATAGTAACATTAGAAACAAAAGTAATGTTTGGCTGAACATGCTCATGAGTAAAATGGTAGGTATGACATAATTGTTAACATATACACTTTTTGATGATTGTCTAAATTTGGTCCAGATTGGGTAAATTATATAGCACTGGTCATCGATCAATCTTTAAGAAGTCATTTCTCATGTTCTCATGACCTACCAAACTAGACTTATCACCAGGTTTGTACTTAAATGAGCAACATGACGTGCGTCACATGTGGAGCAGGATCTGCTTATCCTTCCTGAGCACCTGAGGTCACCACTGGTTTTTGGTAGGGTTTGTGTTGCTCAGTCTTTTAGTTTTCTATGTTGAGTTTTGTGTACTGTTGTTGGTCTCTTGGTCTTTTTCTTTTTTTGCCATGGCATTATCAGTTTCTTTTCAACTTATGAGTTTGAATGTCCCTTTGGTATCTCTTGACTCTCTTTAACTTGTTTGCATTTAAAAACTTATAGAAATAATTTATAAAATCTAAAGGGTTTTTGAACTTAAAATCGACAGAACATACAATGTAAGAACATGTGTTGGATGCGTAAATGTGAGAAAATGAATTATGTATCTGAAAGTCTTCAAAATGATAGAAAATATAATTTATACAATTTATCACATGAGCTGCGTCAGATAGAAATCAACCTTATGTAAATGAATATCTATACATCTGTTAACCTATTTCGGGTTGAAAAAATCGCTATGGAAAGACTGTTACTGTTTGAAAATTTAGCTGTTATATAAGAAAATCTACAAAACAGACCAAAATTCATCTTTTATTTTTTTATTTTATATTTGAATGTTCAAAATTCAACCAAAGTCATATAAATGTACATGTATGCTTGCACTTGCATAAGGTCGATTTCTATCTGACGCAGCTGATATGTTTAACTCAAATATCTACTCAAAGGAATAATGTGCAAAGAAATACTTAAACTCTCCACATTGAACAGTTTAAAGATCATTGGCTGTTATTTGATAGAAAATTTGAAGACTATGTTATTTAACACTAACTGCAATTGGATCTCAGATTTTTCCGTTTTTAGCAATGGCAGCCATCTTGGTTGGCCAGCAGGGTACTGGAAGTTATTCGGAAAAGACAACTTTAGGACCATTCCACATCCTTTAATTCATCAAAATTGTAAACTTCATATTAATGGATAATAATATTTGCATTTGTCTGCTATGTTCCATTCAAAATAACAGCAGCAATGATTGTAAGTCTGCTGACATAATTTTCAAATTAAACATTCTAAGGATGACTGTGGCCCTGTTTGGAGTTTATTGGTCAAAATGGGTCAAAATGGGCCAAATTAGCTAACAATAGGAATTTTGTCTATATTCCCATTAAAAGGGCATACATTTGGAACTCCATACATGAAATGTGCCAAGTTGGAACTCAATCCGTGTTGAGTAGTTCCTTCATGCAGAAAAATAGATTTATTAACATAATGTTTACATTAATGCACCCCATCAGTATTTGACCACATGATTATCTAAACTTGTATCAGCTAACGACATGGTTATTTATCTTACCTGATTGTCAGCAGAGGCTGCCATCTGCATACTTGTCATATTACTCCAGGTAGGGGATCTCCTCTCAGCAATCATCATGGCTTTGATAGGATCTCTAGAATGACATTCGTCTAGTACGTCTGATGCTAATTCATCAAACTCTCTGCAAGAAAATAAATAGATGAGAATTGTTTACATGTCTGCAGAAGTGAGACAGTAATTAGGCCGTTAGTTTTCTCAGTTGAATTGTTTCATATTTTTCATGTTGGGGCCTTTTATTGAAGGCCGTACGGTTGCCTATAATTGCTTACATTCATTTGAACTAGGGTGGATAGTTGTCTAATTGGCAATCATACCACATCTTCTTATTTTAAATATAAAGCAAAAAATAACAAAGGCAAGGAAATCATTGATGAATATGTTTTGGTATATTTTTTGTTGTTAAAAAGAGATATGGGGTAAATTTTCATTAGATGGACACCTTAAGCTTGAACACATACTGTATGTTAAAAAAAGCAAGAAAGGAATCAATCTTAATCGAAATCTGACCAGTAATTCTTCAAAACAAAGATCTTACCCAAAATTTGATCCATAATTTGAGAAAAGAAGGACATTCCTCGAAACCTGACCAATATTTTGAGAAAAGAAAGACATCCCTTGAGCTCAAAGCCTGACCAATAATTTTGAGAAAAGAAAGGTATCACATGAAACCTGACCAATAATTCTAGAAAAGAAAGGCATCCCTCAAAACATGACCAATAATTCTAGAAAAGAAAGATCTCCCAA
This sequence comes from Mytilus coruscus, assembly GCA_017311375.1. Lineage (NCBI taxonomy): Eukaryota > Metazoa > Mollusca > Bivalvia > Mytilida > Mytilidae > Mytilus > Mytilus coruscus. The sequence goes on from CM029598.1 coordinate 37,646,291, forward strand.
AATCTTATCTGTAATTTTAGACCTGACATCAAAACCTGTCACCTGATACAGGATAGACAAATGTACAGACAATCAGACAGACTAACACAGAAGACCCAATGCATGCAAATGGTATAAATATGTTTAAATTTTCATAAACATTTTGGATCCAATATACCCTTATTGACATTGTTCTATTGTCTATGTCAAGCAGAAAATGTAAAAAATAGGACTTATCTCTGTCTACTTACTCTTTATAGGCTAAGACTTTATTTTTGACAGACAATTCATTTCTGTGTATATATTTGGCTAAGGAATAGTGTATTCTGGATGCTGCTACTGTACTTGTCACTGGTTCACCTCCCATCTTTAATGCAAAATTGGCCATCTGCTGTCTGAAAATAGTGCAAAATCCATGAAAATTCTTTGACATTCACTGCAAAAAAAACCAAACCATAACTCTATTCATTCTGACACGAGTATGTTTATAATCAGCTGTACATTTTTTTTGGTGGGAAAAGACATCACTCTTTGAGATTAATTTTTTGTTGCTTGCTTATCATCCAGTAGCAAATATCTCAGGATTCTTTGAGAATGAGCAGTTTGAACTGCACAGTTGTGTTCCACCTGTATGTAATTTTGATAGTAAAATCTAAATATTGAGATGTAAACTGTTATCACAGAGATATGTCTCGCCTTTTTGTAATTTTGATAATGCAAATGTTGAAATTAAAATAGCAATACTTTAACATGTAAGTTACGCAAATTTTCAAAGTCGATGAACCATGACTGAAGATACATGGCTGAACAATCTCCATGGACATGCGATGTGTCAATGTTAATACGACTGCATACCAAATACCATTGACTTATCATAAGTCGTTCCCTTTAAACAAACCTAAACTCAAACATTAACTTGTAAACTATGTAAAAATTTCAAAGTCAATAAACCATGATGAGGGCGTGGGGCTTTGTAATCTCCATGGAAATAAGACTTGCAAATGCCAATAAATTTGCATACCAAATATCACTGACATAACATCAGCAGTTCATCTTAAACTGATCTAATCACAAACTAATACATATAAACTAAGCAAATGTTTCAAAGTCAATTGACCATGACTGAGGGGGCGGGGCCAAATAGTCTCCATGGAAATGAGATGTGCTAATGCTTATACAACTGAAAACCAATTAACATTGGCCTATCACTAATGGTTCCCCTTGAACTGACCTAATCACAAACTAATATATGTAAACTAAGCAAAATTTTCAAAGTCAATAGACCATGACTGAGGGGGCAGGGCCAAATAATCTCCATGGAAATGAGATGTGCCAGTGCTTATACAACTGCATACAAAACATCATTGACCTACCACTTGTGGTTCACCATAAACTAGACCTAATCACAAACTAATACATTGTTGACGCCGCCGCCGAAAACAGCATACCTATTGTCTGGCTTTTTGACTCCGTCAAGGCGAGACAAAAATGACAATACGTTAACTAAGGATTTTCTACCTCAGGAAAAGATTGCTTAACTGTATTGGCAAAACTGTTTGGAAATTTTTGGCCAACAATGCTCTTCAACTTTGTACTTGATTTTGCCTTTTGACGTTTTGATTTGAGCGTCACTAGTAATGAGTCTTTTGTAGATGAAACATGCGTCTGGTGTACAAAATTAAAAGCCTGTTGTCCTTGATGAGTTTTATTTTATTCACATGTAAACAATACAATAAATTCAAAATCAATGAACCATGACTAAGATGCAGAAAATAAGATATGCTAATGCTAATACAACTGCATACCAAATATCATCATCATAAGTGGTTCCCCCTTAACTAACCTAATCACAAACTTTAACATGTAAAATGAGCATAAGTTCAAAGTCAATAGACCATTACTGAGAGGGTGAGGCCAAAAAAACTCAAAATATGCAAATATCATTGACTTAACATTAGTGGTTCCCCTTAAACTGAGCTTATCACAAACATCTACCTAAGCAAAAGTTTCAAAGTCAATAGACCATGGTTAAGGGGACAGAATCAAACAATATCCATGGAGATGGGATGTGTCTATGCAAATATAACTGCATACAAAATATAATTGATTAACCATTAGCACTTCCCCACTAACCTAATCACAAAGTTTAACAAAATGTTGACTAAGCCGACACTAGAAACAGCACACCTAAGTCTTACATTCACGAATCTATTGAGGGGAGACAAAAACCAAATTACTTGAACTCTAGTGTACAGTAAACAAGGATATTTTCAGAGGTTTGTATTTTCAAGATATTGAATGCCTAAAATGTTCATGTGGTTGTAATATTCATGGATCAACTGTAAGTTTACACTTTTATTATTATTGTTTTCTACATACCATTTGAATCGGGGATATTTTGTTGCATTTAACATCATCTTTTTTTTTATATCGTGGCCAAATATAGATCGAATATAACCCTTGCACAAAAATTTTAATGTTTACAGTATTCAACTCACCTTGGTTTACCTCAATAAGAATATCAATCTGATCAGAAAGTGTTTTCATGGATATCTAAATTGTATTGTTTTATGCTATATACATCTTTAAAAGCTTACCTTAGCAACAGTGCTGACCAGATGAGCAATTGTTTATATTGATATCTAAATTTTCTTGTTTAATGGTATAAACATCTATAAAAGCTTACCTAAGCAGCAGTGTTGACCAGATGAGCAATTGTTTGTATGGATATTTAAATTGTCCTGTTTGATGGTATATACATCTATAAAAGATTACCTTAGCAGCAGTATTGACCAGCTGAGCAATTGTTTGTATGGATATCTAAATTTTCCTGTTTGATGGTATAAACATCTATAAAAACTTACCTAAGCAGCAGTGTTGACCAGATAATCAATTGTTTGTATGGATATCTAAATTGTCCTGTTTGATGGTATAAACATCTATAAAAGCTTACCTAAGCAGCAGTGTTGACCAGATGAGCAATTGCTTGTATGGATATTTAAATTGTCCTGTTTGATGGTACATGTATATACATCTATAAAAGCTTACCTTAGCAGCAGTGTTGACCAGATGAGCAATTGTTTGTATGGATATCTAAATTGTCCTGTTTCATTGTATAAACATCTATAAAAGCTTACCTAAGCAGAAGTGTTGACCAGCTCAGCAATTGTTTGAATGGATATCTAAATTGTCCTGTTTGATGGTATATACATCTATAAAAGCTTACCTAAGCAGCAGTGTTGACCAGCTGAGCAATTGTTTGAATGATATATAAATTGTCCTGTTTGATTGTTTATACATCTATAAAAACTTACCTAAGCAGCAGTGTTGACCAGATGAACAATTGTTTGCATGGATATCTAAATTGTTCTGTTTGATGGTATATACATCTATAAACGATTACCTTAGCAGCAGTGTTGACCAGATGAGCAATTGTTTGTATGGATATTTAAATTGTCTTGTTTGATGGTATAAACATCTATAAAAGATTACCTAAGCAGCAGTGTTGACCAGATGAGCAATTGTTTGTATGGATATTTAAATTGTCTTGTTTGATGGTATAAACATCTATAAAAGATTACCTAAGCAGCAGTGTTGACCAGATGAGCAATTGTTTGTATGGATATTTAAATTTTCCTGTTTGATGGTATATACATCTATAAAAGATTTCCTTAGCAGCAGTGTTGACCAGATGAGCAATTGTTTTTATGGATATATAAATTGTCCTGTTTGATGGTATATACATTTAAAAAAGATTGCCTTGGCAGCAGTGTTGACCAGATGAGCAATTGTTTGTATGGATATTTAAAATTGTCTTGTTTGATGGTATAAACATCTATAAAAGATTACCTAAGCAGCAGTGTTGACCAGATGAGCAACTGTTTGATGGTATATACATCTATAAAAACTTACCTAAGCAGCAGTGTTGACCAGATGAGCAATTGTTTGTATGGATATCTAAATTGTCCTGTTTGATGGTATATACATCTATAAAAACTTACCTAAGAAGCAGTGTTGACCAGATGAGCAATTGTTTGTATGGATATTTAAACTGCCCAGGTTCATACTCATTTTCCTCATCATCATTAGCTTCCACATTTTTTTCTCCTAAGTCATAACCAAATTTGTCCATTAAAGAAACCACAATGGCAGACAATTTTTCCACTGTCATACCTTTAGGCTCTTCCATGCCAAGTTTAGTGATTACCTTTTTCAATGGCATATTGTTTATATCTATTTCTTTCAATGCCTAAAACAATAGAATTACAAATATAAAAATAAGGAGATGAGGTATGACTGCCAATGAGACAACTATCCACCAAAATTCAAATGAAGTGGATGTAATATCTAGATAATTTGTATTATACTACATTCACACATTTCAAAAGAAAACTATTTATAAAGTAGCATATAAACAATTTTGTCATTGGTTAATCCGAATTCAAGTTAAAATATCTTGTAGATTTTTGTCCTCAAATTTTTAGATAAATTTATTGCCAGTTATCTACCAAACAATATCTGTTGGCAGTTTTGGCAAACAGGAAGTAGTCGTCTGACAAATAAAAAAGAGCTAACATATTACAACTCATTACTGTAAAGCTGCTGACAATGTATATAGTCATTCTGTTCAGTAGTATCTGAGAAAGGGATACAAAAATATTGTTGGGCGAACAACAAACAGACAGACTGACCTAGTGTTTGGGTATTACATCTTTTTTTTAAACACAAAACAAAAAGGCATATGCCTAACAAAATATTCTACTGATATTTGTTTCTAAGATCATGTGTATGTTCTTTTAGTTGACATCTTTTCTGTAAATTAACGAAATTGTTTTTATAATCAGAATAAAATATTACCATGTCATAAAGTTCTAACAATCTATTCAACGTAAGATATTCTCTCATTACGACTCCTTGGTTCAAAATAATCTGTACAAATTTTACATTATCACTTAGTATGGCTGTCCTCATAGCCTCATCAAAACTGCCTACAAAATAGTTACATATAATCTGACAAAGGCACTGAGAATTGTTGAGTTCAAAGCATCGTCAAAAATGTCTATTAAATGTGATATAATCATATATATAAAAGTACAAACAATGTATTGTGACCTTCAGAGACACATTAAACCTTTTTTGTACTTACTTAACAAACTTCTAATTATAGACACAGCATCATTCATTGTGTTCATGTTTTCCTTTCTCTGAAATATCACTAAAACTTTTACACAGTGAAAGCTGCCATGCCCATCTTGAGTCTGAGATCTATATTAATTTGAGTTGATATGGATAATATTTGGTTAGAATACATAATATGGACATATTTTTATCCACAAAAACTCTCTAAAAAAGTAACTGAATGTGAGAGATTGAAATGTGTTAAGTTTATGGTGGAATTGATGTGGAAAGTCTATGGTTGATTTAAATGTGGTAAATTTATGGTGGAATTGATACGAAAGTCTATGATCAATTTAAATGTGGTAAATTTATTGTGGAATTGGATATGGAAAGTCTATGGTTGATTTAAATGTGGTAAATTTATGGTGGAATTGATACTAACGTCTATGATCAATTCAAATGTGTTAAATTTATGGTGGAATTGATATGGAAAGTCTATGGTTGATTTAAATGTGGTAAATTTATGGTGGAATTGATATGGAAAGTCTATGGTTGATTTAAATGTGGTAAATTTATGGTGGAATTGATACGAACGTCTATGATCAATTCAAATGTGTTAAATTTATGGTGGAATTGATATGGAAAGTCTAACGTCTATGATTGATTTAAATGTTGATTTAAATGTGGTAAATTTATGGTGGAATTGATGTGAAAGTCTATGATCAATTTAAATGTGTTAAATTTATGGTGGAATTGATGTTGAAAGTCTATGGTTGATTTAAATGTGGTAAATTTATGGTGGAATTGATGTTGAAAGTCTATGGTTGATTTAAATGTGGTAAGTTTATGGTGGAATTGATACGGACGTCTATGATCAATTCAAATGTGTTAAATTTATGGTGGAATTGATATGGAAAGTCTGTGGTTGATTTAAATGTGGTAAGTTTATGGTGGAATTGATATGGAAAGTTTATGGTTGAGTTATATTTGGCATGTTTGTCTAGCATTGTTTCACATATGATTTGGTTGATGTATTTGGCATGTTTGTCTAGCATTGTTTCACATATGATTTGGTTGATGTATTTGACATGTTTGTCTAGCATTGTTTCACATATGATTTGGTTGATATATTTGAAAACTGTTTCAGTAGTCATTTATTCTCTATACATGTATAACACACCTCTACTCCACAAAGCATCTTCTCTAAAGATTTCTTCCTGTGCTATGTCAGCCCTGTCCCATTTCAGTGCCAGTTTTAATCTCTCTAATCTCTGTTTTTCTGTTACTTCACCAGCCTTAGCTGTAATAAAATTTTAATGGTACAAAAGTACTATAGACGGATGTAACAAAGTTAGTGATTGTTTACCATGACTTGTTTTAACTAAAGCATGTATGAAATTTCCTGCAGACCCTTTTTCTGTACAACACAAACATGCATAGATCACTGTGCACTAAAATACAGTGCACTGGTCGTTAAAATGGATTAACTCTTCTTATAGTTTGTGTGTATTATCAGAGGCAGAACCTTGTTTTTTTCATATCCGAGATTGCTTCTTGATGTACATGAAATCACCATATCTGTTTACAAGTATTTATATTAATCTTTAACTTAAAATCACAATACAAAGATGACACTAGTGTATTAATATAAATTATCTAACAGTATATGGCCAATTATTACCCTTAGGTAGCAAAATAAAGTCCTTTATGCATGTTTGTGGGTTTTTGTCATCCATGTAATTTGCCAATTTTTTATCAAATGTAGAAAAAAATATATATACCTTTCAGTAAAATCTTCAAAATTTCATTATCAAGTTCTTCATGTTTGTTAATATGAAATATACTGATCTGAAATAAAATAATGAACTCTTACAAACTAAATATGCAAATCAGTCAAAATTAATATGTCTGAATAATAAAACATTTACTAGTAATTTGACATTTAAAATGTTTAAATCAAATAATTCACTGCAAAATACAATCAAATGATTAGTTTATGACACATAAATTCTCTAGATTTTGCTATTTCAACAATTTTTATCAAAGAATGAGAACATTACCCATAAACTACTCAGTACTATAGACAATCAAAGAGCTGAAATCAGTGTACTTTTTTTTTAAAAGACTATAAAAAAATTTGCCATCTGTCAGAGTTGATATATATATATATAACAGAGACTATTAAAGATTTGGTGTGAATAAAGTTAATTAAGACTAAAAAAGGTATGTCATTATGTTGGGTAAATATCAATGAAGCAGCAATCTGACAACATGAAGCAGAAAAAAATCTAGAGGTCAACATATCATTGTTGAACAACTTTACAGATTTCAGAGAAAGATGTGTTTCTTTTAGAAATGATCAACATCTTACCATATCTTTCTTTGCAATACAACATTTGACACTTTCAAACACACTATTGATTCCATCCTCAGCTTTCTGTTTAGCTTTAGGATCATCCTTGTCTGCCGGCTTCAATTCAAAGTATGCCTTCTTTATCAATTTACGAATCTTAGTCCTGAAAATAAATAACATAAATGTTAAATTCAGATCAATGACTGGTTTCAAACTGATGTACTTATTTTTTAAATCTACGATCAATCTGAGCTCAATTGTTAGAATTTTGGTTCGACTCCTTTTTAAATTCTGGAATCAATGTGCTGTTGTAGACTTTTACATAGACAAAAGAAAAGATGTTGTATTTTATTACTGTGGATTAATTTATTTTCATAGGTACCAATTTTCGTGGATTGAGGAAAACTTGCATTTTCGTGGATATTTGATTTCATGATTTGGCAAAAGTTTGCATACAAGACTATAGAAAATTTGAAATTCATTGAACATTTAAATTAGTGGCTCACCTGTAACCATGAAATCCACGAAAATTGGTATCCAACGAATAATAATAGATCCACAGTAAGTAACATTGCACTTTGTCATGGTCATTTTTAACAGTCCCAAGTTTTTTTTTAATTAATGTACTTTTTTTTTACATTATTTATCCCAAAGTTGAAGAAATTTGACAAAGTAAACTTGTGTTACAATTGATTTTTATAGATTCTTGTTCTTTAATACAAAACAAATGGAATGTTAATAATGTTTGATATATTTTCTATCAAAGATAAGCAAATTATTGTTTCCTTCTTGACCTAAATGTTGCTGTAGTATTGGTAACAGAAACTAAATAACAAGATTATACAAATTACAAAAATAACCCATTGACTTCTGGTTGCTTAACATTCAGTGGCAAGAATTACATGCATGTTTAGAACCCCAAAAAATTAATGAGAGACTCATTTACCCCCTCTCTGGATTGGTGTAGGCATACACCAGTATGTCAGCAGCTCTACCAGTACCCTCACACAATATAACAGGTATATTCTGTCCGAGAGAGGTTTTAGCATCCTCTATAGCATCCCGTCCTCCTTCTACTACAATCAATACAACAGGTATCCCCTCTCCTCCTGTTAAAACAAAAATAAAGCATTGACACGAAATATCAACAGTCTTCATAGGTATGCAAACATTTTATCTATTGATTAATAAACTGTTAACAGAGATATGTCTCGCCTATTTGTTATTTTGATAATGCAAATGTTGAAATTAAAATAGCAATACTTTAACATGTAAGTTATGCAAATATTCAAAGTCAATGAACCATGACTGAAGGTACAGGGCTAAACAATCTCCATGGAAATGAGATGTGCCAATGCTAATACAACTGCAAACCATATACCATTGACTTTTCATAAGTCGTTCCTTTAAACAAACCTTAACACAAACATTAACTTGTAAACTATGCAAAAGTTTCAAAGTCAATGAACCATAATTAGGGGTGGGGTTATATAATCTCCATGGAAATGAAACTTGCCAATGCCTATACATTTGCATACCGAATATCATTGACTTAACATTAGTGGTTCATCTTAAGCTGACCTAATCACAAATTAATACATGTAAACTAAGCAAAAGTTTCAAAGTCAATAGACCATGAATGAGGATATGGCTAATACAACTGCCCAAATAATCTCCATGGAAATGAGATATGCCAATGCTTATAAAACTGCATACCAAATATCATTGACCTACCACTAGTGGTTCCCATAAACTGACCTAATCACAAACTAATACATGTAAACTAAGCAAAGTTTCAAAGTCAATAGACCTTGACTGAGGGGCGGGCCAAATAATCTCCATGGTAATGAGATGTGCCAATGCTAATACAACGTACTGCATACCAAATATCATTGACCTACCACTAGTGGTTCACCATGAACTAGACCTAATCACAAACTAATACATTGTTGATGCCGCCGCCGCCGAAATAGCATACCTATGTCTCACTTTTGACTCTGTCAAGGCGAGACGAAAATATTAATAACTTAATCAGTTTGCCTGATTCAATATTTACATTAAGATTAAGAAATATCACAAAGCATTTATTTATTGTTAACTGTTTGTTTGTTTTTTTTTAAAAGTATAGGGTCACCAATGAATAATTGCAACTTGTCAAATTATATTAGGTTATTTGGTTATTCTTTTTATCAAAACTAATAAACTGTTTTGTTATTAACCAAAAATTGGATCTCATCATATACTGGTATCTGTCAAAGTCATCTGTGGCATTTTATAGCTTACTGTACGATATGGGTTTTGCTCATTGATGAAGACTATATAGTGACCTGTATTGTTTACATCTTTGTGTTTTGAACTCTGGTGGATTGTTTTCTCATTGGCAATTATATCACATCCAGGGTTTCCTCTGGGTCAAAATTATTTTCGCCAAAACAATATTTTTTTTAGCCACTCTCAATTTTTTTTTGCCAACTAACATTAACATATTTTTGTTTACAACTTGTTTTCCTTCTTGTTTAAAAAAAAAAAATCAGCATTGTTGTCTCATTTATTATAATTCTAAATATCTATTCAATAATATACATTGTAATAAATGAACACGCAATTAGAACAAAATTTCTTGTAGTACTTTTTAATAGAAACTGTAAAATTTTACTTCTCAGAACACCAATTTCATAAACATTCAGTATATTAGATACTGTCTAGTTAAAGGACAAAGAATAATGTCAGAGATTTTTCTTACTTTTGAACCCTTTCTTCAAAACAACAGTTTTCTTTTCGGGACCATCATTAAAAGTAAAAGTTAAAACGTAAAAATATGCTTAGAACAGGTACGTTGCTAAAACAGTGGTAAAGTTCAAACTTCAAAGCAATTATTTTTATCAAAGTTGTAAAAACAATCCGTTAGTTGACATGTGATGCTATTTCACCACACTTTTAATTTAACAATTTATTTAACACCTTTTCTAATTAGTCCATTGTTGTCGATTGCTATCAAATGTCATCAGCTGATTATTGATTTTCTGTCAAAATCGATATGTGATGAGTTCAAGATGAAATCTGAGTATTGTCTGACCAGGGAAAAAGTACGAGAAACAACAAAACAATTACCAGATGGATGAAGTCAAACAGTTAATTTTCTTTCGCCAAATTCTTTCGCCAGTCATGATTTCTGATCGCCACAATTTTTCTTTTTTCATAAAATGCGAAAAAAAGCCTGCACATGTCCCTGTTTTTCTAGTTATATATTACTTAACATTCTAAATTGACAACATTCAACATTTATTCTTACCATTTTCTATAGGATCAGACAGTTTCTTTTCAAATCTAGCTCTAAATTTAGCCACACCCTTATACAAGTTTCTGTATCCATCATCAACAAAGATGAAATGTGTATGATCTGAATTCAGCGGTACTGGTTTTGCATGTTCTATCACATTACTGGTTTTGTATTCAGCTATTTTATCAAACTTTCCCTGAAACATATAAGTTATAATACATATGTAATAGGGGCCTTGGAGGCATAGAGATCTAAGGTGTTTACCTAATGTGATTGCTAGCCTGTCAACACTGCTTTTGTTAGGTGCGTTTGACCCTCATCTTAATTAACAAGGATTGCTAACCTGTCAACACTGCTTTTGTTAAGGTGCATTTGACCCTTATCTTAACTGAATAGGACCATAAACCTGTGGTTCGCTCTAGGTACTTGAACTTTCACCTCAAATAAAAACTGGCCGTAATGATATAGCCAAAAATGATGAAAGTGGCATTTAACACCAACAATCAATCAATAAACATCTACAACATAACCTGTTTATTGCCAGGGTCACATAACATACTTTGTATTTCTTAATCTATTCTTACTAAATCACTAGAGAATTTTGTCATCTCTGTTCAACTTTTTAAAATTTGTAGCAAAAAAGTGTGAATGCTAGCCCATTATTATTAAACGCCAATCAGTTACCACTAGTTGTCTAGATATTGAATTTTTTTTGTGTTAAAATTGCTGTGTAAAACATCTATTAATCTTTACAAAAATCTCCATTTACTTCATTAAATTCATAAATTCAACGTAAGAATTTTCAAGATTGTAGCCAGTGTAAAAATGGTGTACCTACCAAATCTGCATAATTATAATATTGACATTCATTGAAAAGTGTACTCTTTGAAGAGGTTCAGATTTTCAATACAGAAGTGTATATGTCAATCATTTGTTAATGTTGGGAGAAAAAACCAAAATGCTTTCCTAAATAAAATAGCTAAAGGCAGCTAAAAGTTTTCACTTTTTTTAATGATTTTGGTTTAAGTCTTTAAGATTGCATTCACTTTGCTGTGGGAACTTAAAACTAAACATCACATTTTATTATGCATTGGAAAACAATATTAGGAATTGATTCAACTACAATTATGGACAAGGAAGTTAATTCCAATTCTAAATATTATTTCAACAATAACATCATTGATATTTTAGAACAGATACTATATTCATGCACCATGCACAATTTATGTAATTGTTTTAAAAAATTTAGTTATATACATACACATCATTTTGTAACTTGAAATTTCTTGAAATGTTCCTGGATAAGATGTATAGAATGTTGAGCTAAATGCACTATGTTTTGTTTACATGCATCTTAAAAGTAGTACTGATAAAGTCTGGAAAATTGATATCTATATAAAGTCAGCTGCATAAGAGTTTTGATTGCATGAATTCAATCTTTACCCAAAAAAAGATAACAGAAACTATCAAAAATATTGAATACAAATTGTACCAACCACCAAAAACTACCTCATCCAAGAAAAATTAGTGCGCATATATAAAATATCTTGCCTGCTTTATCAATTATTATTAAATTTTGTGTCTGTCAATAACAATCAAAGGTCCTATATTTACTATTTTTGATAGTCTATGAAAATAAGGTCAAGGTCAGATGAACCTGTCTGAAGGACATGAACAGGTTATTTACAAAGATCATTATGATTCTTTGCAACATATTCAGTTGACATATAATTGATAGTTACTTAGAATCTATTGGTAAATTATTATAAGAATATATAAGAATCATTTAACAATGAGTTAATGAGTGATGAATCTGAAAATGTATCACACAATCAAACATGCTAAGAGTTTGATACGAAATATCAGAAAGTTCTTGTTTGTTAGGTTCCTTAGAAAAGTGCAACGAAATATTCAATGCATGGCCATTTTTTTTATTAAAACTTTGGTCATTCCAATTGCAGATCTTACTGATTTTTATCAATGTTAATGTTTCTGTATTTTGAGGAACATTTTCTATTTAATTTACTTATTTCATCCCACCCCCAATTAACTATGGCTACATGTATCATAGCTCTTGGTCAATTACTGGCTTCATGATCATCTCCTGAGGAACCATAGTTTAACTTTACTGGGATTGGCATATATAAATGTCAAGCCAGTGGTCTATACTTTGATACTCTTTTGTACCCACATAGGCAGTTGGTTTATGCATGGAGAAAAGTTTATCTTTTAGTTAAGTTAATTACCCAAATGCCAAATTACATAAATTTATTTAAAAAAAAGTAATAAGCATTATATAAAAATCATGTCTTCTTAAATTGAATATATCCATGGCAGATTAGTTTTACAAACCAGATTCTCCTAACTACTGAAAGCAATTTGACAAGACTTTTCAATTAAATAAACGTCCAGCTAGTTCACAAGGTAACAGTCCACAGAAAGACCTTTCACCCTACCTGGACTCATTATTCTGACTCAGAGTTGACCAGTCTTTGCTCTTACTTCTTAATGCTGCGTGCTTAGTGGAGAGGCAGCAAATACCAATTTTAAAGTGTGAGGTTTGACCTACAGGGGTTCAAACCATCTACATCCCACACTCGATGTGAACACATTACCAAGAGACCACCAAGCGGCTGCATGGATCTGAAGAGTTGGTATCATTTTTCTTTTTCTATAGCTATATTCAGATTGATGAGAAATTTTTCATGAAAGCTGAAATGGTCTAGTAAAGTGATCTAATTTCATCTTGCAATGTCAGATTGTTGACATTTTTTGTTTAAATAAAGCAAATAAAGACTTTAAGAAAATTTTAAAGTTTTATGAAAATATTCACAATTTGACTTTAAAGATCCTTTTTATGCTGATATCTTTTAAGGGAAATTAAATAGTTACATGAATTTCATCGAAAATAACTAATTTGTGAAAATAAGTACACATGAAACAAGTACAAAATAGTAATGTAAAAGGCTATTTATGTAAATTTTTTATTCACAATATTCAAATTTAAATAAGACAAACACATCATGACAATAAGTTCTGAAGTAATCCTCCAGTAAACTAATTTATATAATAACATTTCCAATTTTTTGTAAACTGAAAAAAAAAGACAGCAATTATCTAAATATATGCAACTATCAAATATGCAATAGAAGCCATAAGAAATTGGACAATTTTAATGTCCCACTAAAGCAAATCATACCAATGAACCACAAACTACTATTAAACAAGCTTTCAGTGACAAGATTTATATCAAATCTTGCAAATAGGAGACACATTCTACATGGACATATCAATTAATAGAAACCATGCCATATTACAACATAATTGTCTAGGATTTAAAAAAACTGATAATACATTGTCTTACCATCTTGACTGTACATGTCACCTGATGGTCCTATTGTAGTAAATAAATAAGACTATGTTCTGTTAAAGTGGTTACTTTCACTAAAAAATATTGGAAGAATCATGTTGTGTTTGTCTTAAATATGAAATGACATGAATATTTAATAGCTCCTTTTTTTAACTTTTGATTGTTTAATAATTTTTAAAAAATGTCTTTTTTATTATTTTAAATCCTAAGCTATGGAGGAAAACAGTAAAAACAACATATATTGACTTGTAATGACATTAAAATTTTGTTCGAACTCCTATGGAATCCTGTTTAATTCTCCTTGGAACCAATGTTCCTGGATTGAGTAAAAAAATTGTATTTTCTTGGATATTTGATTTTGCAAATTTGCCAAAGTCTGCATACAAGCTTATAAAAAATTAATACTTTTAATTCTTGCTTATATACCCACATTACCCATGAAAATTGGCAATCCACGAATAATAGTTAATCCACAGTATGTGGAATAACTTATCAAATACTAATTTCAAGAATATGCAGAACAGTAGTGAAAATATATCTGTATTAATAGTGTGATTCTTCCATTATAATCTTACAAACAATGTAGAAATTGTTTTATCAATTAGTTACTGTTAATTCAAAAATTTTTGCATGCATTGATTATTGCGATTTTTGAAGAATTGACAAAAATGTGATTCTAATTATTGAGAAAAATCTGCATAGAGATCAATGTATCAGATATCAGAATGCAAGTTCTTATTATTGCGATACCCACCTAGTCGCATTATTCGCATTAATAAAAACCTAGCAATAATTTCTGAATTTACAGTGCTATATATGGGTGTTATTAATTTGGCTTAATATATTAGAATCAAAGTGCAAATGCACTTAAACAGTAGTTTCCTTTTTAAAATAATTGTAAAGAGTTCTACAAAAGGGTTG
The DNA here is from genome assembly GCA_017311375.1 of Mytilus coruscus. Lineage (NCBI taxonomy): Eukaryota > Metazoa > Mollusca > Bivalvia > Mytilida > Mytilidae > Mytilus > Mytilus coruscus. Next base: position 37,661,312 of record CM029598.1, read on the forward strand.
GTATTTAACTGCTGCTGTCAGTATAAACATATCATGTCACCTTCCAAAAAAACTATTGATAAGTGAAAGACAGAAAAATGAATAAGAAAAAATCTGAAGAGCTATCTCTTGATTATGAAATATATAAAAAATTATCTTGAAATGTTTGTGAAAATAAACTAAACCTTTAAATTTATGTTGATGAAGGACTATCGAATCACATTGCTTTAGGCAAGATAAGAAAGAAAGCAAACGTTTTTGCCACTTCCAGTTTTCATCTTCCTGTTAATGTATTTTAAATAGTAAGATTTTGTATTACCTGTATACAAAACACTAACTTTCAATTGCTTTAACGTTATTGTTAGTCGGCCATTTAACGTCACCACTGAGTTAATAATTCAATCCATTTTTTTTAAATATAACTACTATTAAAGGATTGTTCAATTGAAATAATTTATATTCAGCATTTATAAAAAACAAGGTTATAATTGTTGACATTATTTTTATTCAGATTTCCAAATAAATATGGATCTCAATAGGGTTATCATTTGGGATCATGAAAATTAAAAGTGTATCCTCACTCATTCAGGAAACAAAGCTATTTAATTATATAATTAGATGTAACAGTAGTTTACTGATGTCCAAATTTCATAAACCCATTAAGAAGATAAATGTCAAGAAAACGAATAAAAACTAAGAATCAAGGCTACTGTCTTTTGTCTTTATATTCATTGTATTTTTTAGTTTTGTGCCATTCTGATGAGTCAAGCTATTTCCAACTGACTTTTACTATTTAATCTTATTTTGTGGTGTAACACCACTGTCCTAGGTTAAGAGGAGGGTTTAGTGCTCACAAACATGTTTTACCCTGCCATATACTACATGTATATGTGCCTGTCCCAAGTCAGGAACCTTTAATTAGATTGCTGTTGTTGGTTGCTTTCTGTCTTATTGGTTTTTCGTTTATTTGTTATAAATCATGCCATTTATTTTTGTATGAATTGTTTCACATCTCAGGTTCTTTGATAGCTGACTTTACGGTATGGGTTCTGCTTCTTGTTGAAGAGTGTACAGTTTATTTCAATGAAATCATGAGTAGGTTAAATTTCAAGGTTAAATGTCTACTGCAAGAACAGCAAAAATTAAACACAAGGAATAACTTCTACATCTAGAAAAAAAAACCTGAGGTTATAAACTTCTGACCCAAATTTTAGATAATAAAACTAGTATGTGCAAAACATGAATTGTCTAGGTCTTTTAACCTCTGAAATATCAACTTGTCTTTTAAAACTAGACATGTCAGAACGACACAAATGGCCCCACTCGCTAAAAATGCTTGAAGCCATTTTCTGGAGTGGAAATTAGAGAATGAAAGTCTGTATAACTGTTATTTGCAATAAATTCAAAGTCCCAAGCCCGTAATTTCGTCAAAAATTAATGGAGCAGAACCAAAGGTAAACTCCATTTGTAACTCATCATAGTAGACTCACATATTAAAAATCAACTCAATATGTGAAGGCGTTTAGAAAAAAAGTCTGTATAACTGTTATTTTCACAAAATGTTCAAAGTGCAAAGCATGTTGTTTCTGCAAAAATCAGAGGAGTGGAACCAAACGTAAACTCAATCTGTAACTCATCATAGTAGACTGGCATAATAAAAATCAGCTCAATATGTGAAGGGTTTAGAAAAAAAGTCTGTCTAACTGCTATTTTCATGAAATTTTCAAAGTACAAAGCCTGTTATTTTGGCAAAAATCAGCGGAGCGGAACCAACCTTAACTCAATCTGTAACTCATAATCTAGGACTCAATATGTGAAGGCGATTAGAAAAAATCTGTATAACACTTATTTTTATGAAATTTTCAAAGTCCAAAGCCTGTAATTTCATCAAAAATCAGCAGAGCAGAACCAAGCGTAAACTCAATCTGTAACTAATCATAGTAGACTCACATTCTAAAAATCAGCTCAATATGTGAAGGCGTTTAGAAAAAAAGTCTGTTTAACTGTTTGTTGCAGAATGACCGAATGACGGATAAGGGTAAAACTATATTGCCCAGACAACTTTGTTGAGGGGCCATTAAAATGTCCTCAAATTCACCACTATCAGAAAAGTGAACTTTTAGCAATGTTTATAAGAGGCAATATGAAATTCAGTATTGAAAGAAAAAAGAAAAAATATTTTGTTCTAATTAAGCTCATATAATAAGCAAGATTTCAATATCTATATTAAAAGAGGCTGCTATGTTTTCATTTAAAAGCAAGAGTTTTTTGAAACATGAAATGCTACAAGCAGAAATATATGAAGCCTCACACACAACTCATATACCTCAAATACAAGGGAATGTCCTCTCTTGTCATAACCTAGTCTTTTTGGCAGACCCTGTGTGTTTTCCTAAAACAATATTTTAATTCTAAAATTAAAGCTTGTGCTTAACACAGACTGGTATGTCACTTTAACCATATCATCTGATTAGAAAAAAACTTCAATGAAAAAGCAAGCAATCCATGCATGCATTCCTTTTTCAAATTTAAAGCTATTTCTTCTGTCAGCATTTACACATAACAAACTTTCATTAAGAATATTTTTTAATTGTGAAAAAACTACAAAACTTACCTGTACATTGATATTGTGGTCTGTCAAGACATGTCTATTTTTAACATATCCCCATGGAGCTATTCCAATACAACGTAGAACATGGGCAAATCTGTCTTTATACCATTCGAATGACTGGCCTTCTCTCACTGCTAATCCTACTTCCTTCATTACTCCCATATTGAATCCTGAGGTTATCAGCCAAGCATTTGTTGTCTGAGAAGCCTGTAAAATAATAAAAAGCATTTATTACATTGGTTAGAATGAAACACCTTTATTTTCTTAATTACAGTCAAATAAAACTGGTATTGCACATGGGAAATAAATCCTATTTCTGTTGTCTGAGATTTGATTTGATTTGATTTTTGGTGTTTTAACACCACTTTTAAGCACCGCTTTTGGGCTATTTCATGGCCGTCAGTTTTTATTGGTGGAGGAAGCCAGAGTGCCTGGAGAAAACCACCGACCTTCGATAGGAAAACTGACAATCCTAGTCAATTAAGATTGGAGTCGCGTGCACCCGCATGAGCGGGGTTCGAACTCACAACCTCAGTGTTGACTGGCTAGTGATTAAAGTAGTAACTACTTAGACCACTCGGCCACCGAGGCCCTTGTTGTCCGTGAAGTTGTATTCAAATGAAGTAAGTACAGGTTTAAGAGATATAGTTTTTTTGCATTTTCTTCTACATTTACATTTGAAGACAAAAAAAGACAATGAAATAATAATAGGTATTCTTGAATTAATATGTTTATTTGGTCACTTGTAGAACATTTTTTCATATTCAAGTTCTTGGATTTGTTATTCTATATTTTATAGCTAAATATAAAATAGATACTATCTAAACTTGGTGCAGAAAATAATAAAAAAATTTACAAACACTTAAAGCTGTTAACTGATTGTTTCTCAGTTTGTTCTTTTGTTGCGGTTTTATATCACTTTCCCAGGTAAGGATGAAGGTTGAGCGCTCACAAATATGTTTAACCCTGACACATTCTTTTAATGGCTGTCACAAGTCATGGTCCTGTTTTTCAGTGATTGAAGTTGGTTGCTGTATGTCATTTTTGTTTTTCTGTTTTTGTTTTTAGCATAAATTTGGCCACTGTTTAATATTGTTGGGTCTTTTACAGCTAGCTTCTTATTGGTATGGGTATGATATTTTTTTAAGGTTGTATAGTGACCTATAGTTGCTTACATCCTTTTCCTTTGTCTCTGGTGGATAGATATCTCATTTTCAATCATATTACATCTCATTTTTATAACCAACAGCCCACAAAACACAACACTACACGTAAAATTTAAGATTTTGTAACATGAGCCTACCAAAAATTTGGGTGCTCCAAAAAGGTTCAACAATGACTATACACCTTTCCATTATCTACTGGTATGCCCCGCCCCCCTTAGCAACACATGGCAACCCAGCATCCTAGGTCAAGCTAATCAACAAAATGGCGGTTATTATTAACATTGAATGATAACAAAGTAAAGAATTTGTTATAACAAATATAAATAAGAGCAATATGTTGTTCATATATTTGTTTTTGTGTTAAAGTATGATAAAATAGTTACTCCTGAAGGGTTGAGAGATAAAATTATGACATTTTGAAGAAATTATGTCCATTTATACTGAATAAAAAGAAACAATTAACATATTGCAAATTTGATGCTATTGTATTAACCTCATTCCCCAAAAATGTAGTTTAACACCAAGATATAGAATATTACATTGCATGATTGATACGATATATTATGATGATAAATTACAGGTTTAATTAAGCATGGCTAATGAATGCTGATAAGTGTGTTTACTGTGTGGACAAACACAGCATGTGTCAAACATTATTGCTCCAGTATCTATTGATTGTTTATCAAATAACATTTAACAGGTTTTCTTTTTTTATATCCATAGATAACTTAATGATAATTAAAATCCCTATCACTAAGTAAAATATAAAGAACAAAAGAAAGTTAATTGATTATTTGCCTACATGGATATTTGGTCATTGAAGTTTGTCTTTGTTTTAAATTTATATACACCTCTTGTCCTTAACATGAATCTTTGCACATTGTACTCACCCTTTTTTCAAATCAAGAAAATAAAATTTATCCAATACCTCTCACTTCTTTTCCTTTTTTGTTTTTGTAATTTATACTAAAAATTTGAAAAAGGTCAAGTACAATCAGCAAATACTCAGTAGACGTAGACCAAAGTTATATCAAAATTAAACATTATCTTACTTTTTATGAAGCATTTATTGCAATATAGTTTTTTATTATTATATGAGTTCCCCTCTGTCTTTTAACGATTAACAAAATGCTAGCGATGAGGACAGGTAACAAACATAAATACTTTCATTTTTATATATTTTGTACACAAAAAGACTTAAAATATCTAATTCACTACATCATTTCAGTCCATGCAGACTTTCAGCCAGTAATGTTAATTTCCATCTCATTCAAATGAGGTTGTATATAATTTCTCCTCCAGATTGATTGTAAGGTACTACCTCTACAATAATTTGATCGTCAAAGAACATGGAATAGTTCTTGTACAAATATTATTATAATACTTGAAAATTGAAATTTTGTAAATCTTTCCATCCAAAAGATGACAGATACCCTGAATTTTGTTGCTGAATCTTTACTATATGATATATAATTGTAATTTCCAGAAATTATGCATACTAACTTGCATTTTTATAGTATAAATCTTTTAAATTAACGAAAAAATATCAATATCAATTAATTTGTACACCAATTCAAATCTCGTGTTTCAGAATATATTTTTTTCTTTTTCAAAAAATAGCATGTAAACAATATTTTAAAACAATAAGCACTGCCATCATATTACTTTTTAATTAAAAACTGTCATTCATTAAAAAATCTTTTTTTGTTGTTTCAAGTTGACAACTCGACCTTCCTCTACCCTCTTACATTGACTCCTTTCCCAAAAACAATATTTTGGACGATTTAATTGTGAAAATTTCAAGAAATGTTAGATCAAATTAACTGTTTAGATAAGAATGTTTGACCGAGGTTATGGCCGACAACACGTGCTGCTATCAAATGTTTACACATGTGGTAAATTAACCACATGTGATTGGTCAATTTACTGATGATTGACAGGAGAGTGGAAAGGTGTATTGACAGTAGTGTTACTCCTGTTAAAATATGTGATGAGACATATCCTGTGAAATAGCAGCAAGCATACAATAGAGTTTTGACAAGTCTCTTGTCTGACCTAAGATATCACCAAAATATTGACTGAATTTATAAATCAAATTGGAGTGCTTCCCTTATTTTACAACAGACTTTTCAAAGATTTAACTGGAATGCTTCCTTATTTTACAACAGACCACTCAAAGATTAAACTGGAATGCTTCCCTCATTTTACAACAGACCATTTAAAGTTACCTTAATAAGATAGAACTAGAATGCTTCCCTCATTTATAATAAACCACTCAAAGATCAAACTGGAAGGCTTCCCTCATTTTACAACAGACCTTTCAAAGATCAAACTGGAAAACTTCCCTCATTTTACAACAGACCAATCAAAGATTAGGCTGGAATGCTTTCCTCATTTTACAACAGACCATTCAAAGATTAGAAAAATGATTAGGCTGGAATGCTTCCCTCGTTTTACAACAGACCATTTAATTTTACCCTAATAAGATCGAACTGAATGCTTCCCTCATTTAAAACAGACCACTCAAAGATCAAACTGGAATGCTTCCCTCATTAATAACAAACCTCTCAAAGATTAAACTGGAATGCTTTCCTCATTTTACAACAGACCATTCAAAGATCAAACTGGAATGATTCCCTCATTTTACAACAGACCATTAAAAGATCAGACTGGAATGCTTTCCTCGTTTTACAACAGACCATTCAAAGATTAGGCTGGAATGCTTCCCTTGTTTTACAACAGACCATTTAAAGTTACCTTAATAAGATCAAACTGTAATGTTTCCCTCATTTATAACAGACCACTCAAAGATCAAACTGGAATGCTTCCCTCATTACTAACAGACCTCTCAAATATCAAACTGGAATGTTTCCCTCATTTTACAACAGACCATTCAAAGTTACCTTAATCAGATCAGACTGGAATTTTTCCTTCATTTATAACAGACCTCCTGAAGATCAAACTGCAATGTTTCCCTCATTTTACAACAGACCACCTTACTTACTTAAATAAGACCAGACTGGTAAGGTTTCCTTATGTTACAACAGACCACCTTACTTACTTAAATAAGACCAGACTGGTAAGGTTTCCTTATTTTACAACAGACCACTATACATACTTTAATTACAGCAGACTGGAAAGTTTCCCTCATTTTACAACAGACATTTACTATATTTAAATTAGAGGAGACTGGAAAGTTTCCCTCATTTTACAGCAGACCGCTATACTTACTTTAATTAGACCAGACTGGAAAGTTTCCCTCATTTTACCATTAAGCTTGAAGTTTTTAGCACCACCAACAACAGATATGATCAGACTAGGCGTATTTGGCTCCATTATTCTCCAGTGGTCTTTCATCAGCTGAATAGCCAGGCCAACTGAATCTGGTTGTTCTTCATCTTTTAAACGTAAGTACTGGAAAGAACACAAATTTTCAATGGATTAATTAGGAAATGGTGTCACATGACAGAAAGCCATTTTTGGGACTTTCTGATTGGTCAAGAGGTAATTAATTATGCTATTATTGTGTAACATAATTTAAGGATGGGAATGACATTTAAATTGGAATTACTTTTATCAGTTTTTGGTTTATAAAGTTTTAATGCAAATGTATGAATATTCATACTCATACATGTATTTTAAATAATTAAAAAATGAAATAATCAAGATTCCAGAAAACCACACCTACAAACATTCAGCCCTGTAGTATGGAACAAGAAAATTGTCAAATCAGGTTTTCTGTATTTTCAAGGCTCATTCAGGCTTGTTTGACCAGCTGCCACTTTCTGTGCCTATTTCCCTAATTGGCAAAAGTGAAAATTGTCAATACATAATTTAACCTCCATTTTGTCATCAATATCAACAGATTAAAATTTGAAAACCATTGTTTGCATGTTATTGCATGGATACACCATTAAGTGCCTAATTTCCAATATATTAAGGGCCATAACTCCTGAATAGTAAAAGTGAAAAACTTCAATACTGACCTGGACCTCCATTTTGTCATCAGTAACAACATTGAAAATGATTAGTTTAATGGTTCATTAGTTATTGCACGGAAACTGTTGGTAGCTGCCTACCCGCCTGCCATAATTCACCATTTCAATAGCCGATTTTTCCTTAGGAAATCCCATTTAAAAATGAATTTTGGTTCATTATTTATTTAGGTTTCTTGCATCATTTGCATATCATGAACAAGAAGTTGCCCTATTTGTCGTGCTAAGCATAATTCTAAGTATGGGAATACAGGAAGTAGGTTTCTGACAGATCAAAAAAGTGCTTACACGTTACTAGTCATCATTGCCAAGCTGCTGAACACAAATGGAATAAATTGGTTTAGAAGTACTTGAGAAATATGTAATGAAAATATCAAGTTCATTACAGATATTGAAAATTTCAAAGTATTGTCATACAGGAAGTAGCTATATAGGTGTCTGACAGATTTGAAAAGATCTCACACATTACATCTAATAACTGCCAAACCCCTGACCAATTATGAAGTCATTTTGTTTTGAAGTACCTGAGAAAGTTTCGTGAAAATATTTGTTAGAAGAATGGACAGACTAGCAGAAAGAAATGATGAATCCAGTTTATTACATGTTCATCATTTATTTATTTTAACCTATTGAATCCTCTGCTCTTTGTACCAGGTATTTATTATTGTCAACTTTTACAATATGTGAGTGTATAAAAAAAAAAAAAACATAAAAAGTGCACTTGAAAATACTGAACAATTTAAAGATGTCTATTTTTGTTCATTAGTGAAGTGATGCTGCTATCATGTTACCTTTAACACCTCATCGTCCTTTTCTTATTTATAATGAAATTTTCCTAAGTTAACATACCTTTGCAGGTTTCATGCCACCAACTTGTTCCATACCAGTAAATTTGATTTTGCCAAAAGATGTTGTATACTTTACTTTTATAGCCTTCTCAGCTTTCCATTCCACCGGAGGGAACTTTTCAGGTGGTTTAGATCCAAGGTTGTTGGGATCAATAAATGGCTTTAAATCTATAAAACACAATAAAAATCTTCTACTGTAAGCATACATGTATAATCAAAATCAATTTTTTTTATTTGGTATTATTTTTGAGTTTTACTGAAATTCTTCATCAATACTTTTGGTTGTTAAAACCAGCATTTCCCTTTTTTGAATGAATGGGGTAATCCAACATTAACCACATTCTGCCACATACCTAAATATCTATAAAACACTATAAAATTGGTTATTTTCTTTGGTACATAAACATGTTAGATTGGAAACTCATGAATTTTCGATTTTAGAACTAACACTCCATTTGCTTATCTGAAAATTTCAATTTTCTTATTTTCTTTGTGTTCCTTTCAATAAATTACATCGGATAATTAAAAGTTATTCATAGTTGGTACTGTTTGAAGTTTATGTTACAAGCATAAAATGAAGTGATATTTTGTCCCTTTCATTTAGGGCTGTTCCAGAATTAAACGCATGGGGGTAATGGAAGGCGCTTTTTTTGGAACACATAATATAAAATTCTGATTTAACATACAATTCTTACAAAAGGATTTTCTAAGGAAAACACAACAACCACACTTAATTAATCTGAGTACATCCAATCCCCAACCACTATTTATTCCTGTGTTCATAAATATCTATTCCTATGTTCATAAATATCTATTCCTGTGTTCATAAATATCTATTCCTGTGTTCATAAAATATCTATTCCTGTGTTCATAAATATCTATTCCTGTGTTCAAAAATATCTTTTCTTGTTTTCATAAATATCTATCAGTGGCGTAGCTAGGCCATTTTAGGTAATTTTAAGGAAATTTTGCCGTTTGGTTATTATCTTGAATATTATTATAGATAGAGATAAACTGTAAACAGCAATAATGTTCAGCAAAGTAAGATCTACAAATAAGTCAACTTGACCAAAATGGTCAGTTGACCCTTAAAGTTATTGCCCTTTATAGTCATTTTAACAATTTTAAGTAAATTTTGTAATCTTTACAAAATCTTCTCCTCTGAAACTACTAAAACAAATTTAACCAAACTTGTCCACAATCATCATTAGGGTAACTAGTTTTAAAAATGTGTCCGATGACCCGCCAGCGTACCAAGATGGCCGACATGGCTAAAAATAGTACATAGGGTAAAATGCAGTTTTGGCTCATATCTCTGAAAGCATTTAGAGCAAATATGACGAGGATAATATTGTTCATTAGGTCAATATCTATCTGCCCTGAAATTTTCAGACCAATCAGGCAACACGTTGTTGGGTTGCTGCCCTGAATTGGTAATTTTAAGAAAACTTAAGTGTACGCCCGAACCTAGGCGAGGGACCTACAGGCCCTCAGCAGGTCCAGTACAGAGGACCTTCTGGTAGGAGGTTCGAGGAGGGCAAAGTTCCCAGAAGCTCACACGTTATCGAAAAAGAGTTACCAATTCTGTCATTAAAAACTCATCAATAACAACATACTTTAGAGTTTAATTTGTTTATTTTATTTTTAAAATATTCATTGTGTTAATTTGGAATCTAATGATCATTGGTCTTAGAGAAAAATGTCTAAACCAGTTACTGTAAAATATTTTAAAATAGAGATGTGGGGTAAAGCAATCAATCGACAATAAATCCAAAACTTTAGAGATAGTAAACAAGCAATTTTTCATTTCAATGTTGTCGTTATATTAATTATTTTGACTTCATCTAAATTTCTCCCATTTTTATGTACAAATTCCATTAATGGCAGGGGTTCAAATTTACTTTAGGCAATGGAAGGTCCAGGACCTTTGACCAAAAATACTTAAAGGTCCTCCTTTATTCTTTGAAGGTCTAATTTTTATTGAAAATTCAATTTATAAAAAATCGAAAATGCTTACCATTCCAAAGCACTCATCATACGTACCTTACTACATTCACCTCTTTTTTTTTCTGAATATTTTAATGAATTCAGACAGAAAAAGGCTGCCCCTTTTCCCCAACACTATACGCTGTGTTAAATAACACTTTGTACAGACCTTATAAATTGTTTTGGTTTCAATTGCTGCTTTTAAACACACTGGCCTAACTTTGTGTCAGATAACAGTTCCATTTTCAAACTTGGGGTCAGTTTCTTTTAACCACATATTTTGGCAAGATATATAGATTGGGAGGAAATTTTCATCATGATTTTTATGGGGTAAAGTTTTTTTAAATTTTGTCCAACGAACCAGGGCACTTTCCCGGGAAAAATCTACGTTCCCGTTTTTCCCTGTTATATATTTGGTCTTTAGTCAGATCCTATCTTTGGGCTGCATTAAGCCATTTCATCAATCACACCCGCTGTATCACCCGTTTCATCAGGGTTTCTTTTGGAAGAGGTCACCCCAAAACCAAACAGACTCATACTATACTGTTTACTAGTTATGTTCTAATATTATATTCTCCAGTTTCCCGGTATCTTGAACAACGACCGGTCATGTGACTACACATCAAATCAATTGTGAAGAATTTAAGCAATCACATAAGTTTCCTGTCAGTATAGTTGCATATTTTACGATTATTTTTATACTAGATTTTTATATTTTTGTTCAAAATGCTTTTGTAATTTTTTTTAACCTGCAAAGATACGAAAGTCCGTCGGGTGTAACTAACTACCGGTGGGAAGGTCCGAACCCGTAAATAGAAGGTCTCGGACCTCGGATCACCACTAATTTGAACCCCTGAATGGACACATGAAATAATTAATTTTCATATATGGCCAGGTAGAATACAAAAATTTGCAAAGAGTTCCACGGAACCCTGTGTCTCGCCTGGGATTGTAGCTGTCAGTGTAAAAATGTAATGTTGACTGTAATAAGTGAATCCATGTATCAGTCAAATACAGGATTTAAGAAAAAAAAAATTTAAATGTTTTTTTTAATCTTGAAGATTAGCTTATTTCCAAGTTTCATATACCTATGAAAGGAAAATTCTGAAAAAAAAAAAAAATACTTTCAAAATTTTGCTTCAGACATTATCTCGTAATCATAAAAAAGGTTAGGCAAATTTTCATGAAACTCGACTTGACGAACAAACTTTGACCTCATGCTGTATCTACAAAACAACAAAGTCCTTTTATCAGTAAAATATGGACAAATTAAAAATATATTTTCAATATGCTCTGGATAGTGACTTTTGATCATAACAAAGATTGTGTTCACCTTCCGTAAAATTCCATGAAGGTTTGACAAAAAACTTTAACCATAGACTGTCTCTAAATAATAACTGTAAAATATAAAAAAAGAAATATTTTCAAAATTTTGCTTGGAATACTGCCTTTGATTGGGTCATAAAAGCTTCTGTCCAACTTCCGTTAAATTCCATGAAGTTCTGACAAAGTTATTGATGTTTGAAAAAACACTTTAACCAAAGACCAGACTGAACCTAAATGTTGCAGGCTCGACTAAAATGCAAACCACATATCGTATCTCAGCAGATATGAATTACTTGAAACAACAGGAAACTGAGTAGAATTCACAGTAGATTCAGACTTTGACAGAAAATAAACAAATATATAATATATGACATGATACCATTTGATTAAAAGAGAATTTCAGCCCTTTTACCTTCAATTACAAGTCATTGAAGAAAGAATTACAAGATTCATGTGCTTTTAACCAGTTCTTTTAATTTATCTAGATTAAATTTTTTTTCTATAGTTCATGTGTACGCCCGGGCGTTTTGACATAAATGTAGCTACGCACATGTCTATTCTTGTGTTTATAAAAATCTATTCCTGTGTTCATAAATATTTATTCAAAATAATTAATAATAAATCTGTGGGTTACCATTTAGTAGTAAAAAGAAATGAGGCTTTCAATATGTTAAAAGTCCTTAAACATGTTAAACATACCAGCTGGAATTAAGTTTCCATAGTTACGTTTTCCTATTGGTGTAAATTCATGTGGAACATGATTTTTTAAAACTTCTCCACAGTGACATCTAAAAAATAAAACAATTTCAGATTTAAAAAAATATACTTTTAGTCTGGTCAAACATTGGTTATTTTGTCATATTTTTCTGTGTACCTGCAGTCAGACAGTTGACTAAATTTGTTGTTTTGTCATAATTTTTGTATATCTGCAGTCAGACTGTTGTCTACATTTGTCATGTTTATTGTTTTGTCATAATTTTTGTGTATCTGCAGTCAGACTGTCGACTTAATTTGTTGTTTTGTCATAATTTTTGTGTATCTGCAGTCAGACTGTTGACTAAATTTGTTGTTTTGTCATAATTTTTGTGTATCTGCAGTCAGACTGTCGACTTAATTTGTTGTTTTGTCATAATTTTTGTGTATCTGCAGTCAGACTGTCGACTAAATTTGTTGTTTTGTCATAATTTTTGTGTATCTGCAGTCAGACTGTTGTCTTGAACATTTGTTGTTTTGTCATAATTTTTGTGTATCTGCAGTCAGACTGTTGACTAAATTTGTTGTTTTGTCATAATTTTTGTGTATCTGAATTCAGACTGTTGACTAAATTTGTTGTTTTGTCATAATTTTTGTGTATCTGCAGTCAGACTGTCGACTAAATTTGTTGTTTTGTCATAATTTTTGTATCTGCAGTCAGACTGTTGACTAAATTTGTTGTTTTGTCATAATTTTGTGTGTTGACAACATTTGTTGTTTTGTCATAATTTTTGTGTATCTGAATTCAGACTGTTGACTAAATTTGTTGTTTTGTCATAATTTTTGTGTATCTGCAATCTGAGTGAGCTAGACATTTGACTTCATTTTATCAAATACTTTCATTACCACAAATAATCTTTTCCTTAAACAGATGATCATCTACATATATTGCATTTTAACTTAAAACAAATTCAACAGCTTTATAGGAATATGTATAATTTCATTTGCCACTCAGCAATGCTTTTGATCATTTTTTTCATATCTTTAGAAAGTCTGTATTTGTGTATAATAATTTTATGAAAATTAATGATTATTTCATACACTTTCATACCAATACATACTTTAACGCCTCTAGTTTCTCAATTTTTTGTTGATTTGGTGCAGGAACAAATAGCTGACATTCTAACTGCATGAAGTTTTGTCTGATGAAAGCAATATGATCCAACTTTTGCTAAAAAATAGAAAAGACTGCTTCTTAAATCTTTTCAAAAACTTAATAAACAGCTTAATGAGCAAAACCCATACCGCATAGTAAAGCAATACAGTGACATGACAAATGTAAAACAATTCTAGTGGCCTTATTTATGTAAAAAACAACATTCTAGTGACCTTATTTGTGTAAAAAACAACATTATAGTTGCCTTATTTATGTAAAAAAACAATGGAAAAAACAAATATGATCTACAAAAAACAACCGCCTAATTACAAGCTCCTGACTTAGGCATTGTTAGGACAGCTGTCAGGATTAAACATGTTTGTGGACACCCAACTCTCCCCTAACCTGCGACAATTTACTTTTCTTCACTGGCCCCTTGTTGTTTGGATGGTGCTTCATTGAAATAGACACAACATTTCTGTACATTCTGTAACTTCATATTTGTTAATTACCTTCTCAAAACTTTTATCTTCCTGGTCAGAATTCATCATTTTACTTAATGGGACCCTTCCCATTAAAGGAACTTTCTTCCTCATGTCTGAAAATCTAACATCCTCTAATGTAAGTCTTTCCTGTGTTCTGGCTCTGCGCTCATCAATTTCATCTCTTGTCATCATATGCATCCGTGAATTTGTTCCACCCCCAGTGTCAAACTGGGATGGAGAGCTGAAATCCTCCATTCCAAATGCCTGCAAGTTTCTGCCGCTAGGATGTATCTTTGATTCCATAAGTCTATTTCCAATCCCTGCCATCTTGGAGTCTGGTGAGTTTTTGTATTCACCTGAAACAAAATATCCCCGAGATTAAAAAACAACATGTCACTTGTTAGATGAAATATAAAAATAAGGATATGGGCTATTTCAAAAAAAATGATGCCTTTCCTTTAAACCTTTGTCAGTCTCTTGTTTGATATTATATATGTGATGTTTGAGGTCAGATTATGTATTATGATAAGTTAGTTCTTACTACCAAAGATCATAGCAGTATGTGCTCTGTATAAAAAATAATGTCCAAAAATGTACCTTAAAATGTCAGGAGTGTAACGCTTTTAGTGTGACATTCACAAAAAAGCATGTGTATTCATTGATGATATAAAATACATAAGGGCAGATACAATACCAAACAATATCTCTCATCCAACTATTATACCTTGACTATGATATTTTGTTCAATTCTTCCATCTATTTACATTTTTATGAACAGCATAATGTATGTCAAATAAATGTGTGCAAAAAATAAAATGTTAGTAAAAGTCAATTTGTTGCCAGAAAATGTCTTTGAAGGTGAAATAACATGTTCATGCACATCTTGCATGTTTTGTATTTGTTGTTTAGTATCATAGCTTGGCACAGGTGCATCCAGATGACCCTGAAGTTCTACTGCTGGAATACTATGAATACAATAAGAAGACTACACAAGTTTGTCAGGAGTGTAACAATTGAGTTTAGATGTTATTTTTTTTAGAAACAATGTTGTTATAGTTTTTCTTTTTTCTTGAATTTCAGTGAGCACCACTAGTTGCAGATCATCAGTAACAAACATGCCATTATTGTGGCCTTCATTGCCTTTGTATGCTCAATACTTCTATGTCAGGAGTGTAACACAAAAAAAGCCTTTTTTCAATCTTATAAGCAAAGGTAAGTTATTGGGAAGAAAAACAAGCTAATAATTATTAAAAAAATGACATTACTGCACTTCAGCTTAACACAGAAGACAAGTCTACATTATTACTTTTGAAATTTTTGAACTTAAATTGCGATTGAACTAGCTAGTTTAAATGTGTTACACTCCTGACGTACAAGTATTGAGCATACAAAAGCAATGAAGGCCATGATAATGGCATGCTTGTTACTGATGATCTGCAACAGGGGTGTTCACACTCAAATTCAAGAAAAAAACCTAACAATAACAACATTGTTTCTATAAAAAATAACATAAATGTCACACTAAAAGCGTTACACTCCTGACATTTTTGGGTACAATTATGGACAGTATTTTGTATACAGAGCACATACTGCTACTATCTTTGGAAATAAAAACTAACTTATCATAATACATTATCTGACATAAAAATAGCATATATATAGTATCAAACAAGAGACTGACCAAGGCGTAAAGGAAAGTATTTTTTTTTATACAGACCATTTGAAAAATTTGTAAATATGTAAGAAATATATAAAATTTTAAAACCCTTTCTTAATATGCACTAAAATGATATGTTTAATATAAAGACTCCAACATGATTTCATGTCAGTTTTAGTTTAAAATATGGTAGCAATGAATTCTGGTCAGGAGTGTAACATTTGTTACACTCCTGACAAGTTTCTGAAAGCAAAATTTGACACAATTCCTGATTACAACGATTGTAACATCTTTACAATGTAAAGAGTAAATCAGAGAGTAGTCAATCTCTCTTGCAAATTGATTTTTCTGGACACATTTTACCTAAGATTCTTAAAAGATTAAAGTGTAATTCACATTAAACATGTTAAAAGTTAGCTCTTTGTTCAGAAATTTAAAAAAAGTGCAATCAAGTGTCTAAAAGGTTTATCTTTTTGTGAGATAGTAAATTTAAAATAAGTATCACTACTGATTTTCTATACATTCCATTTTAAAACAGTCTTATAGTTACTGATAAAATATGTCAGGAGTGTAACAAAAGGATCAAAACATATGTATGTATTTTTAAATGAAGAAAGCTTAAAATTGACTGAAGCAATTGGTGCAAAATTTTCAGAGGATGTAATGAGATCATATATATTTGATTTCTTATAATTTTTAAATAAAGTTTAAGCTTTTGAAAAGAGATATAAAACATTTGTTATTAGATATTAAAGAATACACTGAAAATTGGTAAAATTTACATATTAAAAAAATTCCTGTATACAAGAGAAAAATGGCAGGAAAATCAACTATTACCTTTAATTCAACAAACAGAAAAATTAAATTGATATATTTTTACTTATTTATGCTTGTAAGTTAATAATAGTATTTTGCTGTTTCCTTTGAAAAGTTGATGAATTCTTATGAGTATAATGTTGTTAAATTTTTTGTTTTGATTTTTTTCCATTAACCAGTGGTATTTTTGTAAACTTCGATGTCTCTGGATTAAAATACAATGACACGAAATAGATTTGCAATGACTTAATTTTTTACCATGTTGTCACACTTTGGCATCATTTTTTTTGAAATAGCCCATATGAGGTATGATTGCCAATGAGACAACTATCCTCTCAGACCCTTTTTGGGAACATTTCTCTTATATTGAGTACAATGGTCTGAGTGGATAGTTGTCTTATTAGCAATTATACCACATATCCTTATTTCTATATTGAGATCAACAACTGCCAGTGTTAGACAAGAATTTTGAAACAAATTGAACAAACATTAAAATTCTGTCAATATTTTTATTGTATGTCTGTATCAATTCATATTGTTCTACAAAATAAAACTGTTCTACCTCGAAAACTGAAAGAGGAGTATGGCTGACTAACAAGGAACTACATGTACATTTTATATCTTAGACTATTGGAAATTTTCCCCTATTGATAATTTTGAAAGAATTGAAGGAAAAAAAGTACAATAAAAATACCAAACTCCAAGGTAAATTCAAACTAGAGGCTCCAAGGAGCCTGTATCGCTCACCTGATATTTTTGTTTACAATTGATGCATGAAATAATGCAACCATTATACTTTTGCTTTAGTTTCAGAGATACATATAAGCCAAAAACTGCATTTTACCCCTATGTTCTAATTTTAGCCATGTCGGCCATGTTGGTTGGCAGGCGGGGTCATCGGACACATTTTTTAAACTAAATACCCAAATGATGATTGTAGCCAAGTTTGGTTAAATTTGTCTCAGTAGTTTCAGAGGAGAAGATTTTTGTAAAAGGTTACAAAAATTTACGAAAAATTGTTAAAAATAGACTTTAAAGGGCAATAACTCCTTAAGGGGTCAATTGACAATTTTGGTCACGTCAACTTATTTGTAGATCTTACTTTGCTGAACATTATTGCTGTTTACAGTTTATCTTTATCTATAATAATATTCAAGATAATAGCCAAAAACTGCAAAATTTCCTTAAAATGACCAATTCAGGGGCAGCTACCCAACAAAGGGTTGTCTGATTCGTCTGAACATTTCAGGGCAGATAGATCTCAACCTGATGAACATTTTTACCCCCATGTCAGATTTACCCTGAAGCTTTAAATTCAGAGATATAAGCCAAAACTGCATTTTACCCTGTGTTCTATTTTTAGCCATGTCAGCTATGTTGGTTGGCAGGCGGGTCATCGGACACATTTATTAAAGTAAATACCCTAATGATGATTGCCAAGTTTGGTTAAATTTGTCTCAGTAGTTTCACAGGAGAAGATTTTTGTAAAGTTAACGACAATGGACGACGACGACAGACGCCAAGTGATGAGAAAAGCTCACTTGGCCTTTTAGGCCAGGTGAGCTAAAAAGGAGTCCACAAAAACTTACAAAATCAAATGTTAAACTTTATAAACCAATGGAACTAATGGAAAACAACTGTCATATTCCTGACTTGGTACAGGCATTTTTCGAAGAAATTTTTTTTTTAAATGGTTGGTTAAACCTGTAATATATATATCTAACTAAACCTCCCACTTGTATGACAGTTTATAGTTCCGTTAAATTGACAAAATTGGGTGAGCAAGGAAATATTATTCCTGTTCATATGAAAATCTTCAGTATAAATATTTTTCCATATGACATACTTTGAGTAGGATTTAATCACCATGTGATGGCTTGTCAGCCATATTGGAGGTGAAACTGGATTGTTTTTAAATGATAGCGATTTTTTGTATTTTATTATGTCCTAATTTGTAAAATGTGAAAATCATTAATGTCTCAGTACATCTTACTGTAGTTTTAATTCTAAAAAAATCTGTATTTATATAATTATTTATAGTCTTATACAGACTTTTTCCTCTTTCATAGATAACACCTGCCTAAAATTAATCATGCCCATTGTACATATATGGGTACAGATGTGAATTCATTTCAGGTAGGCAGTAATGGTAGCCTTTTCCTCAATTCCTCTGCTCATATAGTAAACTTGGATATGTATGATGGCTCGTTTTGAAGCGGAGACATTTTCACATATGAAGTTAAATTTTCGGGGTACGAAGGAGATTCCTTTTTCTATAATTTAGCAAACCCCAAAAAGTGTTTTGTGCTGGGGCTTCTCGAGGTAAAAAAATTTCACACAATAAGTTCTTTGCATACATTTAATAACTCCATAGTTTTTACACCTTTATTCTATGGTCCTCTGCTCTCCATATCAGCACAAATAGTTAAGCACAGTCACTTACCAAAAATTGAAACATGTCCAATATCACCATGATCACTACACCAAGATTTTTTGTTTAGGCACAACTTTCCTGTTCCTCAATTCGAGGCGCATTAGGGATATTGACCCATATACATTAAAGACAATGTATGTCTAAAAAGTTAGCACTTAGGATTACATGTCTTAAATTCTATTAGAAAAAATTTGTAAGGGTTCCGTGGAACCCAGTGTCTCGCCTACTTGTGCTGTTAGTCACAGGCTCAACAAAAATGGGGAAAAATTATTAAAATTTTCCTCTAGATACTATCTTTTGATTGTATGAAGTTCTGTTCAAGTTTAGTAAAAACCAAGAAGGTTTATGAATCTAATAAATGTTTTAATCAAAGAGCTGAAAGCTCTAAGTAAAAATGACGCCATTGTCTCTCATATTGGGATATTTGTGATGCAAGTCTTGATTTTACTTAATTTACCTACTGAATCCAAGGCAGTAACTAGGCATATTATTTTAGTGAGGCAAAACTGATCGCCACAAAAATATTTAGGTGGGGGTCTTGGATAAATGGTGTAAAATCCTGCATTTCCAGAGAACTTGACATCATTGCATAGATTGAAGATGTTATGGTTTGATTTCAAACCGTTTCAATGCAGACGGAGCTAAATATCACTTTTCAGTTTTAAGCCTTGAAACGGATATATTGGAATCTACTTTTCCATTTCACATTCAGGAATATGGGATAATCATAACTTTGTCATCTGGATTCAGAGATATGGGGTAACCCATATGTCACTTTATGTTATTTTAGGAATATTATTTTGGTTCTTCTTTTGCCACATTCTACCTTTTTATGTTATGGATACGAGAAATCGAATATAACAATACCGTTTTATGTTATTCTAGGATTTTTTTTTTTTTTTAATGGATACGGGAAATTGGACTGAAGTTTTCGCGTTTTAGATTATTTCTGGAAATAGTCAGTGGAAAGATATTTTAGATCAACAATCGCATAACAAGGGGTAGAAAGAGGGTCCGATCCGAAATTCGAATTGAAAGACACGAAATCCGTAGTCCCAAATTATAAAACACGAAATACAGTTTTCAAGGTCCTACCATTCCTCAATAATGTCAAAATTGGATTATGTTCTTTCAAATTTTAAGAACGAATAAAGTTTGGGAAAACGGGAAATGAATACTCAGACAGGACTGCTCCCATGTGGTGCCCCAGTACTTGATTTGTCAGTCTATTTATAGTTTTGGATTAGTTCCAATGAAAATATATTCAATACTGGAACCCTTAACACCTGTTGTGATCACAAATAACATCCATTAGTTTACTAGAATTATTCCATCCTCACCTTCGGTATTGCTTTTCCTTTTTCTGCAAGAGCCTGTTTTAACAGAGACCCATGATGATTAGCGGTTACTAGGTTAATGTAATCGAGAAACATCAAGCGGTGACTGAGAGTTATATGCGGAAGAATAATTTAAAAGGAACGATGTCAAGTTGTAGGAATCAAGGTTGAGACAGAAAACATATGATGAAAACAAAACTGATGTTCAGTGGTTGTCGTTTGTTTATGTGGTTCATAAGTGTTTCTCGTTTCTTATATAGTTTAGACCGTTGGTTTTCCTGTTGGAATGGTTTTACACTAGTCATTTTGGGGCCTTTTATAGCTTGCTGTTCTGTGTCAGCCAAGGCTCCGTGTTGAAGGTCGTACATTGACCTATAATGGTTTACTTTAACAAATTGTGACTTGGATGGAGAGTTGTCTCATTGGCACTTATACCACATCTTCTTATATCTACCAAATGACTATATTTCGTATTAAATTACCATAAACAAATACACAAAAAAAAAATATTTCACTGTCGAAATTTTAGTGAGGCAATTGCCTCACTTGCCTCAATGGTAGTTACGGCCTTGCTGTATATTAGATGAACCTTAAAGGTGGATTATCAGATTATTGGTCACAGGAATATTAAAGTGATTGTTGACTTTTCAAATATAAAATATGCACAAAGAAGGAAATATATCTGATTCCTTGTGAAAATAAAAGATAGAACATTGTACTTTAATTGATTTGGTAATTTAATTTCAAGAATGACAACATGTATGATCTGTTACCATAAGTGTAAAATGTGTCCATTAGCTACTGTTTATTATGGTTATGGTTGAACTGTATCTTTGAACTTTGTCAATCAGTCATGATTCACTTCTTAAGCTGTGTAAGAACCTTCTTGTAATTGAAAATTGGTCTGCCATGATCACGATTTCTAGCCATTCTGAGTTCCTAACAAGTTCAAAATTTAGCACATTTGCAGTTTACAATACCCAAAGATCAGGAGAAACAACGATTTTGATTGGCTGATCACAGTTGTCTCCTTGGGAAAAGTTTGAGGAAAGTTCAAATTGGGAACAATCATTATTTTGTGTAGAATTTAACAAAATCGTGTTTTAGAGGTTTTCACTCGATCTTGCAATCCTGACAAGGTGTCAAAATCGAATATTTCAAGCCTGAATCGTGCAAGTTGACAGGTATGACAGGTTAAAAATTAAAGAATGAAAATTCTGCATAGTACATTAAGTATGTAAAATACGGAACCGAGTTCGAATGCGGATTGAGTCTGGCCAATGGTAAAGAAAATTGACTGCGTCATTTTCTAAAAACTTTAACTGCAGACTGTACGTAATGTTAACTTGAATAAAACTAAGTCCATTTATAAGTAATATACAGAAAAACAGGAAATAAATTTTTACAAAATTTCCTTCTAGATACTAGCTTTTGATCATACACAAGCTTCTGTCCAAGTGTGGTACAAATCCAGGATAGTTTAAGAAAGTTATTAAAATATGAAAAACTTTAACCACAGAGTGAATGTTAGGTTAACTGGCAGAAAAACTAAGTCCATATATGAGTAAAATACGGATAAACAGGATTTTTTTTTTACAAAATTTTCTTCTGGATACTATCTTATGATTATAAACAAGCTTCTGTCCAAGTTTGGTACAAATCTAGGATAGTTTAAGAAAGTTATTAAAATTTGAAAAACTTAAACCACAGAGTGAATGTAATGTTAACTGGCAGAAAAACTAAGTCCATTTATGAGTAAAATACAGATAAACAGGATTTTTTTTTTTACATAATTTACTTCTGGATACTATCTTATGATCATAAACAAGCTTCTGTCCAAGTTTGGTTGAAATGCAGGATAGTTTAAGAAAGTTATTAAAATTTGAAAAACTTTAACTACAGAGTGAATATTTGTGGACGCCGCTTACGACGACGACAGAATGTAGGATCGCTATGTCTCGCTTTTGCGACAAAAGTCGCAGACTCGACAAAAAGAGACTAAACAAAGGTGAAATCTTCGAGAATTTCCATCCATATACAATGTACCACTTCAGACATCTGATGTTTTCACCAAATACCTGTTCTACATGTAGCTTGGTTGTTTTGCTAATCCGATTTCCAGAGAACTCCAAAAAACTCAATATGAATCTGGGAACTGATAGATATTAACCAAAAACTTAATTTTATATGGTGTAACGCTGCTTTTAATTATAATTATGACTACAAATTTGAGATATTTTAACTTTAGGATTTTGATTTGTCTGTCTCGTATGCAAGTTCCTTGTGTAACAATATGGCAAACATAATTATTCAAAAGAAAGATATTTATTATCTATATTTTGTAAATTTTATTCAACAAAGATATTTATTTTAATAAGAATATTCAAAACTACAAAGGTATATTGCACAAGGCATGTCTTGAATCCGGGTCCGTTCTCCCAAAAACATGTTCGCTCCCATTCACGTTTGCCCCCTTTCACGTTCGCATCCCGGATCCGTTCGCACCCTTTTATTGGTTTTGTGTTAAATAATTTTTCAATCGTTTTTTGGTTAGCGTATCTGCTATAAATATTTTTTTGTTCATTGTTTCAAAATGAAGTGACTTTCTAAAAACGATTTTTGTGTTGAATAATTTTTAATCATGTTTTGGTTATTGTATTGCTATAAATAAGTTTTTTTTCATTGTTTCAAAATAAAGTGACATTTTTTGTGTTGAATATATTTTCATTCGTGTTTTGGTTAGTGTATTGCTATAAACATGATAAAAAAAAAAATTCATTGTTTCAAAATAAAGTGACTTTCTAAAAAGGTTTTTTTGTGTTGAATATTTTTTTGATGTTAAGATACCAAACCGCTATAAAACTCAACAATAACATTTTGAATCTTCATTGTTTTTTACTCATACCAAGCTAAATACATGCTTACTAGATGCAGAATTTACATTAAAGCTAGTTAAAACAACAATCACGATTTTCAAACACATAACAATAACACCAATTTTAGCTGTGTAAACACCGTATTAACAGTAATCATACATAATTAACATATAATAATTAAAGGGAAAATTCGCAATTTTTCACTTATCATCTTATTTTGTTCATAATACCATAAAAAACATATTCACCAAGTGTTATTTTGATATGAAAAGTAATAAAGAAGAAAATTGGGAATTATTGATTTTATTTATCCAAACTTCCTGACTTATGTGACGTAGTTTAAGTCTTTTTGCATGCCGGGAGTGAAATTAATCTCATTTAAGTCTTGTTCGTTAACCATCTAATAACGCGATTTAAAGCGCATCGACGACTTTCGGTGTAGCTACCAACTAAAAATAGGTGATAGCCATGCAACTTTTAAAATTAGATTGTAACCATCAAATTAATTTAAAACAATATTTCATTTAAAAATTCCTGAATCTTTATTTATGAAAATAAATATTTTGATATAAACATCTAATAATTCATCAGGTTTTTGAATAAAAAATGAATGATAAACGGGAGTGCTGGTTTTAGACACAGAAAATATAAAAAAAAGAATTAAAATTAATTTAGTGGAGTAATTAAGTCGCACAATAACTGGATAGTCGTTGTATATTTTTATATTTTGCGTAAGCTCACTTTTAAATGAATTATGACCGCCGATACTTTTGTAACGATGAAATACTGAATTAATTTAATTGAATAAATTTATAAATAATAATAGCCTTCTGAACACGAGTGTATGAACTAAAAATTGTGCTATTTTAAATTAGAATCGGTAACCTTGAATATTTGAAACAGATCATTACCAATTACAATTATAGAATTTAGTCCATCCAAAACGATCTTTATTTACATATTCAGGAATTAATGTTCTCATCAAAATATTTTAAATCTCACAACGCATAAATACTTCAGCTACATTGTATTTGAAAAAAAATTGACAAAAATTTTAGGATCTTCTTGGAATGGAATCGAAAATTACTAACAAATATTCTTTTCAGGTGTGAAAACATCAACAAAATTTATACATAATCGGAATGTCCCTATTTAAATAGTCTTCGTCTCACAACGTATAATACTTTAGCTATTTGACCAACGATGTTTAAAAAAAGACAGAACCAATTTGATGTCATCTTTCCCTATTTTTGGGCAAGAATACCCTAAAGCGGACAAGCAGTTTATTCTTTTAAATTTCTGTTATTGAATACCAAGAAAGAAAATAAATCCTGAAATTAATTTGAAACTTTGATACTCAATAGTTTTCCTGGAAAAAAAAACCACATCCCTTGGGGATAATCAGTTTACGTCCAGTAAAATATATATAACATACATGTCGGAACACGAAATTTGGCATAAAACACTTTCAGAACCATGTTCACATTATTATCCATTATACCCAACAATTGTGATGATGACGAATTTCTTCCTTTGTTGCGAGAACAATCTAATTGAAATATAAATCTGTGATTTTACTATGTCCATAACTTCGATGAACCAAAGCAAGTTAGATATCGACCTGTATTTAAATCAAATTGGTTCTCTTCTTCTTCTTCTTTTGGTATACAATAGTCCATGCATACTGTTGGCAACGTTAACTAGTCTATTTACAAAACTTTTACCCCAATTTAAACAAAATGTATGTTTCTTTCTTATGTTCAATGTATACATGTATATTTTAAATTGCGACTATCTATAGTTCCGTAACTTTCTATCCAGGTGTATAAACGAATGATCGACAAGTGTGTACATTTTGTTAAATCAATACTTCTTGTATGTTTCAAACTGAAAAAATATGTAAATAGATTTTTATTTTATCGGACCCACTACACCGCATGTCTTAAGCAGTCCGCGATCAAGTTAGAATAATTACATCCTCCAGAGTTCAGATGGGAACTTGCATAAAAGACACACAAATCATAATATCAATTTTTGAATTCATGCAGTTAAATTAATAATTCATCAGGTACTTTTATTGAATTTACATCCTCCAGCAGATGGGAACTTCATATTGAGTTTTATACTTTTATTGAATTTGCGGGTTCATATTGAGTTTTGTGGATTTCTCAGGAAATCATTGTACCAGATTATTTTGGTCCAGATCATAATGCAGTAGTTCCTATACATTGTATGTAAGTGAATGAATACAGAAGTTTTCTACATTATGTATTATTGACCACTTAATGAAGAATTGCTTTCAGACAGTTTATTATTCCTAAAATACTTTTAAAACTGTATAATATCTGTGAACACAAACTTGCTGATGAATGATGTTTCTTGTTATGATTTCTGTAGTCACGTTCTCGCTTCAACACTCTTTATTTGAATGGCAAGTTTATATGTTATACGTATGGGAGCTTTTAGACTTTAACGCTTAATATATTTGAATACATTACCTGGCGCAAGCTAACATCTCAGTTCATTTTACTAAGAAAGGCTAAAACAAGATGAAAAGAACGACATCGAAAGACAACCGGAAGTTTACAGTGCTGCTAAGCGCTGCTTGATCAATATATGGGAGACAACTCTAAAAGTTCAAAATGAAAGATTCCGATTTTGACCAATGATCACCCAATATCTGTACTGTAATGATAAGAAGTAAACAATTTTCGTAGAATATAGAGGCATTTTTTTTGTACATTAGAAATAATAAATCGAGAAAAGCACAAATGAAATAAACATATTTTGTTTACATAAAAAAAAAAAAAAATGTGTTATTAATAAAAATTTTTTTTTCATGATATTAAAAATATTTAAATATTTTTTTAATATAATCAGAGACATTAATCAAGGATTTATATCGTACCTTACTGTATAAATCCTTGATATACTAATAATCTGGGACATAATAAAGCATTCTAGAGACATATTATAACACATTTTATGTCTCTGAGTATACGATTCCAAGATATGTACATTTCAACGGTAATCGTTTAATATGATGTATTCAGTTGTTAATATGAACTTTCTTAAAGGCTCTGAAATTAAGTTATTTAATGAGTAGAGAGTCTGAATCATATATATATATATATTTTAATTTAACATTACTGGTCGAGGACCCGTTACCGTCAGTTACCAGTTACCGTTACCTTGCATTTTAGGCAATAATGGACAATTCAATTCAATTCAATTCAATTCAATTCGATTCGATTCGATTCGATTCGATTCGATTCGATTCGATACGATACGATTCAATTCAATTCAATTCAATTCAATTCAATTCAATTCAATTCAAAGCTTTATTTATAGTCGGCATGTCACATAACAAATAAACATAAGCTCTTTGAGCTTTTATAACCGACAAATACGTGACATACATTTACACAATAATCATACACAATACTAATATTAAAACATAAAAGACAAAGAACATACATTTCATGCACATTTAGGCTGAACTTATTTAAATACTATATATTTTAGACGCGTAAATACCACGAATGCGGCATACTGCTATTATGTTGATAAAAATACTCTTATTTAATTTTGAAATCTTGGTTTTGTTTGATCCAATGGATGACTCGGAAATCTTTATTTTTTTTTCTTTTACCACGCCGTGTAAAGATACGCCTGCGAGGACATGACGTCGACCGTCACTTTATCAGACGCCCTCGATTGTAGAAACTGACCGTTTTCAGATCAGTAAAGTAATAGCAAAGCTTATTTTGGACACAACATTTCCTTCAAAGAAATAAAAAAGGTTTTTAAATTTTAAAATCAATTTCTATGATCCCCTTCAGTGCAGTGTAAATTGTTGATTTCTGGTGACATAAATTCGAGATCCGTTCAGATTGAGCGAAGTTCCGAGAGATTCGGAATTTATGGACGGAATGACGATATTGTTGGTTCATTTGACAAACCTCCATCTCTGTTTGCCTCAAAACAGACAATAATTTTCTTATTAATAGGACATTTCTATAATTTAGGAACTAGGATTCATAAGTGACGGTAACTGGTCCTCGTATCTATAAAATTTCAAGCTAAAAACGGCACATTAGAAACCCCCTTTTCGCAGTATATAAGAGGAATTAAAGTCCGAGTCTATGGTCCTAGACCTAATTTTGATAACCCTTTTCGTGTTAGATGAATATTTCCAAAAGTATTTCCTGTTAAAAGTTATCTGATTTTCTAACGGTAATTGGTACTGGACCAGTACTCGGAAGTCATTGATTTTGAAATTTAACTAATTATGAAATAGGCGACTTTCACCATGTTCACATTCGACGAATTGTTCCTGCTTTTCCTATGTTTCCCGTACATATTTGGTGTTACAATGCATGTTTGATCGAGTTATAACTTCACAGAAAGAGTCGATTGTCCAATGACGTTATTTACGCCGATAGACTTTAACAAAATGAACCTACTGGTCGAGGACCAGTTACCGCCAGTTACCGTCACCTGCCGATTTATTCAATAACAGAAGCGTTGCGTAAAAGCAACATGCTCCTGGTATCTTCATACAATAATTACTTATCTTTCATTTGAACTTGGGTGGATAGTTGTCTCATTGGCAATCATACCACATCTCCTTATTTTTATATCTTCACTTCATTTGTAAAATTTTGTTTAATCCGATTAAGATAGGGAAATGGCCGAATATTCTCTAATATATTCTATAATATGTGGGGACATGACATCATCGCTTTATGGGCGTTCTCGATTTTGAAAAAAAACTTGCCGTTTTAAGACAAAGCAATATCTAACTTTGCTTTAGAGTAGATGGTTTCTTTCAAAAGACTTCTAAAAGATTTATAATTTTCAAAATTAAAATCTATACGTCTCTTCAATAAATTGTAAGTGGTTGATTTCAAGTGTAATAAATATATAAAAAAAAAAGAAGATGTGGCAAGATTGCCAATGAGACAACTCTCCACAATAGACCAAATGACACAGAAATTAACAACTATAGGTCACCGTACGGCCTTCAACAATGAGCAAAGCCCATACCGCATAGTCAACTATAAAAGGCCCCGAAATGACAAATGTAAAACAATTCAAACGAGAAAACTAACAGCCTAATTTATGTACAAAATAATGAACAAAAAACAAATAAAAAATTATGTAACAAAGCAACAAACGACAACCACTGAATTACAGGTCCCTGACTTGGGACAGGAACATACAGAATGTGGCGGGGTTAAACTAGTTTGAAGGCGCCAACCCTACCCTTACCTGGGACAGTGGTGTAACAGTACAACATAAGAACAAAAGTTCACATTCAGGCCAATTAATGGTCAGAATGGCGATGTGTTAGGTTCTCCTGACGTATACCTTTTTTTCTTCTTGCTACACGAAAGAAAACAAACCATTATTGTCCCGATTAAACGTAAATTCTATCATTTCATGGCAAGTTTTAAAAGTGACGGTAACTGGTCATCGTACCCATACCGTGGGCAATTTCCCGAAAAAATTGGCATACTCTGTCCCAAGTCAAAAGCCTGTAGTTCAGTGCTGGTCGTTGGTTTCATGCATGTCTTAATTGATTACTAGTATCATAAATTGTTTTGTTATAAATTTGGCGGTTAATTTTCTCAATTGAATTGTTTCATATATTTCATGCCGAGGCTTTTTATAGCCGACTATATGGTATGGGTTTCTTTCATTGTGGAAGGCCGTACAGTTGCCTATACAATTGCTTACATCCATTTCAACTTTGATGGATAGTTGTCTCATTGGCAATCATACTTGTATTTACATTGTATCATAGGTCAAATTTATTTGTTCAGTGTATGTTCAATGGTGTTAATATGTCCTTTGATTGAGTTAAGCTATTTTTAGTTGATATTTTATAGTGTGTCTTTCTATGTTGTGATGTTACACTATTGTTTCAGAAAAAGGATGAAGGTTTGGTACCATTAAAACGTTTAAACTCGCTGCATTTGTTTGCACCTGTTCTTAGTCAGGAATCTGATGTTCAGTAGTTTCGTTTGTTGATGTGGTTCATAAGTGTTTCTCGTTTCTCGTCTTTTATATAGATTAGACCGTTGGTTTTCCAGTTTGAATGGTTTTACACTATAATTTTGGGGGCCCTTTATAGCTTACTGTTCGGTGTGAGCCAAGGCTCCGTGTTGAAGACCGGACTTTGACCTATAATGGTTTACTTTTATAAATTTTGACTTGGATAGAGAGTTGTCTCATTGGCACTCATACCACATATTCTTATATCTAAAACATTCAAAGTCAATAATAATTTCCCTACCACTTGACATGCTTATCATTGACCTACCACTAGCGGCCAACGCCGCCGCCGTTAATAAGGAGACTCAAGCATGTCAAGTTGTAGGGCCAAACAACCTTCATGAAAATGAGGCTTATAAAACTGCATACCAAATACCATTGACTCCCTTTAAACTAACCTAAACACAAACTTTAACTTGACAACTATATGCACAAGTGTCAAAGTCAATGAACCATAATGATGGGGCGGGGCAATATGATCTCCTTGGAATTGAGACTTGCAAATGCTTATAGAAGTGCATACAAAATATCATTGACTTAATATCAGTGGTTCATCTTAAACGGATCCAATCACAAACACATGTAAACTATGCGAAATATTCAAAGTCAACAAACTATGACTGAGGAGGAGGAGTCAAATAATCCTCATGGAAAAGAGATGTACCAATGCTATTATATCTGCATACCAAATATCATTGACCTACCACTAATGGTTCTCCTTAGACTGACCTAATCACAGAGTAATGCATGTAAACTAAGCAAAAGGTTCAAAGTCAATAGACCATGACTTTTACCAAATAATCTCCATGGAAATGATACGTGCCAATGTTAATACAGCTGCATACCAAATATCATTGACCTACCACTAGCGACTGACCATAAAATGACCTAATCACATACTAATACATTGTTGACATTGCAGACCCCGCCCCGAAAACAGCACGCCTAAATCTCGCTGTTTCGCCTTTGTCGAAACCAGACAAAAATTATGATAACAACTATATATGGTGTATTATTTATTTTATGCATGTCATGTATTTGGAAAACAACATGATAAATGTTGAATCATACCATGCCTACGACAGAAGAGAGGCATAACGTTTTCCGTTTTTTGAGTCCTTAAGTTTATATATAGTCCATCCTACCATATGGTTTTTATGGTTCACTGAACATAAAAATGTAATATTACTCATCGAGAGCATTGAGTGTTACTTTGGTCTGCAAGTCTGACCATTTGTTTATGTGCATTCCATAACGTACGAAAACCTCAAATAATTCAAGTGTTTTGGGACCATAGAGCACAGATCAAGATATAAAAATGTCCTTAGTTCTCTAAAAACTCAAGGTCATACTTCTTTGTCTTATAGTTGAAAAATATTCTATACCCCTGTACACGAATGTACAACACTGACCAGAGGTCATTTCTTTGTTTAACATGTAAAGGACGAACTTTACAAAATGACTTTAAGTCATAGCTTAACGTAGTACAGTTGTATTGGAGCAATATAACGCAATGGCATGCGGGCGTCTCGATCGTCCCCTTTATACACTAATGTAAAAGTACCCGAGGTCCACCTTTTCTGGGGATAATTCAAACACCATAACCAGTCATTTGTTTATGATAAGTACATGTATAAACACCCTTGCATATGAACAACTCAAGGACTCAAGGTCACCATTGTCTTATTTTCTATAATAAATTCTCTACTGGAGGGAATAACCTTGGGTCATTTTATAAAACTTATCCTATTCGACATCTTTATATGGATGTTTAACACGAAGGTCACCAACCTTCTTTACCATGTATCACACGATTTTACAAAGTGACTTTATGTCATTCCTCAATCTTAAACAGTTGTGTAGGATGAGTATAAAACAATGACACGTTATCGTATCGGTCTCCCATTTAAACCAATGTAAAAGACAACGACTTTAGGTCATGTCTCGCATAAACAAAACCCATTGACAGTGGGGTACCTTTCATTTTTTATGATAAGTGCGTTTATAAACCCCTTTGTATATAAAAAATAACACGATGAATCAAGTTAATTTCTATTTGTAATATTTTTAATCATTACTCTTTACTAGGGGGAATGACCTTAGGTCATTTTGTGAAACTCATCCCATATGACCTCTATATGTGTATAAACAGCACACTGACCAGAGGCCACCCTTTTGTTCACCATGTACAGTACGAATTTTACAAAATTAACTTAAGTCAAATTTCAAGGTCGTACAGTATGAGTATAACACAATGACCTAATGTAGTCTTGGTCTCTCTCCTTGGATACTAATGTAAAAGAAATGATCTCATGCCAATCTCCTTTGAGTAGGATAATTAAACTCGATAACCATGGTACATCTTCCATTGTCTGACAAGTACATGTGTATACCGGCGAATAAATTCCTCTTGTATATTTATGAATATAGCATAATTCAAGGTCATTCTCCATTGTCTTATCTATTATAATTATTCTTTACTTGAGGGAGAATTACCTCAGGTCAACTGGTTTTGTACAAGAAATTTTCTTAGACAAAGTGGACAAATTCAGGCTAAAGTGTTCTACATTAACATATGAATGGGTTGACAAGTTTGAATGTCCTTTTGGTGTCTTTCGCCTCGCTTTGAGAAGGATTATTTTGCTGAGCATACTTATAAAAAAGGATTGATCTTGTTTTTTTTTTAAACAAACCCCGATTCAAATGGTGTTGGTCATGTTTTTTCCTTCATATTCCCGATTCGAGGGTAGCATATAACATAATCGTCATTTTTCAAAATGGTTCATACGATTTTTTGGCTGACGATCCCTCGAATTTTGCCAGTTATAAAACGAAAGTTTAATTGTCATGTGCATTGAGTACAACGAACATAAATCTATGAGGTCGAATTTTTCTGTGAAAATGACAATGGTCATTGATGACCAGATGTCGATTCTCGTTTTGAGAACGTGCTTAATGTCAGCACCTGTGAGCAGGATAAAATGTTAAGTGGCATTCATATTTTTGTATTTTGTATTGTACCGGTATTACTGTAGTTTGTCATTGTTCATTCGTGTATTTTACCTTGTATAATACTACTGACATTTAATCAAAATAAATCTATCTAATCCAAAACCAAAAAAGACAACATGACACATCATGATAACAAGTCTAAGTGGTCTTATCAGTGAAACAAGTGAAAAGAACAGAAAAAGAGACAAAAACCTATCAAAAAAGAACCTAAACTGAAACAAAGTAAAAGGACAGATATTGGTAAATGACAACGAGACAAAAGATAATATGTAAATATGAACATTTATATATAAACTCATCATTTGTATCAAAATTGTGTACGCCAGACGCGCTTTTCATCTACAAAAGCATTGAGGACCCAAAATTCCAAAAGGGTTTTGCCAAATACAGCTAACTTAAGGTAATCTATTTTTAGGATAGAAAAAACAATAGTATTTCGAAAAAATCAAAGTTTTGTAAACAGCTAATTTATAAAAGAGAGGCGAAGGATACCAAAGGGACATTCAAACTCATAACTTATAATTGTGACATATCAATGATAACTCATGTCAACCCAAAATACTGGGCTGGTGATACCCTCGGGAAACTGCCACTATATATTTTGCACACAGGAAACGCTGATCCAGTTTACCAACCGGTATTTTATCTCTTTCGATTCATGAATTTTCAGTTTTGTTACGTTTTGATATATTTTTTTCTGATTTTGTCACGACAAGGATTGGTATTTACTATAAAAATCCTTGGTCACGACATTCACAATATTTCCATCCATTTATGTTCATGTTTTGATACATTTTTTTATCACTGTTACCTTTAACTAACAGGTAGACATTTCTCCTAAGTCAAGGTCTCCAGTGTAGGAGTTCATGCATAGGTTTGATACCCGGTTTGATCAAACAAAATACTTTAAAACCGGTATTTGCTGCTTCACAACCAATTGTATAGCAATAAGGAGTAAGAGCATAGGCTGGCTGACTGGCTCTATGTTGGAATAATGTGACTGAGTAGGGTGATTTGTCTTTCTGTATACTACAATTTTTTTGTGAGTCAGTACATTAAAAACCAGTCAGTGTGTAGGTCTAGGACAAAGCAGGTAATACTAATATGTTATAAGCATGCATATCGTCCTAACATTTCTGTTATATTTGCAGCTGGACGTAAGGCAGACGTCAATTGATTAATCAAGCCACCGATGAAAGGTATTGAGAAGATTGATGAGGCAAACATATAGTGAACCAGCCAACGAATATAGGGATTCAATTGTACTTTGTGTGTAATCTTTTATACCTTCAGAAAAACATATATCTGATAAAATCAAAACAAAACTTGTGCCAAGGATTAAACTAACACCTTTATAAGTAAATCCATTGTTGTGTCCGATCAGATCTCTGTTACTGCCTGGTCGACCAAATTGTTGCATAGAAATACCGTCCGATTTATTTTTTTTCATAGTAAGATTCTATATTTTTAGATTATTTATATGCATAATATTTAAGTTTGTTTTGTTTTATTTGTTACTGAACGCTGTATCAAAACATAAAGATTATTTGTATTCGGCTCAAAACAGGACAGAAATGCACGGCAAAGCCCTGTGTTCAACCTGTTCCTAAGCATTGTAAAAATATTATACTTTGAAAAAAAGTACATTATATATGTTATATTATTCCATATTAACTTTGCTGTCATTGGTGCGTCATGATTTTTAAACTTTTAAGAGTTTTTTTCAAAGACAATTAACAACAAAAATACAACAAAAATACTGAAAAAAGGGGAAGTCAATAAAAACTGACAATATCAAACGCTATTAATCAATGGAACAAGTGAAAACAACTGTCATATGCCTGACTTCAGATATATTCCGAAGAAAGTGGTGAGTTAAACCTGGTTTATAGCTAGCTAAACCTTCCACTTGTATGGCAGTTGTTCAGAGTTTCTTTATATTGACAAAATTGGGTGAGCAACCCAAACAAACATAATAGGTTAATGTGACAATAATTGGGATCCAGAAGCCAAAACTGTGTAAACATACACCACAGACAAACAAGATCAAGGTTCGTCACATCTCTGTTAAATATAACCTTTCAATGCTTTCAATGCATTTCAAGAATATTTAAAAAAAGATAATTCAATCAAGTGAAATATCAAAATAAAATGATAA